>CAEFZX010009268.1:0-335949 GCA_903066825.1 Alfaro cultratus
GGGTGGAGTAACCTAAATTTACCATATGAGGGAGGCACAACATAACAAAAGAACAAACAAATACAAAATTAACTAAATAATCTTATGAAACAAATAAAGCAAAACTATCTTTAACTTAGCACAAATAATAAGTGAATATTTAAATTTCAAAATTAACTAATTAAGATAATGTTGAAACAAAGTCTTCCTCCTTCAGAAACAAATGGTTTGCTCCAGTCTTCCTCCCCCAGCTGGTTTGCATCTGCAGCACCTCAAACAAAAACAAGTGTAAGAAATCCATTCAGACAGACATTAACCAAAGTGTGCACCCATTAGAAAATATGTGTCTAAATGAAATAACTTAACTGTAACTAATAAAGAAAAAAAATAAATACTAACACTATGTGGTGGTGATGGGAGCATCCACCACAAATGTGATTATTTACAGCCAGACATCTGTTTTAAAATGTCAGGACGCTTCTTGTATGCCCTTGACTACCTTTCCAGTAACTTTCTCAGAGTTGTTGGAGTTTTCCTGAATTTTAAATACTTGCTGCTGCTGCTGCTGCTTGTATCATATTTCTGGTAATCTAGGAAACCATATTTACAGTTCCCTTTACCCACCACATCTTGTCTCATAGGATAACCAGGCATGCTCAAACCTAAAACAAATAACAGATGAAGTCATCATCCAAAAGCCTCACCTTTTGACAACTTCAGCTTGGACACTAAGACTTTAGCCTCACAGATTAGCTTATTTTATGCATTTCTCAGTTCAGTCTCTATAATTGATTACAGCAAATGTTACTGGATCATAAATTGTTCCAGAAATTAGTGTGATAAATGATAATATTGTTGTTTTGAGACTATTTTCAAGTAATGTATTGATAATGGGTTAATAATGCAAGTTTGTCCTATAATTTTATAAGAACACTTAACTTTTGATCTGAGTGAAAGATATTTTAAGCATCCAAAATAAAACAAAAAATAAAAACTTGACACAAAACCATAAATAAAATTAAATATAGGAGCTCTGCAAACAAAATTGCCCTTCAAAAAATATTATTCATCAGGATGGAAATTATCAAGCTCATTTTAATTTATCCTGCAAATAACTGATTGATGTGACATGTTCTCTTGGGCTGTTGCTAATTTGCTAACTTAGCAACTTTGTTGCTATATTTAGTAACTTTTAAGACAAAAAAAACTTGGTATTAGCTTTTTAAAGGTCGACAATCGGCCAGAAAACTGTAATACTGTAGTACTGGGCACCAATAGTTGTCCATGTAGTACAATTATTAAAGCAATTATTCCTAAACTTATTTTTTGACTATTATAGTTTGGTTGTAAACTGTCTATAGATGAAATGATGCAGCATCAGAGAGTAACTCTGATGCAGCATCAGAGTTTCTGGTAATCCGATTTGAAAGAAATCGGCTATATTTAGGACCTTACAAGCCTTTTCAAAGTATTTCAAAGAGTAAAATATCCAAAGTTATTAATATTTTCACCTACTTGTCGACAATTTTAACCCTTTGTGTCACTTTAAGTTATTTAAAATAAGGATTTTATGAATCATAAACAGCACCACTTCAGCTTTCCGTCCATTAATCTGCTGTCATTAGGGGTGCACCAATTTATCGATGCCCATTATCCTTCATTTTGGGATCAGTGATTGACAGATTTTTACATGTGAAGCCGATCTTATTCTCCGATCTTATCTACCTCAGCAAAGATCTAAAGGTCAACCACTGCTCTCCTGTTAGAGAGGTTTGACTGACAGACAAATGTGCAGACAGGTTATGTCTGCACATTTGCACTTCACCCCACTGTTGCCAATTTGGCAACTTCCTTGGTATATTTAGCAACATTTCAGACAAAGAACAACTTCAATTTATAGAAATGAAGATTCAACTGCTGGAGGTGAACTTTGAGATAAACGCTACCTGTGGAAATGAAACAACTCTTCCTCAAATCAACGGAGAGGTCGTACACCCCGCACCAAGCAGCTCACCCGGGAACGCTCAGGGTGCCAAGCCGAAACAAAAGTCTCACTGCGGATCCCACGAGACGACTAACAGGGAGAACCCCTCACCTGGACGAATCAGCGTGGCCGGCTCTGAGCTGAAACCCACCTTCAACTTCAACACCTGCTCCGCCATAGAAAAATAAACAAGCAACTGGAACCAAAGACCCCAGCCCAAGTCTCAAAACATTCTGACTCTGTGGGAATCCCACTGAAAAACTGATTTTCTGCACTTCAGCCTGAGCCTCTGAGTGAAACTTCGCCTTCACATCAACAATGAGGCAAGACCAACACATCCACCCCCCAAAGCTCCAAAGGACAAAGCGACCACCAGGAAAACGAAAGGTATCCCAAAAGTGCTTATTGTTGGAGATGAGGCAGTAAATGGAATCGGTGACGTTTGCAATCCCAAGAAAATGAATAATTTCTTTTCCTGGTGACACTGTCTCTGATTTAACTAGCAAAGTACTCTCTCTAACCACTGATCAGCCAGATATTGAGACTTTAGTTGTGCATTTTGGAGCCAACGATCTGGCAAAGCAAAAATCTGAGATTCTGAAAAAAGACTTTAATGTTCTTCTAAACACTATGGGAAAATTAAAAATGAAGTTATTTCTCAGTGGTCCAATTCCATCACCTCAATGGGGAGACGAAAAACACTCCAGGCTGCTCATGATAAACAAATGGCTTATTAAAACCTGCTCTGCCAGCTCAGTGACCTTCGTTGATAACCTCTGGATCTATTGGCAGCGCTTTCCCCTCTTTGGAAGAGGCAGAGGCAATCTTATTAAACTTGGGATAAAGCTACTCACTGCAAACCTTTTTAATTTTATCAACAAGGACAACAATTTGATCATCGCTTCAGAAGAACAGGCTCAAGGATGTCTGACTAAGATGGAACCCTCCGAGTATCAGGAGCAAACTCTTCCGAAACATCAACTGGAGACAGAGCGACTGGTTCCCCTCCTGGTTCCCCTCTTCCTCTCTGCTCCTCAACTCATTTGCTGTATTCACAAGAAACCTATGAAGAAATGTCTTCTGGACCAGAGTTTCTCAAGTTTACAGATGGAATGAATCAACAGGTTCGCCTTGGCACGTCTCTCCTTAGCGCTCACGTAGCAAACCTCACTTCATTACCTGTCCAGATCACTACAAGAAAATTTACAAAAAACAGAAATACAAAATACAGCGGTCTTAATTCAAACCTCACACTGATCCGCCGCCTAAAGGAACCTCAGACTGAAGAACCTTCGGCCTCCAACTAAGTCACTTAAACGGGCTCTTTTAAATACCAAATCTCTCTGTGCTAAAGCTCTATTAATTAATGATTTCATCACTGAGCATAATATTGATGTTATGTCTCTGACTGACACATGACTGATTGACAATAATGAACCAAACGTACTAATTGAACCAGCGCCTCCGAACTTTGACACTAACTTTATACAAAACTCCAACATACGTGGAAAATTTCTTTACTGACTTGAATGAGCTTCTATCTCTCCTATGTATTGATTATGACAGTTTAATAATTGTCGGTGATTTCAACATTCATGTTGACAATCCCCAAGACAGAGGGGCAAAAGCGTTCTTTAATATATTAGAGAATTTTGGTCTAGCACATGTCAAACAAGCAACACACACTCAAGGACACACACTGGACCTGGTGATCAGTAAGGGTAGAATATTTTCAATGTCTCTGTAACTGATGTCACCCTGTCGGATCATTTCGCTGTTATCTTTGAAAGTTCTTTATCCTTTAACCCACTTGGACAAACAGCTACTAACACAAAGTGTTCTTTCACAGAAAAGACAGCAGAAACATTTAGTCAAATCTACTCTTCTTCCTTGCCCTGATGACGAGCTGTAATGATGTAGATAAGTTGGTAGATGATTCTCTGTCTAAAGTTTCAGATATCATTAAAGTGAAGGTTGTGTCTGGTAGGAAAAAATTATAAGTCAATTAAGCTCAAGTTCCTGCTGTCTGGGTGTCTTGTCCACACATTTCCTTAAGAAAGTCTTGGCTGTCATTGCTACTGATCTGATCCAAATACTCATCGCTCTCATCAGGTGTTTTCTCCCAGGCTTTGAAAATAGCAGTTATCAAACCATTGATAAAAAAGAACAATCTGGACAGATTACTGCTGCAAAATTACAGTCCGATCTCCAACCTCCCATTCATTAGCAAGGTTGTTGAAAAAACTGTGTGTAAACAATTAAATAGCTTCCTAACGATAACCAACCACTTTGACTCCTTCCAGTCTGGTTTCCAATCTCACCACAGCACAGAGCCTGCCCTTGTAAAAGTGTTCAATGATATCCATATCAATACGGACTCTGGGAGAACCACAGTGCTGGTTCTTTTGGACTTTAGTGCAGCTTTTGACACTGTCGACCACAACATATTACTGAATCAACTGGAGAGTTGGGTTGGACTCTCCAGTCCAGCAGGTTCCTTTAAATCTCAACTAAAAACCCTCCTGTTTAGAGTTGTATTTGAAACGGAATCAATCACGAATTTAATGATGGCATTTTGTCTTAATGTAATGTTTCGATTGTTTATTCTGTGTTGCACAACTTTCTGTTTTTGTGTTTGTTATGATGTAAAGCACTTTGAAATGCCTTGCTGCTGAAATGTGCTATATGAATAAAATTTGATTGATTGGATTTTTGATTTAAAGATGGAAAACTGCCATCGGTGCACACTTAGCTGTCGCCATTTCTGTGGTTAAGAACAGAGGATAATTCAACATGTATAATCTTTATAGCATGTTTGAATTATTTGCTTTCGCTTTCCTCATTTCACAATTGTCTTTTTCTGCATGTTGAAGTAAGGCACTCGCTTCAGATCAGCCAAAGGCAGAGAGCGGATTTTGCACTTGAGAACCTAGAAACACGTCTTGACAACTAATCGGCCTTGAGGAATGTTTGCAGTTCTCCCATTGGACAGAAAGTGTCTCTGCAGGTTCATTCAAATCCCAGAATAAACTCTGAGGACCGACCGCAAACCTGAAACCATTGACCTAATTTAACACAATCAGCCAAGAGGCCATTCATTGTTCTTTTTGAAGCAGGTGAAAGACTCATTCTGACCAGCAGGTTGCAAATTGATGAGCTCTTTGAGAAAAGGTCAGCTCATTCCAGACTCGTTTTATTATGCAGGAAGCGGGTGGAATAACCGCAGAGTTTAATTTTAAGAGACTCCAACATTGGGACAAAGGTTGTTACATAATCACCCTCACACTAAAAAACTGCTGATGTGGCGTTGGAAAGCTTTTCTCTGATGACCGAGCAAGTCGTTGAGGTGTTGCCAGTAACTCCGCTGATATATTTCCGGTTTAATGAGTGACCCTTCGGCTGTTTGTACGCCTGCATCAGAAGGCCGGTGACTCACAACCATACAAAAAGCGAATTGTATGGGACCGCTCAAATTCAAGCGACGGTTTCACACAATGCAAAAATTGAAGCCCGCCCTCCAATCTGCTTATTGCTCATTTTTCACTCTGATCTAGCCTGAGAGCATTGTTGTGGGGATTTTCTGTGATTAATTCACACCCCAGAAATGCTTTGAGTCTCTTGTTTGTTCGGTACAAAGCACAAAACATTTGGTGTACTTTGCTAATGACTAAGAAGATGTTTAAGATGACTTATTCTGAAATAAGTGGACTTTCTAAATGGATTTGAATTACTTAATTGTTTGGAGTTTTTTGCGATAGACCAACAAAATATGGTGAAAAAATTCGAAATGTTTTACATAAAAAATATATAATATTTGAATAAATTTTCTTGTCTATAAATCTATAAAATGGTGTAGGTATGTCACATAAAACCTATTAAAATTCACTGTTGTGCTTTCAACGTTAGAAATTTAAAGGGAAATAAATACCTCTTCACCCACTGACTGTGCAATTAAATAATCAGATTACTTTACGAAGTAGATGAGGGACAAAAGATACACTGAGACTTGAGACCGGGTTCAGTCGGATCAGGAAAGAATTTTAGGTTTCAGCTAGACCTGTCAGGATAACACATTTTTCTGGACAATAAATTCTCCCAGAAGTGATTGTAATAAATGATAATATTGTTGTTTTGAGACCATTTTTAAATAATATAATGAGATTAATTGACTTATTGCTTATTACGACAGGCCTATTTTCAAATCATAGGCCCTTCACACATGGAGACATTTTTTTTGTAAGCAAATAAGGAAAAAAAAGAAAAGATTGTCCACTCAACAGGATGCAACACCGCAGAAAATGCGCCAATCAGTGGCGCTGTATCGCTGCCACAGAACGACACAAAAAACATTTGAGAGAGACACTTTCGGGATAGATAGAGAGAGAGAGAGATGGACGATATCATTGTTTTAAAAAAAGATGCAGCTCGTATGAAAACATGGAAACTACGTTTTGAAATTTCTCCACTCTGGAACCTGGTTTCAAAAATAGTCATTTCTGGTCTCAGAGATGCTGAATCCATGTGGATCGAAACGACCAAAAACTTTGACGGACACCAAAAATTGTCTCTGTGTGAACAGAGCTTCACGCACAAAGTTAGCACAATTG
This sequence comes from Alfaro cultratus, assembly GCA_903066825.1. Classification (NCBI taxonomy): domain Eukaryota; kingdom Metazoa; phylum Chordata; class Actinopteri; order Cyprinodontiformes; family Poeciliidae; genus Alfaro; species Alfaro cultratus. The sequence continues at coordinate 6,571 of CAEFZX010009268.1, forward strand.
ATTAAATACGCTGGAAGTCCTTTTGGAACTATTTTATATTCAGTTATTCTGTCTTATATAAAGCAGTTTCTATTTATCATGCAACTTTAGACAATTTACTGAACTCCAATCATGTTAGCATTTGAACAACTTTTTTTTCTTTTTTCTTTTTTTTTTTTTTACAAATGAAAGAGTAGAAATAAACAGGAGGCATTTCTTGGATATGTTGCTCAACAGACTATAACCACATCCTATTCTAGTTGTGTAATTTCCTTCTCTAGATTCAGACAGCCGCAATATTAAGAATCTAATGAGCATTATGAAACTTGACTGCAGATGTTGATCATATTTTCTGTAAAACTAAAACCTTTTCCTCATTCTGTTGCTGCTGATTTGTTATTGAATCCCTGCATCTACGAAACGCCTACAAATCAAGCCTTTCATCCCTTTTTGTTTGATTGTGTTGCTTATTAAATTAGAGAAATTATCTATCATTGGTCCCGATCAACTTCAAAAGGAAGTGGTCAGATATCAAGAAGTCGACTCATACACAGTTGGTTCCTGGCTGGCTGTTGGACAATCAACGAAGTGACCAAATCCTCCATTTTAATATCTGCCTTAGTTTTGTTTTCTCAACTCTCCTTTGTGTTTTGTTTTTAGGATGTTATCTCGGTTAAATGAGCTGATATGGGCCGACTGGATCTGGTTCCCAGACGGCTACGGCTGGGACGACCTGAAGGATCACGATGGGAAAGTCTTCCCTAAAACTCCGGACCTCTGGGCGGTTCTCCCCGTCGCTCTCTGCTTCCTCGTCATCAGACAGATATTTGAGCAGTGAGTCATTTTAATATCCGTGGCTTTTTTGTTTGCTTCTCAGTACTATTAAGTGTGACGCTAAGTCTGCTTCTCTTCTTCATAGGACAATAGCGCTTCCTTTAGCGTCTCTGCTGGGAGTGAGAGACGAACATCGTGTTTGTGCGTCGCCTAATCCCGTCCTGGAGTCTCATTTCTGTAGCAAATCAAAACATCCCACACAGGTACTCCCACTGCAAACATCAGCGCTCTCAGCTGCTGAATTTATTCCCTGTTCTACTGTGTGAATGTTGATTTAGTTTATTTATCCATCCAAAGGTCTTCCACAATAATCATCCACCCATCTGTCCGTCTGTCCATCCGTCCTTTCACTCATCCGTCAGTTTGTTTGTCCGTCCATCCAATATTTGTTCAGCCATCCACTCATCCTTACATTTGACTGTCCATTTGTTTGTCCATCCCTCTAGCTGTCCATCTGTCTGTCCTTCTATCCAGTCGTCATCTGTTTGTCCATCCATCCATCTGTCTGTCCGTCCATCGATCTATTTGTCCTTTTGTTTTTCTACTCCCACCAAGTGTTTGTCTCTAATCATCCAGCCAACCATCCATTTGTCCGTCCGTCCATTCAATCCGCCCACAGGGTAAAAATGCTTCCAGACTTTCAAAACTAGAGCCTGGACAAAAATACAAATATGACATGAAAAACTGCCAAGAATGGATACAAGTTTTGCTTGTAGATTCTGGTGTGGGGAGTTGAACCCAAATGCAGCACTGGATTGAGTTTCCTCCCTGCTGTCTTGTTTCATTCCAGAGCTCCATAGAGAGTTTAAGTAAACAGACGGGATGCTCGGTGCGACAGGTGCAGAGGTGGTTCAGGCGACGGAGAAATCAAGACCGACCCAGCAAGCTCAAAAAGTTTCAGGAAGCGAGGTTGGTTTACGTCCTTGCTTCTAAATCCTTTCATTTCCCTCCGAACAAAACCACATTTCATTTGAGTCCCACTATTCACACAGTATCATTTTTCTGGAGGTCATGATGTTCTCTCGCAAATGAAACATTTCTTGCGAGTGTGTCAACATAAAAGCTTGCAAACCCTCCAGTAACACTTCATGGGGAAGTTGTTTCTCACAGAAACCACAGAGCAGCGCGGCTCTATGCTCCCACCAGCAGCCGCCTTTGTAAAACAGTAACAGTGATTTATTGAGGTTGTTGTTGTAAAGCCGCTGTGAGAGACATTCCTGTCGCACATTAAAGCTTTAATTGCATCATATTCGACTGTTTCCACGCGGCACAGATGATCATTTTATCACGAGTGGCTCCATTTCAAACTTCAAGCCACACCCACGAAGTGGGAGGAAACATTTCACAAAACCTGTTGCTGAAGAAGGAAAAAACTGACATCTGGTGAACGACAAAACCAATGCAAGCCAGCTGTTTCCCAGCTGCCGTTTGTCCGTCCCAGTAGCTCATCATGGGATTCGCTTGGTTTTTTACCTGCTTGTTAGGCATAAAGAGTAAATAACCATTACATCCTTTTTAGCTGCTTGGTTAATTTAATAATCTCCAGCATCAGGGTGGGCGATATGGATTGTGAATTTTATCACGATATTTTGTAGTGCTATTGGGAAAGTAATAAACGATAAAAAAACTATTTATTACTTCACTTCACCACAAATATGCTGCTTTTGAAGAGTATTCTTATTTCATTTAAGTTTTTTCAGGAAGCCACATAGCTAAAGAAATGTGATTTCTATTACTAACGCTACAGATAAGGACTTAATTTAATCACATTTTCAAATTTGTTCATATTTATTGATGCTCGCCGGGAACAAATATTGTAATTCTCGTAATAACAATGGCTTTCTGCCCTTGTTTGAACAACGTTAAGTCAAGTTTTTTATGTTTTGCTCCATAAAGCACTACAATATTAAACACTATTCCTATTTTCTGAGATAATTGTTTTATTCTTTTACAGTTGGAGGTTTACGTTTTACCTTCTTGCTTTCTTTGCTGGCCTGGCAGTCCTTGTTGATGTAAGTAGTGCACCCAAAACTTGTCATGGAGATGAACTGAAAAATAATCAACATTTAAGTTACTAATCTTTCATTAATGAGCAAGTGGAAGTTTATTGACGTGAAATGAAAAAAAGTGAATTTGCAGCAAATAAATCTGCACGTCTACAAATTGAATACATTCAACCTCCATTAAGTTTGCAGTTTATCAAACAGGCAAAGACATATTCCACCAGAAGAGAGAATATGATCAGAGGAGACATTTATTTGATGGAAACTTTGTGTGCCGTAAAAGCGATAACAAGAATATGCCTGTCGCAATAAATCAATAGGTTAAAATGAGCTTTATCATCTCTATTTGCATGATTGTTTGTTTCAACTAGACCCTTTCTTTTACAGGGATCAAGTTTATTTTATTTTACAGAATCTTCAGTGTTCATTTTTCATTATTTCGGTTGTTTTTGTTTAATTTGGATATTTACAATGTCTTCCATTTCCAGTGTTAAATGTTTGTTAGAAACTAACATTTATTGCTCTTTGAGAGGGTAAACTTACATTATTATACCATTACCATTAAATCACTTGAAAACAGCCTCTAAACAACAATATTCTTGTTTAGAACAAAATGTGTTATTGTGACAGGCCTAAACCTGAAACCGAAATGTGTGTACCTAGCTTTAAGCACGGTAGTGGTATTATTATGATATGGAGCTTTTCTTTCCCTACCTCTGGATCTTATAGATTAAAAAATCTTCACTGAGTAATGAATAAAATTGACTTCCTGGCTTTTTAAAGTTTCTGATCAAGATGTGAGGAACACTTAATAAAATCTGTGGCGATTTTAAGAAATCGAACCAGGGATGCAGCAATCCACTTTTTTCACTTCCGATACCAATCTGAGGTTTAGCATCAGCCGATACAAAAAAAAACTGAATTGACTTAAACGTTTCTGTTTTTAAACAAACATAAATGTACCGAATTACAAACTTATTTGATACAGTAACAGCTGTACAAGCTTGGTCAAACATATACAAAGATAAATTGCAATAAACCTTCTTTCATATTTTTCAGAATGTGTAATTAGGAATTCTAAATATAATGTAAAGTAATTAGTAAAGCATAGAATTAGACTGAATAGATCGGCCCTTATGGATCGGCCACACTGTCAGTGTCTTACCTAGAATATTTGTTTAATATCGAGGCTGATACAGATGTTAATATTGTATCGCTGCATCTCTATTCATAACAAATATAAACTGGACTGTTGTTCTTTCAACAATAAAATATGTTGCTCGGTTATTCTAGTGGTTTAAGAGTTTTTTAGCTGCAGTTGTTAGGCCTGTCACGATAACAAATTTTGCTGGCCGATAAATTGTCCCAGAACTTATTGCGATAAACGATATTGTTGTTTTGAGACCATTTTCAAGTAAAATAATGGCAATAATGGCATAATAATGCAAGAAGACATTCTCAAAGATGAATAAACGTTAAATTCTAGTTAACATTTAAACCCTGGAACTGGGAGACATTTTAAATATCCAAAATAAATATAGAAAACGACAGCAATAAAATGAATTATGAAGTCTCACTAGTTGAAACCAAAGCACCAAACTGAAGACTTTTATCATTCAGTTTTTGGTAAAAAGAGAGAGAAAACAGAAAAAGACAAATCAACCAAATTGAAATGATTGAGTTGCTTTTAATTTTTCATGTGATTAATTGATTTATTGTTTGCTTGTGACAGGTCTAACAGTTGTAGATTTGTGAATATTTAAAAACGTCCTTGTTGTGTTTCTTAAATCATTCTTTTTCTGTTTCTTCGTAGAAACCATGGTTCCACGATGTAAAACTGGTGTGGGAAAACTTCCCCAAAATGGTAATTATTGTTTATTCAAATGTTTCTCCTGAAGTTGTGAATATTTTCCTATGTTTTTACTGATCAATATTTGACTGTTTTTCCAGCCGCTGTTGACCTCCCAGTACTGGTACTACATGATCGAACTCGGCTTCTACGTCTCCCTGATTTTCAGTGTAGCATCAGATGTCAAGCGGAAGGCAAGTGAAGCTGCATTGTGTCTAAATAGTTTGATGTTCTACACCTTCACCCTCAGAAACCGTCCGTCGAGAGTGATAATTTCCTAAGTGCCTGAAAATGATCTCTTGTGTTTGTGCCGTGTTTTGAGGTTTGGGTATTGATTTGCTCGTGAAATCCTGTATCGACTGCAGCTGTCGGCTGTTCGAGCTCCCGGTAAAGACGATCTCCTGCTCTGCTTATGTGTGGCATGTCGGGTTAATGTGTGCAGGAGGTTTACATGTTGTTCAGAAAGCGCTAAAGCTGCAAACCTCCAGCCAGTGGAAGCAGATAATCTGTTTAGCAGAAAGCAGGTTAAAGTTCAGCAGAATGCCACCATGTTGAAATTTCCTTTTTAATCTGAGAATTTGTTTCATTTCCAGTTAAACGTCTTATCTTAACTTAAATGTTTTTAAATGTAGCATAGCTTCTCTAGCTGTGTGTTCTGCTTTCTGCAGAGAGTAAATCATTTAAAAAAAAAAAAAAGAAAGGATCCTGGAGCATTGCTTTAGTGAAGAATGTTTACAGCTCGATCAATAAGTCACCAATCCTTGGGTGCATTTGGATTTTTAACATCACCTTTGTCTTCCTTTCAAGGATTTCAAAGAGCAAATCGTTCACCATGTGGCTACCATCCTCCTCATCAGCTTCTCTTGGCTGGTCAACTACATCCGAGCCGGGACTTTGATCATGTTGGTGCACGACGCCTCTGACTATCTTATGGAGGTATGACACGTCCAAAGGCCAAAAATCTCTTTTTTTATGCTTTTTCACAAATTTATGCATTATAAAATCCAAAGGGTTAAACCAAAATAATATGAAAAAGGGTTAGATGGTGGCTTTTGTGTGTGGTGAACCATTTTTAAGTTGATTTTAATTATGTTTTGGGTCGTTAGTCTTACCGACAACCCATTTTTATTTTACCAACAGAAGTTATCAGATTCTTTATTAAAATTTCCTAGTTTTTCAAGGTGATGCCAGACTGAGGGGATCTGTGTTTTGTTAAAACATGCCCACAGCATCACGTCCTCCAGCGTTCCTGTACTTTCACACATATTCAGCCTTTGTTTCGCACCAGACACACCTAAATAATTTGTTGCAGAAAACCTCAAAGTTGATCTCACTTGTGGAGGATTTACCAATCAGCACTGCAAAAACACAAAATCTAACAAAGTATTTTAATTCTGTTTTCTAATGCAAATACCGTAGTACACTAAAAAAAAAAGTACCAGTTCGACTGCCAGATTATTTCACTTATAACATTGGAAGAATATATTTCTATAAGTAGAACTATTACTTTTTTGAAAATCAATATTAAGGAATTATTAAGTGAAAACAAGCTCTTATATCTAGCTGAAAAGTTACTTGTTTTATTTCATTTGTACTAAGATCTTTGCACTAAAAACCAGACAAAAACTACTCAGCATTATTTTGTGTTTTTGTAGTGTATAAACTGGTTTTGTATGTAATTGAAATTTAATCTGCTTGTGTGATTTTTGGGAATAGAATATATTATTACTTTTTGTCCTGTTATTGGGTAAATTTCAGCCACAAAGTATCAGGCAAGTGGAAACAAACAGGTGTGCACACTGAAGTAATAATAATAAAAATAGTAGCTGTACAGTTACAGCTACGTGAAGTAAGAATGTTACAGTTATTAATAAATGTAAATGGTACAAACACACAATATTAATAAGCTTACATGTGTAGAGAGATGTATTTGTGCAAAAAAATGCTTTTTAAAAGAAACTAAAAATGTGCAGGGGACAGAGGTAATTCTAACGTTTTCTTTGATTACTTTTAGAGCTGCGTTAAATAGTCTAGCATCTACTGGTAGAAACAACCCGCAACAATGTCGCTTTGTGTGTTTGGGAAGCAGCAGCCTGTCACCGATGGAGCAATCCATGCTATATAATTTATTACCGAGTGTAGATTACAAGTGTGAGAAGGATTTATTAACTGTTTGACAGAAGAATAACAATTCATTCTGCCATTTTTTTTCCAAAACATATTTTCTTTCATAGAATAATTGAACAGTTTTACATCAGCAGAAATAATATTCCTGTGATATTTGAGCAGCCCAGGTGTATGTAGAGAGTTTCTGCCCTCTAGAGGTTAAAAAATAAAAATAAAAAAATATCCTTTCTTCTTCTGCTTTCTTTCTAGTCGGCCAAAATGTTTAACTATGCAGGCTGGAAAAAAACCTGCAACTTCATCTTCACTGTGTTCGCTGCAGTTTTCATCATCACCCGCCTCATCATCTTCCCCTTCTGGTAAAACAGAAAAACATCATGCATGATGCATCACACACATGTTTATTCAATGTAATGTTTAATAGGAATGTGTGAGTGGTGGTTGCAGAGCTGAATTTCTATATTTTTGTTGTTTTTCTTTGCATCTTTTACCATCATCATGTTTATCCCAGGTTAAACTCGTTTGTTTTCTACACCATCAGCCAAGTTTTAAAATGGAAATAACCAACCAAATACTTATCTGTGAGCCTTGAGTTATTTTATTTTTCATGCTTAAATTTTAAAAATTAATATTTTCCTGTCATTATTTTATTTACAAACACATCAGGAAGTTTGGCAGAAGTTTAGGAGAATGACAGATTGGAGTTTTGATCATGTTAGTGTTTTTGATTTAGTGATAATGCTCCTTCACTGTAATATCTCTTCAGCATTCATTCTCCCAAAAACAAGTTGGTGTGAGTTTTCTCATTCTTTTGATGTCACTACTGTCCTACTCTGTCACAAAAGCAGCTGTTCAACAGAGACGCACAGTGTGGGAGGAATCACTGAGACGCCATTTTAAACTTATTGTTAATGTTTTATCAGCCGGTGATTACGTTCTTCACACTAAAGAAGCAGCAAGTCCCTACTTGAAATATAAATTTGTTGACATTTTCACAACTTTTTAGTTTTTTTTTCCCCCTATTCAGACAATGGTTCTTTGTTTGAGCTCCCGGCCCGTTATCAACGGGCTCCAGAGGATAACTGACGCCGGTTCTGAATGGACCCTTTGTTCTGTCTTTCTCCAGGATCATATATGCAACAGGCGTGTACCCGCTGTCCCGCTACTCCACCTTCTTCGGCTTCTACTTCTTCAACGGGCTGCTGGTGGTGCTGCTGATTTTGCACATCTTCTGGACGGGACTCATTCTGCGCATGGTCATCAAATTCCTGCCAGGAAATGTAAGAAAAAGCAACAGAAATCAGTGTCTTATTGAGATTTTGTTTTTTGGTGGAATAAAGAGTATGTGTGGTTTTAAACGCATTTCTTTATACATTAAAATCAAAATGCAGCACCTTTCACTCTGACACCCCAAAATAAAAATCCAGCTGTTCTGTGAAGCTGTCAGAGGTTTGTTAGAGACTCTAGGAAAGAAACGACAACGGATAAAGCATCTTATGAGAAAGGGAAGAGCACGGCATTGGAGGAGGATCTGCAGAGATCCTCAATGCATGACAAATTGAAATGAGCGCAATCATTTTTATTTGTGTTGTTTTGCCTCATTTTTAAAGGGACGTAGCCCTTTAATGTTATTAAAAAGCCGCCATTTTGAAAACATTTGACACAAAATACAAATTAGTTTTACATTTTTCATATATTTATTTTAACAAAAGTCATGATAAGTATTGGCTGTTTTCCTTGTCTGGGCTTAATGATTAATATGTTTTGAAGGGAGAGATTTCATAATCATAATGTATTTTATTTATGGTTTCAGTTTTATTTGTTTATTTTTTTATATTTAAAATGTGTTCCAGTTCCAGTTTTAAATGTTCTTTTGAAAGTAAAGATTGTTGATTTTTTAGATGGTGAACTTGCATTATTATGTCATGGTATTAGTTAATATCAAAGTTTAATGCAAGAAAAATTGGTTATTGTGACAGGCCTATCTTCATATCTCTCTTAAAACGCCATCCTCATGACAAAATTGAGTGGTGGCAGCATCATGCTGCGGGAAGCTGGCAGATCCTGCCAGAACTGATGGTGGAAATGGTTGCAGAAGAAAAGCAATCTGTTGGCAGGCTACTAAAGATCTGGGGTTTAGGTTCACTTTGCAGCAGTCTGCATGTTGTTGTCAAATTGGACAAAAACACGCCACACTTTTCAGATTTTTAGCTGTAAAATTGTGGCCTTTACACGCATGTACAACTCTGTGTTGATCTGTCACATGAAAACTCAATAAATGGATCAAAGTCTTCAAATAAGGGGACAAAATGTGGACGAGTTGATGAAAGCGTTGTAACAAAGTCGCATCAGCCGACCAAATCCAACACGTTTTCCCTTCTGCTTTGTGTTTTTGCGACAGGGCATCGTGGAGGACGAGCGCAGCGATAAAGAGGAGACGGAGTCGGACGACGAAGACGACTGCAGCAAGCCGAAGAACGGCCATGTGCAGAACGGTCACTCTGTCCTCAACAACCACAGGAAAAGAAACTGACTGGTCAGAAAGAGAGAGACTGGGTGATTATAAACACAAAAAAAGAAAAGGTGACAATGGCTCCCTCATCTGGAAGCTGAAGAACATGCAGCAGGCATCACACTCAAATTTACTCTCATTTGTATTTTACGTTTTTAGGAAATGCAGTCAGCTCCAAGGGGATCGCTTGGCCTCTCTGTGGATTACACTAAGATAGAAAAGGAGCCGTTATGATCCCATTTGCTTCTAAGCAGCAGAACAAATTTCCACTTGTATATTTTTCCTCTTTGTCAACCCGCCTGCTTCCAGCTTTGTTTTCTTGATGGGAATATTTTCTGGAAACTCGGCACTTCAGATGGTTTCTCCCGTCCCCACAGCTCATTAACACTCTTCTAAGTCTCGATCTAAAACTTAACTTATTTTTGCTCTAAATAAACGCACAGATGCCAGAGATGATGTGATGAGCACTACTGTAAATTTGGCTGTGATTTCTTTTCTTTTTTCTTTTTTTTTTTTCTCCTATGGACCATAAATCACCTTAAGTCCAAAGTTTTATTCAGTTACAAAAAAAAAAGAAGTTTCAGCTGCATTTCTGCCGCTCCAGCTCTTTTCGGTTAAACGTTGCGCCTCCAGCGAGGTTAAAGACAAAACAATTGCTAAATAATAATAATAATAATTAAATAGTGTGAGTGAAGGTGCCTATCCTGCCATACAAACTGAAATGTGCCTTTGGCGAAATGTGTCTTTAAATACTTGCTTTTCTGAGAGATGGCTCGTTTTAAAAATTTGTTTTGTTTAAAATCTTTACATTTTATCACCTTTCTTTCATCGTTTATTTCTTTTAGTGCAGCCAAAAAGTTTAAATTTGGGAGAAAAGTGTTTGATTAAGTCGATCAGTAAATGTTGATTCTTTTCTGGCTGGAGTAATCCAAAGCGTATCCATTTAGTATATTTGTTTTTATTTTTTTATTCTTATTATTTATGTCTCAGTCATCTTGAGATGCACTTTATGGTTCTTTAGACGATCAGTATTTACTGAAAAACTAGTGAATCATTTAAGTTACAGTGTTTGATTCATATTTCAAATCATTATTTGTTTGGAGCTTCAAAACATAATTTCAACCTTTTTTTTATATTTATTCACATTAATATTGTTTTGACAGAGTTTTTGGTTTAGCTAGGAACAAAGAAAGATGTTAGTGAGTAAAGATGTAAAAAACAAAATGTAACGCCAAATTGTTGTTTACACTTTCTAAGACTTTATTTGCAAGTGCCGTCATCATTTCAACTCTTAAATTGTTAGAAAAACAAAATCTTCTTCTTGAATGCCTTGTTGACCAATCACATGCAGCTCTCTGTTGACAACTTTGCTTCTGCTGAAGTGTTTTTATTCTTCCTGAGCTGTACATTTCTAACATGGATGATATAAATTTGTGTGAAAAACATCCGTTTTTGTTGCATTTATTTCTGAAGATGATGTTGAAATGTTTTTATAGATTTTATTTCTAAACTGAAGCATTTTGTCATCGAGGATTGTTTAGTTGGGTAAATACAAGATGTGATTTAAGTTTTACATGAAGTAACTAATATTTGTAATGTGATACCTGCTCTAATAATATGTTAGAAGTAGTTAAGGTACAAAACAAATAGATCATATTGACATAACATTTTTGTCCTTCATTTTCTAGTTTTAAAATATGAAACTTTCGAAAAGCAGGTGGATTAGCTTTTTTGAAGAAATCCTGACCTACATACTAATAAGGTAAAAAAGTCACTATCCATCAAAATTTGGTTAACATTGTAATTTTTGATTCTTTGCATAAATCTGAGGAATCTGGGGTAATAAAAAAACCACATTATTTATTAGTCAAAAGAATACTGGTTAAAATGCTGAAGATTTGGCCATGATTGCGTTTTTTATGATTCTCAGTGGATTACTGGTGGAAAGTTTTAACTTTTTTTTTTTTTTTTTAAAAAAGAAAACTCCTTCTAGTTTTTCCCCCCACCCTCCTCTACTGTATTTTGGCTGCAGGCTTGAAGTCCTCCTCATCTAATTGCATATGGAGCGGGATCACTTTACCATCCTGTGCTCCACTTTATCCTCCACACTGTTCCTGCCACCAGGCAGCCTCAATGCAACAATCTCCATTTTAAAGCAGCGGGGTCAATTTCCACCCTGCTGCAGCATCTGGCTCTGCAATTTAATTGCTAATGCGGCTCCAGTTTCTCTGGATTTTCTGTGTCCAGTTTTCCTGCTTCCTCCTAACTTTGCCAATTCTTTCTCCTAATTTCCTCTTCCTGTCTTTCTTTTTTTTCTTCTTGTTACATTTGTGAAATGAAACCTCCTGGTTGCGTGAGCCAGGACGGTGTGAAGTCCAACCAAAGGTCTCCCGACAGGAGAACAAAAGCAGGGGGGTGTTTGATCCACTTGTGAACTGTGTAGACCGTTATTCAATTCCTGCTTAAGTATTAATAAAGGCTTTACACCCGGGGGGAGGTCGCGAGGTGTGAGTGCACGCTTGTGTGTCTTGCATCCATGTATCTCCTGAGTGCAGGAGCTAATTTGTGGGCTGCTCATTTTTCCTGTAATGATATTGCAAGAGGAGGACAGTAAAGGCTTTGGTAGCAGATTACTGTCTGGTGTAGCCTCGTTAATAAGCAGCAACGCAGAGTTCTGATGCTATAAGCTTTTAACTATGACAGCTTTGGGGAGGTTTGGTCTTTTGGCTCTTCAGCAAACAAAACCCAGATGACAAAACTTCCAGGATGGTGAGTTACTGGCTTTGAAATTTTGCAGAGTTGATGCTGGAGCTAAAATAAATGGCGTTTTGTTATTTATAGGTTTTGTTTCTGTTTAGTCAAACTCAAATGACTTTTCAAAACTTTTAAAGCTCATTAATCTCACATAAATCATAGCTGCATCAGGAAGCCTATCATAAGGCCAAATTAATATTTTTTTTAATAAACAACACAAACTTTAGTTTTATCAGGACAACTATAATGTTTGAAAACTAGTTTGGATGTCATGTAGAATTATTTTTGCATGTTTAAAGCTGTATATTTGAATTAGGAAAGTTTAAAAGCAACATTGTCTAATGTAAAGATTTGAAATACAAACATATTCCCTTTAAAGAGATAAAAATGGACAAAAATCTTGAAGGGGCCACATTTATACACAATACAATGTCTTGGAAATGATACTTAAATTAGTCTTCCTTCCATATATCTATATTTTTTCATTTTAAACCCCAAAAATCCCAGAGCTGTAAAAACCTGGGAGGTTTTTTGCTGCTGTGTTTGTTGAATAGAAAATGTTGTTTTTGCAAAGCTTTTAACTTTTCACTAAAAGATTATCCACTTTCAACTCTGAAACACAAATATATTATTAGGTAATTATGCATAGATTGCCCTTGTTGAAAATCAAATCATGGTGGGACACAATGTTTTTCAAAAGTGTTCACAACATTTCCAGATTTGGGTGTAAATTAATTTTAATAGAATATTATCTTTTATAAAATAGACCAACACAAAGCAGCAATTGGCGACATGTTGATTCGTGTGTCAATGTTGCTCTTCTGTAAACGAAAAATTGATTGATTGAGATGTTGTGACTTTATAAGGCTGAATTTAAGTAACTAAAAGATTACTTAGTGGGCCTAAAGTCCTCTGTGATAATGTCAGTAGGATAAAAAAGATAAGCAAAAACATAAGAAATCTTTAAAGGGGTAAATAAAGCAGATAACTTTGGCAGAGCTGAGGAAAGAAACACTGAGTGAGGAATACATTCTACACAACATGAAGACAGTTAATGTAACTCATAATTAATATCTTTATTAATTATGTTTCTGTGATTGTCCAAAATCAATGAGCCAATGTTTTTAAAATAACAAAATCCTCAGAATTAATGTCTTATGTTTTATTTTTGTACTTTTCTCTCAGTGAAACAGAGATAAGGTGTATTTTCTAACAAATGACGGCTCCGTTTTGCCCACATGACATAAAACTCGGCTGTGAAGATGATCTTCTCTTGTCTCTCTGCTTGAATTTCATGGATTTATATCAGCAGATAGATGCAGTTGCAGTGATAAGATATTCACACAGTAATCTGATCTGTTTTAGACAAGCTCATTGATCACGTAGATTAGATCAGGGACCAAATTAGAAACTGAAAAAGACAAAATACTTCAACTGCTAAAATTTTCAGGGTGGCAATTTAGAATGGCATAAAAAGACAGTCTGTGTTTTTATTAAGAAGAATTTTATTCTTCTAACCATCTTCCTCTGTTTATTTAAAGTCTTCTCGATCATCTCAGCTGCACATAACCCCAGACTCAAGGTGAGAGAGCTCATCTGACAAGAATCAGTGTCGCCCACATGGACCAGCCTCCGTACCAGGCGCCACCCTTCGAGGTGGATGTGGACCTCGGGTTTGCGCTCTTCTTCCTCTTCCTGCTGTGTTTCTTTCTCCTGGTGACGGTGGTGCGCTGCGCCCAGACGGTGGTGGATCCTTACGGCTCGATCTCCACCTCGACCTACCAGGAGGAGCAGATCACCTGAGGCAATGAAGAAGTCATATTTCAACTCTTGACAGGAGATTTGTGGGAAAAACTCTGCAGCATGAACTGTACTTTCAAACTCCACCAGCTGGAATATATATATAATTTTTTTTGTTTTGCGAGAATAATACACAGAGAACCAACTGAAGGACAGAGAGCCACAACTTAACTAAGAGAAGTTATAAAACATCAGCTATCCTGTTGTATTTGTGAATTTATAGTCCAAGTTTTTTTTTAATGACTCATGAATGGGTTTGTAATATCGGTTGCATTGAAGTTTCTGAGGATTGTGGGAGTTATTTCCCTAAAAGGTTCGTTTCCATGTGCCGTTTTCTGAGAAGGTTAAAGAAAGTCTCTCATGTTTATACATTTTTAAAGCCAATAGTTTCCAAGAGAGTCAGGATTAAATTACACACTAGTAAGGCATAACATTCTGATTACTTTTGCTAAAACGTATTTTGGACTTGATTGCTATACTATTTAAAAAGGCCACAAATCACACAATTTTTATTAGACAAAAAGTTACTTTTTGTCTAATATATCCAGCCCTCTATCAGGAAACCAGTGCAACTGAATGTGGTCATGCCAAATATCTTGCTAAAGCAAGTTGACTATTGTTCTCTAGTTTCTTAGGATTTCAAATATCAAATTAAAATGGCTAATTCTCCAGTACAGTAAATTTTCTCAACTGTAGTTTTATCTCAAGTTGCTAATTGGAAATATAACTTTTTCCAGCTTCTAGATCATTTGGCCCTGATCAGCAATCAGAGCATTAAGAAAATTTTAAATTGCGTTTTAATGTACATATATGTCCATTAAACTCAAATTTTGTCCAAAGAATTACAAAACTTGGCTTTAATAATTAATCATCACTGTGTAAAATCCCTGAAATCTAACAGTACACAGTTTCAGTATTTAAAAGAAGGAATTTACATTTTTTTAGTCACATAATTTATCTAGAATGCCATTTAAAGTTGAAATATTTCTCTCCAACCTTGTTTCAAGATCTAATATTTATAGTAGAGGTTGCTGCAATAAATTGATGTCTTGTGTATTGTTTTTAGTCAAATATATTTTTTTTATTTTCCCTAAAGTTTATATTTTTTCCTTATGTCTGCTGCTAACGCTTGAAAACCAAAGTTCTAAGGGTCAAATAGCTTTTTTCTTATAGCATAGGTGTGGTCATAGATGATAAACTTTCTTTCAATGAGATTGTGTCTAAACTAAAAATCTAAACTTAGTTTATTTTCCAGGCTGCACAGTGGTGCAGTTGGTAGCCCTGTTGCCTTGCAGCAAGAAGGTCCTGGGTTCGATTTCTATCTTTCTGCATGGAGTTTGCATGTTCTCCCTGTGCATGCGTGGGTTCTCTCCGGGTACTCCGGCTTCCTCCCACAGTCCAAAAACATGACTGTCAGGTTAATTGGTCTCTCTAAATTCTCCCTAGGGGTGAGTGTGCGTGTGTGTGCATGGTTGTTTGTCTTCGTGTTGCCCTGCGACAGACTGGCGACCTGTCCAGGGTGAACCCCGCCTCTTGCCCGGAACGTAGTTGGAGATAGACACCAGCACCTCCCGACCCCACTAAGGACAAGGGTGTAAAGACAATGGATGGATGTTTATTTTCCAGAAACAAGTCAGAGGTTCCTTTATCTCAATAAGATTCTTTATATGTGGCACCAATGGAGCTCCATACAGAAAGACAGTTAAGAAAAAAGTTCTGTTTTTGTCAGTCACGTTGAAGTCGCTTATTTTATCACTGTATGCTTTTGAAACTAAAAAAATTTTATTGATTGAAAGTAAACACTAGACCTGCCTTTCTACCAGTTGGTGGCGGTGTCGCACCGTTTTGTTCTTTATCACACCCATAACCCGCCGAAACAAGGAAGAAGACCAACAACAACGGAGGTGTCCAAAGTGAGGCTTTGTTAAATTCTTGTGTAAAAACCTGCACAGCTGCTTGCTTTTCCTCCTCCCTTTGATTTTTACGGGTTACTGTCGCTTGCGTTAGCTTCGTTGCTAGCACCAACGGTTGAAAGTACCTTCAACGACTAAAAAAAAAAAAAAAAAAAAAAAAAAAAAAAAAAAAAACCAAACACAAAAAAAAAAAAAAAAACAAAAAAAAAAAAAAAAAAAAAAAAAAAAAAAAAAAAGCCCAACAACCACCGTATTCGCTTGTGTGCGTGTTTTTGAAGACCTTTGTCTTTCGAGGTGGATTGCTCGAACACATGAAAGGTAAGCGTGGCGTTTTGTCTTGCCTATTGCGTGTTTAGTCACTTTGTAATAGTTTTAAGTTGAAAGTAGAAACGCATCGCTTTGCTTTACAAGTAAGCTAAAGCTAACAATGAAGCAACTCCTGAGCTTACGGTGAACGTCTCACTAAATCCTCTTCATGCTTCAGTCAATGTGAAGCATTACCCAACTTATGGATTATTTTTGTTCAAATTAACCGACTCCAAACTTTATTATTTTTTAATTTTTAATGGTATTGTCCGAGCGATGTGTACGGGTTTACTAAACAAGAACGCTGGTTGACAAAATATTGGACAGACGTAGCTATTGTTAAAACAAAGCACAACCTCTATAACTTACTTCTGCTGGACAGAACACAATAAAGGCCCGTTTTTACCATTTAAATGTGCGATTTAGTGTAAAAATACACATAACTGATTACATTGTTAGGATTTATACACAGATGAAGCCAAAACTGAGAATCCATGAGCTGTTTTTATAGGATTTTAGTGCAAAAGTATCAACTACACAGCTAATCAGATGCATTTTATTAATTGATAGTTTTACAGAGGCGTGGAAAATGATTAATTTTACACAAATCTGTAAAATGATCTGATCTGGAGCATCCAGATTTTTTAACACAGCAAAGGAGAGAAGACTTCAGCTGTGAGTTGCTTCCCATTATGTTTATAAAGCTATCAAACCAGATTCAAGTTTATTATTCTATAATAATAACAGGATCTTGACAAATGGAAAAAACATTTGAGGCAGTCTTTATTGGGATGAACAACCCAAGAAAACTACACAAGGCCAGACTGGTCTAATGCAGGGGTCTCAAACTCCAGTCCTCAAGCTGTCATGCAGTTTTTAGATGTGCCACAGGTACAAAACGCTGGAATCAAATGGCTTAATTACCTCCTCCTCGTGTAGATAAGATCTCCAGAGCCTTAATGACCTAATTATTCTATTCAGGTGTGGTGCAGCAGAGGCACATCTAAAGTTTACAGGACACTGGCCCTCGAGGACTGGAGTTTGAGACCCCTGGTCTAACAGAATAATTGAAAAAAAATTTTTGTTTTATAAAGGTTCACAGGGGAGAGATTCTCTCATAAGCCATATAAGGACAATTTAGGTTTCAAAGTTGCTTATTTACTTTTAACCATCTGAAGTGACGTCCATAGGAGAGATATTTTTTTGTAATATACAGACAAGCACGGTAGTGGAGGAGTGATGATGTTTTTAGTCACCGAATCAAGAATAAACATTTAAAAACAAGTATCAAGTATGGTAAAGATTTTAGCATTTCTACTGGTTCATCATTTTTATGGAGTTTGGGCAAAACTTAGCTTAAACCCTAACTTTTGTGTTGTTTTCCAGTATTTCCAATATATATTGTGAGGTAAAAAAAAAAAAAAAAAAAAACATCTTTAGGTAAGATTCACCAGCTTTAGGACTTCTTAAGAAAATGCTCGTATTCATATTAGTGAATCCAGAAAAAACCTTAAAGTTGATTTATATCAAGATTTGTTTCTAACCCAGACCAATTACTACAACCAAAATCAAACCTAAACGTCCTGCATTTATTATGCGCATGTCCAGAATGTTTTTTATGTCTAAAATCTCAGAACTGTTAGACATTTTTGACCAACACTGTTTATGCCTCTGAAGGTCGATCTCAGAGATATCTTGTGTGAGTTCAGGAAAAGAAATGTGGCTAAAAGAAAGCTAGAGAATAAGTTAAAAACATATATTTTTTTGCCTATTATTATTACATCCCTTCCCTTGTTTTATATTCTGTGTTTGCAGTAGCAATGGAGGTGGATAAGCTCAAGACGAAAACAAAGAAGCTTTCGAGGTCGAGGAGGAGGAGGAAACAAAACAAGAGAAAAACGGATCCTGACAAAGAAAGAGGTAATCGCCGTTAATGCACATTAGGATGCAAGTATGACTTGGATTGAAAATGATCGAACTGAGAAAGTGTTTGTGATTTATACTGGTTGAAGCTTTTAACCTGAACTTGCTATCTTGGTAGAAAATAAGCCTGATTCTCCCTGGGACTCCATTCCCTCCACACACGAGACTCCCAGCAAGTCAACAAAGTTTGAAAATGGCTGCGACTCCCTCACTCTCATAAAAGATGCAGTTGTAGTTTTGACTAAACTGCCCGAATATAAAATCGGCGCACTGAGACCCCCGACGCCGCCTCAGTTCTACAGCGAAGACGAATCCTTCAGCAGCTCGGATTCGGACACGCAGTGGGAATCGGAGGAGGATTCCAGCGATTCGGATTTCTGGGTCATAAACAGCAAACTCAAATATTCAAATTCCTCCAATTGTGACCTGATAAGGATGCCTACAACCAGTCACAACTGTAACGGTAAGATCAACAATAAAACTGCAAGGACGTTACGTCTCTCCCAAGTTAAAGTAAATACTGCAACATGCTGAAGGACTTCAACATTTGGTATCTTGTATTTTCCCAGCTGTAGTAAAAATAACCCTCCTGTGTCAGCAGGTATCTCCCTTTGCTCACGTGACAAGATCCGCCCCGACTTACCCGAAGAAGAAATTAATGTTGACATGATGGTTATTGCTCGTAGAAGACCTATGAGGTGGCAGCGTGGTAAAATAGTCGAAATAATTACGAAAGGTAAGATGCAAAAAATTCCTGATTGATACTCTGAGGGTAAACGTGCAAAAAGGATTTGGATAGGTCAATATTTACTGGTAAATTTTAGACCTTCTTCATAAAGATGGAAAAAATAAAAATACATAAATCTTACATCAAAGTAGCCTAATCTCACTGAAAAAATTTATAATATGGCATTCATTTATTTTTGAGTGCTGTGGAGTTATTCCCAATTTTCTCTAATTTCACTAATTTGGCTACAAAATATACAAGTTTGTATCCATTGTATGTAGTATAACCAATCTCTACGTAATTTAACATATACTTGACATCAAAAACACAAGTAATATGTTTCTTTAAAATATAATTATAACTTATTAAAGCAGCTAGGGGTTTAATTAAACTATTTTTTCTCATAGAGTACCATTTGTCTTACATCTATCTGCAAACTTCAGTAAAAACACACAAGTAAAAAAAACCTCCCAAAAGCTGTAATGTCCAGCCATGCATATCTGTAAAAATACATATATATTTTTTTTTTATGGACATTGATTTCTTATGTTTTAAGTGGTCTTGATCTGTTAAACACAATGACTTGTGTGTGTAAATATCTATAGCAAATAAACAATATTGGAACAGAAAAGAGTTTTTTTTTTTATTATAGAGCAGATGAAATAATAATAATAAAAAAAACTCAAAAAGTTGATTTTAAAAATATAAAACTGTTGTGGCTCCATGTTTTTTCAACTTAGTAATTTTGACCCTTGTGGCAAAGAGGTTTGGACACCACTGGGTGTGAAAAGGAGTCGGAGGAAAATAGTCATTCATTATGAGTTTGAGAAACACATGAAGATGGCGCAACTTATCCGGTCAACACTCAAATAAAATAATAACGTGGTCATTTTAGACATGGAAGATAGATGGTTTGAGACATACGTGTGAAACATGAAAACTATGAGAACATCTTGATTCGTCTCTCCAGGCAGTTTCACATTGAGACACGTGACCAAAACAGCGCCTGTGTTCAGTTGGAGGTTTTTTAAGGATGGTCGGTGCCAACGACCCTTACAGGGACTTGACTGTAGGGTATGGACAGGGTTTCATGTGACCCAGATGACCTCAGTAGTGATTTCTATTTCCTTATCAGGATGATTGTTCCTGATTAAAATGTATAAACCTGATGCTTCAAGTGTAAGTGTTGCGTAAGAGGTTGTTCCCTTATCTTTGGGTCATGTTTTTGTTTGTAATTCTCTTTTGATCTAAAGTGAAACCAACTACAGTCACATTCAATAAATTAGAATATACATCCCGATAAGTTTCCGCCGTCAGATTAAAGTACTTATTGAAAGTAACAACCTTTAAGCAATTATTAAACAAACCTTTCATTTAAAATAGCTTTTTTAATTGTCTGATGTAATATTCTAATTTTAAATGTTTTTATTAGCCGTTGGAGGAAAATCATCATAACTAACAGAAACGAAGGCTTTCAATCGTCCATCTGTGTGTAATTAATCTAATCAATGTGTTTTTTAAAACAAATGGGCTTTTCAATAATATTCTTAATTTAATTTAATATTTAATATAATTTAATATTCTAATTTAGTCTGGGTTTTCTTGCATCACTGTTCATTTTTCTAACATGACACTGTTTTTTGAAATCCCTAAAATGTTTTGTCAAAAAAACTCCAAATCTATAACTTTACAACTATGTCAGACAACGAAATGTAACCCCCCACCCCCTCCAAAAAAAGACATTTTTGAGATGCAGTCAAGCAGAAAGATGTTTAAAGCGAGTTGATGAACTTAGCAGTTTATTGCTTTTCTCTCCTAACAGACGATGGGCGGTTGAAGTACAAAGTCAGCTTTGAAGATAAGGGGACATGCCTCGTATCAGGACACCACATTGCTTTTGACAGCAGGCCCAAGGTGGAGCAGCTGTACATCGGCGCCCGAGTGGTGGTCCGCTGTCAAAATAATAAGTACCGGTTCCGACCCGGAATACTGGCTGAGCTGCCCAGCAGAAAAAATCAATTCAGGTGTGTATTTTTAATAAGAGAAAAATACAAACGATGTGTGGCTTCACCTTTAAAAATGTGACGGTAGTTTTTGTTTGTTTGACTCGTTTGTTTTGATTTTTAGGTTTTTGATGTTCATGGACGACCATACACCAGTTTATGTCGGGCTTCCTTTGTTTCACATGGTGTGCAGACCTTGTAAGTTCACAGCAACAAATACTCAGGTTCTCTGGAGAAAACAAATGCTTTGTCACATTATCCAAAACATTCTCTGTTTTTATGTATTTTATAATTTAGTGTAAGGTGCTTGTATTACTTGTATCATCAGATTTCTGTTGGGGTTTTTTTCATTCATGAAGAATATATTGCATATTGCAACATTGGTGTGCACAATATTAACATTGCATAAGATGCAATAATCGCTCGCTAACACATCTCAGGCGTCATTATTTTCCTCTTTCCATGCCAAGAACAGATTGAACCTGTTCTTTGATTGTAGTATAAGTTTTCTTCCTTATCCACTTCAGACGAATCTGTTCATACAGTATCAGACTTTAGTCTTTTGCTCTTTTCCCAACAGTGGAAGATGTTTTGGACGATGTTCCTGACGGAGCGCACAAATGTTTTATGAGACAGTACCTTAAGGACTGGCCGTACCCTCACTTAAACAAGTACAGAGCTGGACAGAGCTTTAATGTGGAGCTTAATGGAGTCATGCAGATGTGTGAGGTTGTTGTAATCGACTGCAGCTTAATGCAAGTTGTTTTTCAGGTTAGTGTTTCTTCTTTTGCTTATTGTTTTTTATATGTCTTTAAATAGTTTTGCATGCAAGACTATCTTTGAAGGATTTATTTTTCAGTCTTTTCTTGGAATTTGTAAAGAGAAGACTTTTAATTTTTCCCCCTCTTCCTTACATTTGAACTTTTTTTATTATTATTTGAATGTACATATGGATCAAGTGTTGAGAGGTATCTGTATTGTTTCTGGTTCCTAACCAATGAGGATCTGATTTTTTTAAAATGGCATGTTTGCCTGTCTTTCCAATCTTGCAAAATGGCTTAGAAAAATGGATATCATGTCAGGAAGTGAAGTATTATTACACCTTCTTAGAAACTCAAAACAACTCAAAGTAAAATATATTCAAAATGAAATGAAATTAAAATTTTAATATTTACTTTTTACACATCCTTACCTCAGCACTAGTTTTTTTTTTAAATTTAGAATAACATGAATAAGTGCAAAACTGTATTGATATCTTACATCAATTCCTTTAATTTGGGGTTCCTAACATTTTTTTTAATTATTTTTCAGGAAAATCAGCGAAGGGAGTGGATCTTCAGAGGTTCTGTGCGACTGGAGCACATTGCCAGACTGTGGGAAGAGAGGAACAAGTTAGAGTCCAAGGATGACTCTGACTCTGATTAATTCATAGATGCAGGTATATGTAAGATAGATGTAGAAATGATAAATACAAATTCCTAAGAAGGATGCATCCTTTTTGTTTGTTTTGTTTTTGTAACATTTCAGCCGAAATGAAATTTATGTTAAAAGACTGATAAGAGACTACCCAAGCAAACCCTTCCCCTGTTCTTTATGACGATAAATGAATTTAATTTTCCCTGCTTCCTAATTCTACAAATGTACTTATGTTAATTAAACTGAAATGCAAAACAGTCCCATAGATTCCAGAGTATGTTTTCGGAGCTGAAACCAGGTACCTGTAACTTTGAAAGCAATTTCTGATGATATGATCATCTAGAGATCTTATCTGGACACTATTCATGGCAGCATGAATTTAAAATGCAACTCAAATATTTCCAAAAACAGCTGAATTTGTCCCGTGAGCGAGTGAAAAGCCTTATGTCCCTTCAGAAAGCTGAATGGCAGTGTGCAGCAATGTGTGGAAGCTCTGCATTACTCTGCTTGATGCAGTTGAAAAATTGTCGCTAACTTTTTTTTTGTTTGTTTTTCATTTTTAAACATTATTGGACCTTCATACTGGAAACCAGGCATTGCCTACTGTTGTGATGCAAATCTGCCAGCTAGCTAACAAGTTTTTTTTAATTTTTTGATTCGATACTTAATGTAGAACCAGTTTCACTCAATCTTCTCTTCAACAGCTGGTGAAATAATTTTTTTCTGTGGTGTAACAATATGCATTATTTCAGACTGCTTTGCTTTCCGTTTACCTATTCTGTTGATGTCATTACACTCCGACCTTTTTCCTTGTGACGTTTGAGTCTTAGTTTCTCCAAAGGCTGGAGGATTTTTTTCATGTTAACCAATCATTTTATTATCCATCTATTAATCAGGAAGTCTCAATTCAATATATTAAGCTTTCCTTATTCTAGCATTTCAAATATGTTTTTGAAATATTAAAGATATATCCTTAAATCTATTACAAATCATTCTAGATATATCTTGTATGGTCACAAACAGAATTGCAGTGCTACACTATGTTGTCAAATGTTTTGCTCATTTGATTTTAAAACTTTATGAACTTGATTGACATCTTATTCTTAATCCGTGCAGTTTAGGATTTTGGCACCTACAACGAACTCTTCTGGGAAGTCTTTCCACAAAGATGGGAGAATGTTTAACCATTTGTGAGGTCAAACACTGATGTTGGGCAAGACGGTCCACCTTCTATGCTCTAATTCATCCCAAAGGTGTCAGATAAGATGAGGCCACCTCTAAATTGTTTCCAGGAAGTTGGGATTATGAAATTGTCCAAAATGTGTTTATATCCTGCCACTTTATTAGAAAACCACACAATTGTCTCTGCACCAAACTTTGCACTAGATGCATTGGAGTCAATACATTGGATTGCCACATAAAGAGCCATGGTTCTTCACTCAGAACATGTCTCTGTTGATCTAGCGTGCTGTCATGCTTTAGACCACGACACCCAACTTGGTAATGTAAGGCTTGCATCCAGTTGTTTGCAATTGAAACCCGTTTTATGAAGTTATCTACTGTTCTTGAGCTACTCTGAAGGCCAAATGAAGTTTGTGGTTCTGTAGATTTTCACTAGTTGCTATTACAACATAAATGGTGAGAAAAAACAAAAAGATTTGAGACATGCTTCTGATATCCCCTATCAGAATAAAAAAGAACAACTCATTCATTAACTTTTAACAGATTCTTTTGTACATGTTAGATTTCCTTTAGGTTGTAGATTTATTTATTTTCTTTACTATTTAAGATAAAGAACATAGCCAAAAAAGGTAATCACCAATAAAAAGGTCACACACTTTAGTGTTTTGTTGGTCTCCCTTTATCTTTGATTTTTGCTTTTGCATTGTTTCAATAAGCTTCTGCAGTGTCACAAGATTTATTTCCATCCAGTGTTGCATTAATTTTTTGCCAATATCTTGTACTGATAATGGAGAGAGTCCAACCATTGGGGGGGAAAAAAATCCTTCTCCAAAACATCCCAATGCTTCCCAATGGGGTTAAGGTCCAAACTCTCTGTGAGAGTAATGTCCAATGCTCCCTGAACTACTCTTTTACAATTTCAGCTTGATGAATCTTGGCCTTGTCACTTTTTAATATTCCCGTGTCATCAGGGAAGAGACAAAACATTGGTGGAATTATCTGGTCATTCAGTATATTCAGGTAATCTGCTGACCTCATAATTTTACTCAACTTTGACCTGACCCCCTGAAGCAACTCCAGCTCATAGCATTGCCCCACAGCTTGTACAGTATACACTGGGCACGATGACTCCATTACTTCACCTGCCTCTCTTCTTGCCCTAGACTCTACAAGAGGGTAAATCTGAACTCATCAGATTATGACCTTCTTCCATCACTCCAGAGTCTAGTCTTTTTGCTCTATTGCAAATTGAAGCCTTTCTTTTCAATTTTTCTGACTGATTATTAATTTCATTATGATTGTACAGCTGTTCAGTCCCAATCCCTTGAGTTTTTGCATGGGAAAATATGCTTACTTTCACTATGAACCATAGCCCTTAGTTACACTGTTTTTTCTTCTTCTTTGGTTTGATTTCAGTGATGTTTAAGAGAGAACCCCCATCACAATCATTCATGACATTTCTTCTTAAAGACGATGCTTCCTCACTCTCCTTCCAATAAGTTCTTGACCCAGTTTTAGTAGTTTCTGAAATCTCTTTACCTTTTTCTCCACTTGATTCAAATTATTTGACCCTTCTTAAACAGACTGACATATTGTCCACAGCCAGAGGATACATCTTTCACTGTGATAGTTCAAGCACATTTAAGAGTGCTCAATAAATCAGCACTCTTAAATGATATGTTATCAGCAGAAAGATGCAGTACTTATCCAATAAGGTATTTGCTTAGTTAAATCCAGTTGACGAACTTTTTTTGGTCAGGCGGTGTTTATAATAGGGTTAGGGTTATACTATATATACCTCTTTGTGAAAGATTACAGAAGAGCAAGTAACTCAAATATTAATATCCTAAGTGTTTTTTATTTTAATGTGATTGCATTTATTTTGAAAGTATATTTATTCCATAGTAATAACATGATTTGACAGTCACTTTTTAGATATTGACACTTATTTTATTTGACTTAACTAAAAAGCCTACACCCTTTTTATTTTAGTCATTTTTGTTAAATACTCAATTTCCCCTCTTATTGTCCCAAATGAACTACGAATCTTAATTGTTTATGTTGTCATAAACAATAAACAATTTATTTTGTGTGTGTGTGTGTGTGTGTGTCCATCACTCTTCTTTTTAAATATTTTGTAATTTTGGTTCTTGGTCATTTTTGTTTACTCATCCTAATTTTCAAAGGCTGGCAATAAAACTAGTTTCTTACACAACTTGTTTCATGTTTTACTTGGTTTGGTATCTTCTGTTTGATGAAAACTATTCTGGTGAGATTCACTCAGCTGGGTGAAAATTAGGAATAAAGATGTTTTCAGATTTGAATTTCTTTATTTTCAGATCAAACCAATCTACTTCAATGCTCAAAAATAAATCTGGCAACACATGAAATTTCACTTTAAACCCCAGAGTTTTTGTAAACAACAAGCTTCTGTCATAGTTCTGGCTTCATATTTAACCACTCTCAGGTTCTTGTACATTATTGAAAATGGACACCTAATCATGTCCAAGTGTAGCAAACAATGATCCACAGATGAAATAAAATTGGTTAAGTTAGGGAGCAACCCAGAGCTTACATAGTATATTGGGGATCTCAAACATGCATCATGACATAATGGGAATACAAAAGGATAAACTTTGGCAATGATCCTGACCCCCAACTCCTTTGGAAAATAATGCACTATGCTTAAAAGTCTTATCTAAAATAACAAGGCTGCAACAAATGCCAATATATCTAAAAATGAATTAATAAAAATAAAGGAGATACAACTAAATACAACGAACACATTGAGGAATTGATGGTTTTGCTAAGTTTAGACTAAAATGAGAAATGAGGTGGGGGGGGGACTAATGAAAGTGTAAATGCTGTGGAGAAGATCGAAATGTTTTTTACTGATCAAAATTACCATAAGAAAATTGATATTGTACTCCTCGCGAAATAACTCAAATTTAGCAGTTTTAAGGCTTTTATTATTATTACCGTTAAAATTCCATACACACTCATGTACAGTAGGTGGCGCTATGCACCTTGAAGTTGCTTGCGATCCGCCATTATAGAAAAGGAGAAGAACATTCCATACGCCGTATTCATGTCTATGGGTGGCGCCACCTCATCACTTGCCATCCACTAGTTTTACTCGCCGAAGAAGAAGAAGGAAGAGAAGAAGAAGCCACAGTTGACTTGTGGAAAAACTATTTTACTGGTAAGATGTGTTCATTAATTAAACTTATTTACATGACGTACTTGTAGACATATGTTTTTATGGGTAGCGATTTAAATAGTTTTAGGCCGGATGTAAAATTTGGTTCACTAAATATTAGAAGCTGGACACTTTAACATCTTTTACGGTTTTTATAAAGAGGCACAAATAAGTAATGGTCACGTAAAAAAGAATTTTCTCAATCGAAGGCTTCGATAGAGATAAACAGATGGTCAGACGGCTATTTACAATCTGACCATCTGATAAAGCAATGTTTTCTTTGTTTCGTCGACAACATCCCTCGTTTACGATACAACAGCAATCGACTCTCTTTGATTGGTTGGAGAGGTTTGGGGGATTGGCTTTGTGAAATAATTCTTAATTTTTTAAGTATTATCTTTAAAAAAAAAAAAAAAAAGATAATACAATTTTAGCCCAAATGGCATTTTATTAGAAAATAATATAATATACATGTCACTCATTGTCATCCAGTTTGGAAATTCAGGGGTCACATCATAAAGTTAAGGCAAGTAGGACCATGTTTAGTTTCGTCTCCCTTCCTACCAATTATGACTTTTTCCTCTGCGTCAATATCTACACAGGATGATTCTGCCACCATCGTGTTCCATTGGGAGGTTGGTGCTTTCAGAGTTAAAGTGTAGGTTTACAGCTGTATTTATTATGAGACTAAATAACATGCCTGTGGATTCTATTTACTAATGAAGTGACTTCAGATGGTATTTGGTTGGACTTGATTACACGTAAATCAGGATGAATGCAAGTAAATACCGTACTTTTACAATTTTAATTTGTTAAATGATGAGGATTATAAAGAGCAATTCAGTTTAACAGTTATACACAATGTTGTGTTGAACCCAATAAGATAGACAGGGAGGGAAACAGAAAGCTGTGTGGAACATCTGTTTATCTCACTTCTGTTCTGTACTTGTGATCCTTGAGTTGTTGCAGTGCGGATGGAGAGAAAAGAAATAGAGATAAGCAAAGAAGAGCTCCAAGGCTGGATCAGAAATGAGGTTCACAAAGCCAGGCTGTCCACTACTGGCACTCTCATGAAATACCGGCTGCTGCAGTCTCTACTAGAAAGAAGACAAACACAGGCAGCCAGATTTTTAAAGCTCTGTCAGTAAGTATTGTCAATCTATGTCTTCCTCATATTGCTGCCATATTCTTGCACTCATAAAAGACAGGTTCTCACAGTGACATTGACGACATTTTTCATTGTGAATAAATTCTAAAACGTTTTTGGTTGTTGGCTTGTATCTTGGGAAAGAAATTAAAATTTCCTTTTTGGGGACACAAACTTGGTGACAAAGCTGATTCTGAAGTTATGAGTGTTTCCCTCATCCTTTTCACCCTTGTTTTAGAGCATTAACAACTTGGTTTTTTACTTATTGTTAGACTAATATCATAGTTGGACTTTTCTGGTGTGTCTCTGATGCATCCTAATTTAACTTTTTAACAATTTTACTTAACCTTTTTGGTTTCAGCTGCATGAATCCACACAAATCCACACAAATCTGCCCCTCAGAGTTGTTTTAAACATGCCAAACTCATAGGGTGCAATGTAGCGCAATGCTAAGACCTGCCAGCCAATCAGATCGCTTCAAAATAACCACAACCTCCTGTTAGGAATGAAACATGCTGCCACAAGGTTAACTTGTGAGAGAGAGAGAGAGAGAGAGAGAGAGAGAGAGAGAGAGAGAGAGAGAGAGAGAGAGAGACTCTGGTTGTGAATCTGTAAGTAACTAAACCCATCAGGACACAAATGTTTTGTCCTGGACACTTACACTTCTCCAGCCTCAAAAAGCTCGCTTATTTTCTCATCAGGGATATTTTCTTCAACCAAGTTAGAAATTTGTAGCTCCTCTGTGAAAACACCTTTATAATCTTCGAGAGGAGGGGCTGGAGAAACCGTCACATTAGTTGTGGCTTCCTGGTGTTGCTCTTTATTTCTTTGCTTTTTATAGACATAAATGAAACCCCTTCTGTACATGTCTTCACTGCAGTGGCTATCTGCAGTGAAGACATGTTCGTCAACAGCCTTCAGTGTCTGCTGTCTGTGCATTAAGTAGGTGTAAAACTGGGCTGGGTCGGAACCACAGGAATAAATATTATCCGCCAGTGAGAGGGGGCTAGTAAAGCATGGCGGGCTGCTTGGCTTATATCACACTGGGGGAAACCCTGCTTTATCTTACCTTGTAAATTGTTTTAGATCAAATTCTCATTTTCAACGAGGACCTGTTACATCACATAAAACAATGTCATGAGAAAACAACCCCAAAAAATACAACCATATTTATACTGACTAAATGTACTAGGTACACATGATAAGTCAACAGTTTTTAGAAACGGGTACATTAATCATATACTATAGATTTTACTAAATTGATTGAAGTTAACATACTGATGTTTAGTGTTTTTTTCCAATCTGAATTTTTATTTATTTATTTATTTATTTTTAATAATTTTTTTCTCCGAAGAGTTTTTTTTGCGGCGCTAGTGGCTCGCATTTTCCGCGACAGTAGGCTGACAGGAAGGGGGAAGACATGCGGCAAAGGTCGCCGGGACCGGGAGTCGAACCTGCGACGTCCGCGTCGAGGACTAGGGCCTCCAAACATGGGGCGTGCTAAACCCCTGCGTCACCACAGCATGCCCCCTGAATTTTGATTGTTAAAGGGGTGGGTGGCTATTTGGAGATTAAAAAAAACAAATAAAAGTTTGGAATCTATAGTAGTGCAAATAAAACTGTAGCTGTTTTGCTCTTCAAGTTCGGTTTCATTTGAGCGGAGCATTATCTTCCAAATGTTTACTGTGACGGGGATCTGGTTTGTGGCAATTTAGAGTTTGTCTTAAGGAAAAAATGTGAATATAGAAGATATAATCTAATTTAATATGAAGGATATTTTATGCTACAAATGTGATCAACTTTTAAGTGTGTTGAGACATATATATATATATATATATATATATAGAGAGAGAGAGAGAGAGAGAGAGAGAGAGAGAGAGAGAGAGAGAGAGAGAGAGAGAGAGAGAGAGAGAGAGAGAGATGTATACTCTACATTTTAATATTCATTAGAAAACATAATCTGAACCCACTAGAGATTCTTCACTTCCTAAAAACTATATTCAGGGTGCAATTTCCTGCACTCTTTGTTTTGTTTATTTTATTTTCTGTTATATTTTAGGTCTGTTGTGATATTTGAGAACACTGTGAAAGAACTGTACTCTAAGTTGGGATGGGAGTACACCGACTTGGATTCCGACAGTGAGAACGGTGAAGAACCCACGAGCTGCAGTAAGAGAGAAATCAATCACCTCAAAAATTTAAACAATTGAGATTGAAACTGGGATTTGAATCCCACTGATTTGCTTCTTGTTTTTTGTTTTACGTTTTAGGGCGTACTTTACCATTTGTGTTTGTTTCTTCGGGGGATCGTATTCGCAGACCTTCAGCTTCCAGGGACTCAAATTCACAGTCACCAGTGTCAGAACTTGAAGAATATCAGGAGGAAATTGTTAGTCAAAAAAGCCCTGGTGTTGCTTTAGACAAAGAAGCTGTGGTGGTTTTGAGTAAACTTACAAATTCTGAGATTTCTGCTGCTATACCCCCTCTTTCGTCTGACTCTGGCAACAGTAACGAGGAAAATTTAAGCTCTACAGAGTTAGATGTGCAGTGGGTACTAGGCAAAGAGACAAGTGAATTAGACTGTTCACTCTCAGATTTTAGTACTGGATCCAAAAAGAAGAGAAAAATGAATAAAAACGGACAAAAACATGGAAAGCACAATCCGGCTTCCAAAAAAAGCAGAATGTCTTCGCCAAAGACCAGGAGGAGCAAGAGATCAACAACTATCATCAAAAAACCCAATTACAAGGAGTGCGACGTCTCGGAATCACTATCAACTTCAGATAGTGACGATGAAACCAGCAAAGAAGATGCTCCAGCACTTCGGTCCCTCTCTACGAAACTAACTATGTGGCTCTCCAGCAAGACAATAAAGACATCCCAAACCAGTGCAACAGTAACAACAAAAACGCATAGCAACACCACAGAGACGGGAGCTCAGCCCAGCACAACA
Organism: Alfaro cultratus; assembly: GCA_903066825.1. NCBI lineage: Eukaryota > Metazoa > Chordata > Actinopteri > Cyprinodontiformes > Poeciliidae > Alfaro > Alfaro cultratus. Next base: position 37,195 of record CAEFZX010009268.1, read on the forward strand.
AACACAACGTCTGAGTCCTCCAAAACGCCGTCAACACAACTGTCCAAAACACCGCTATCAACAACAGAGCCGTCCAAAACGCCGGTGTCAGCAACAGAGATGTCCAAAACGTCTCTGTCCAAAGTACAGTCATCCAAATCAGTCAGTTCTAAGACTGTGGTCAAAACACTCACACCACCTGCAGAGACAAAAAGTAAGCCAGGAGCTGATCAAACACTCATATCATTTTGTTATATTCTATATTGAATTTATTACTGATATAAAATAGTTTATTTTGCATACTCAGCATTAACGCATAACACTAAGGAAGAAAATTGTACATGATATGTCTATAATTTGTTTTCGAAATGTAGAAGTCCTTAACCTTCACGGGATCTTGAAAGGTGGGGGTGGGAGGAGTCAGCATGTTGCATGTTGGTGTTCCCGCTAAAGCCTTTTTTTCCTTTTTTTTTTTTTTGCCCCTTTTTTCACTTTACGACAATTTTACAACGTCCTGCAGTGTGTGGTGTATTACGTGGTGGTGTGTTGAATATGCCTGATGTAAAATCGGGCATATTCAACATTGTCTTGGCCCGATTATCGCAGCCGGTGGGGTTTTCCCTGACTGAACGCGGCCTGTTGAATGTGACAGGTAGCCAATCAGAAAGCGCGGTGACGTCAGAACGGAGGGAATCCCAAACAGTTGACATGGCAACTGAGAGTCCGGTGGACATCGGAGGTGATATGTGGAAATGTTTATTACTTTATGTAAAGGTTATTTTTATATATGTTTATTATAAGTGGTTATGTTTATTCAGTTAAAAATGTTAACTACGAAAAAACATAACTCACCTCCAAATCATAGTGCAGCAAGTAGAGCGGCTGATTCCCGTCTTTTATCAAACGCCTTTTCTTTCTGTTTCGTCTTTTATCGCTTAAGATGAGTCCACAAACTATCACTACTGCATCCGTGTTTGATTATTCTAAATTCTTGTATGGTATATCGGGGGGTTTACTGAATTTTCTTCTGGAATCGGGATGTTCGTGAGTGGAATCGGTTCTTGTGTTGCTCCTGCCGTGTGGCTGGACACACGAACCGACCGAACCTGTTGGACTTTTATCGGCTCGTGTGAGGTCACAGAGATTTGGAAAATCGCCCGACAATCCTTAAATCGTGCCGTATGAAGACCTAAAACTCCGAAAACTCACCTAAAAGACTTAAAACTCACAAGCTCTTCTCCTCTCATCTCGTCTCGACCACGGCCCTAACGGTCTCTGACTCTGGTCGCTATGGTAACGTTTACATAACCCTTCAAAATAAGTTACAGATGCTCCACAAAAACGAACATTTTACTTTCATGAAACTTTTAACTCACGATGACAACTAATGGGAACCCTGAGCTCGTTTCTCCCATCTGGGAGTGATGAGAGACAATGACACCTGAAGTGTTGCTTATGCACAGGGTGATCTTGGTCTCTACGTGGTGAAGCAGTTTGAAGCTTCATTGCCTCATTAGCGAGCCGGTCATGCAGAGCAGCTGGGAGAGCAATGTGGGAATCACCTACCGGGATAAATCCATTCTCCTGTCTCTTCTCTGGGCCTTTTCACCTTCACAAAGAAGCTTTCCAAAGACATCTGATCTGTTTCTGACTCATTTTGCTGCTTGTGGGCTCAGTGTTGGCGCAAGATGTAACCGAGAGAATCCGATTAAAGGATTTTCAAAATAAAAGATCCTCCAGACTTAGATAATACATAAAACGGAAATATTTAATTATTTCTTGCGTGGCCCGGTATCAATTGGCCCGGGGGTTGGGGGCCACTAGTGTAGAATACATAACCATTCTTATACATTCTCATAATCTTCTCATATGTTAGATTTACTAGTAACATTTTGTGCTTTTTGCATTGACTGCAGACACCTCTGCCAGCCAGCAGTCCTCTAAAAAGACCGTTGCTCCTCCAAGCGTGCCCAAAGGAGAAATCAAAGTGAACATGAACGTCCTGGCGAGAAAGCAACATTTGTGCTGGCAACAAGGGAAAGTTGCAGAAATAATAACAAAAGGTAAGACTTTATGGTTTTTATGTATGCCCAGCCTCCCCATAAAAACCGGCTAAAACACTTGTTTACAACGGATCTGATGAGTTGGAGCCGAGTTCTCTCACTTAAAAATGTAATTTTCTCTGTTGTGGGAAACTTTATATTTAAATTTAAGACTCCATAAATATGAGTCGGACTTCTTCTTCTGACCTATTTTGGACAGAAGAAGAAATTGGCTCTTATTTCCCAAACAGGTTTGTCCAAAGCAGCTTTAGTTTGAGTCTCTTAAGGGATATTTTATTTTATGATTTTAACTTCCCTGACTGTGCACCCAAACAAAAACAAGTCTGAAAATCTCAGCTTTATTGTTTGATTATCAATTTAACTCTGATTATTATGCCTAACTTTGGCATGATATTGGTGTGTTTCTTCTCATTTCAGAAGGTGGAAAGGTGAAATACAAGGTCACTTTTGAGAAAAAGGGTAAAATCCTTGTGTCCGGTCACCATCTTGCCTTTGACAGCATGCCAAAGTTGGAAGAGCTTTCTGTAGGCTGTCGTGTGGTGGTCAAGATTTCAAATGAGAAAGTGGAGTACAAGCCCGGCATAATGGCCGAGCTCCCTAGCCGAAAAAATCGCATGAGGTTTGAATCTTTTACTGAACTTAAAAACCTTTATATAAAACTCATTTCTTCTACTTTAAAGTGAACATAATTTACTTCACCTATTTGATGAAAACGTGTGGTCTTTTCTAGGTTCCTGGTGTATATTGATGACCACACCCCCATTTACGTTGGCTTACCTGCACTTCATCTGGTGTACAGAGCATGTAAGTTTGTGTCGTCAAATTAAACAGCTTAATAACTTATTGGCAAAAGATACTAAATTAAATTTTAGGAGTAGGTGCAGAAAAAAATTAGCATTGTAATTCCCACTCCTGAGTATTTTGAATCAATTCAACATGCTAACAAATCTATTTTAAAATGCCCTTAAGTTGTACATGTTTGCGGCTCCTATTTGTGAGTATCCTTCACATCGTCTCACCCACCGTGTGTTATTTCGACTTATTCTTTGATATTTTTTTATCTAAGAAAAAGACAAGCAACTAAGGTAATACTGGTAATTTAAGTCAAAGAATTTTATGCACAAACCTATTTTTGTTTAAATGTGAACTGAGTATGGAACCACATAGAATTGTTTTAAATAAATGTTCTATTTGTTTTACACTGTCTTTTCTTCCTGTTAATGAAATAAATTAAACAGAATCTCAAGACTGTTTGAATAGAAAAATTGGTTTCTGAATTAGAAATAGTTTCAAATCGTTATCAATTGACTCACCAGACAGTGAAAGATTCACATTTCTACTTAGAATTTATTTAAAATTTTGATCTAATTATACCTGAACAATGCAGAAAATCTCCTTATATCAATGAACTTTAAAATAAATAAAGAAAACTACTGCTATCATCCCAACTAAGAAAAAAATCCATATTATATATGAGACCGGAAAAAAATTAACATGTGGCTGCCTTTTATTTTCTGAAATCAACATTTCATAATATTTGCTCTAGAAACTAGACCAATGTACTTGATAAAGTTTTGTTTTTGTAGTACAATATTAAATATTATGATACCATTTCCAAATCTAACTGAATATTGAAATCGTGTGCTAATCTTAAAGTGTAACTCAGGTGAGACCCTCAAATTATTCACTTTCTTGTACACAGCATCTGTCGTTTTACCATCACAAAAACTGAAATTTTTCTCCCCTTTTTTGACAGTGGACAACCCTTTAGATGACATTCCTGATGAAATTCACAGGGACTTCATGAAGGAGTATCTGAAAGTCTGGCCTTACCCACCCCAGACCCAGTACAAAGTTGGACAGACTATAAAGGCTGATTATGAAGGTGTCATGCAGAAGTGTGAGATCACTGCTGTTGACTGCAGCTTGGTTGAGGTCATTTTTGAGGTTAGTTGATGTTTATTAAGCACTTTTGATAATTTTTTCCTTTTGAGCGTAAGATGTTTCTGTTCATTTTCATCTTCAGAGTGATAAACATAAGGAATGGCTCTACCGAGGCTCACTACGCCTGGAACATATGGTCAGTATGAGGAACATCATGTGGAAGAAGGAGGCTGCGGAATCGGCAAAGAAACCTCATTAGTTAATGGTAAAATTATTTATTTCAGATCATTCACATATTATTGCGATAAGAATTAATCGCAATAATATGTTATGATAATCCAAATTCTGTTACTCATTTTGTTTTGCTCTGTAGGATTATTAAAATCAGCACATTAGGTTGAGAAGAACCATGTCTAGAAAATCATGCTTCCTGCTGACGCTCCCAGCTCCTGGTGGAAATACTGCAGTGGTTTTCCAAAATTCCTCTGGCCATATGCGACTTTGTCTGTTCCACTTACATCTTTTCTTGAGTCATCTGAGAGTTTGTACCACTGAGGAAACTTAATTTACATTACATACATTTTTGAAACCGCATTCTCGAAGTGACACAACTGCATTTGTAGATTGGAATAGTATTATCGATCTTCTGAAGGCTCTACCTCATTAAAACAGCTGAGGACTCGTAATTTTTTTAAAAGACAGTTATTTCTATTCATTTGCAAATGTTTTTTTTGTTGTTTTTTTTTTAGCATACTTGTGTTGTCTGCATTGTTTAATAAAAACTGTCTTGTTTTTTGTCTAGTATACAGACTTTCTTTAAGATCTGTAAAAAGTGTTAACCCCCTTGGATGTTTTATCTGTTGTTATTGCTTTAACAAATCAATCCAAATCTGCCATTTTTGACAAGAAATTATTTCTTTATTGTCAAAGTGAACATTTCTACAAAATGATTATGATTAGATAAAAATATTTTACATAGAATGAGTAATTTTCATAAATAGTCACCCCTTTTAAAGTGACTGACCTAAATCAATAGAGGTCCAGCCAGTTGATGCTAACAGTCTCACAGTAAGTGGAATGGAGATCAGTATAATGCAGTGAATGAGTCCCAAGTGGCTTGTATAAAAACACCTAATGTGTGGAAGGTCCATTCAATGGTTAAAGAGTATTCCTGGCTACCACTGCAACATAAAGACTAAAGAACACTCTAAATAAATCAGAGAAAAGGTTATTGATGAGTGTAAGTTAAGGGATGGATACAAAACGATCTCTAAAGCACTGAATATACTCTGTAGTTCAGTAAAAATTCATTAACCACTGTAAGGAACATAACTGAGTGACTGCAAGAAGGATACCTACGATTATACTTGAAGGAGTTGCAATACTTGAAGGAGTTGCAATACTCTGAGTACAACATCTATTGCCTGAGCTCTTCGCCATTTAAAGCTTTATGGAAGAGTACTGGAGAAAGCTACTGTTGAAGAAAACCCATATCAAGACTCGACTAGAATTAGCCAAATTATTTGAGGGAGACGCCATAGTCAAGTGGAAGATAGTACTTTGATCCGATGAGACCAAAGGGGAACCACCTAGCCATAATTACAGTTATATTTTGAGAAAAACCATACAAACAGTGAAGTATGGGGGTGGCAGCATCATGGTGTGTGGCTGTTTTGAAGCAAGAGGAACTGGTGCACTTCATAAAATGAATATCCATGAAGAAAGAACACAGTGAGGCAATATCTCAAGACATATAACCCAGAAAACTGAAGCTTGGGTGCAAAAGGGTCTAAGTTACCCCAGTTCTGTGAGGAGGAATGGGGCAGAATTTCTGCAAGTTATTGTTAGAAGCTTGTGAAAGGAAAAAGACAATGCAACCAAATATTGTGGAACTGTATGCAAACTTCTGATTTTGAATACATTAACAAAGAAATTTCTGGCATATTAGCTCTCATTATTGTGGCATTTTGCAAATAAGCATCATTTTTGTTCATTCTATTCGACCTAAAACTGGATATGGTTTTTTTTCAAACCTTATTAGTAGCTTATATTTGAAATTCGTGTTTAACAGTACTGTGTCTGAGCGCAGGGAGGCGTTACAGCCTTACCAGTTTGAACCAGAACTTGCTTTGCTGGACTGAACGTTGGCTACGCGATAGCAAAGTAGCTCTTAACATCGGGCAAGCAACGAGATAGTGGAGAAACCCAAACGCCACCACGGATTTTTTATGGGACAAACGCACAGGCCTCGCTGCGAAAACGGTTAATAGCTATTTTTAATCTTCTTCTAACCTGTTTCACGCCAGTTAAACCGCCGCTAGCACATCCGCTAGCATTAGTTGCTGTGGAGCTAAGATGGCGGTGAAATTATTTACATTAGCTAGTGGCTAGCATAGCACCTAGGCTCTATATCCAGCTTATGTTTTGTGTTTATCTTTTATATTATGGTTCTTGCTGATATTATTAGCATCAAATGGATTTTTTATAAAAATTGAAGCGAAATGTAGTGGTTGGAGCGTGGTACGGAAAACACATAGGTAGTAAGCTCTTGTTATTTTATGAGCCAGGGATTCGAAAATGAATCCTATTTCATTAAAGATGTCAACATAAATATGTGTGAAAATATCCAATCGATACATTGGGGATATGTTTCCTCTTTACACTTGTATAAAGCTATGAAGTTTTCAAAAATTGTTTTTATTTAAAACATGCAGCGGGGTTATATATACACGCATTTTTGCATGTGTCCACATATTTGCGAGTCTAGCTCCAACATGCCTCTCCAGCAGCTGCTATTTTTGCTCCAAGGCTCTTTGCTTCAACTTGGTAGAGGTTGCTGTGCAGAGGGGTGCGTGGGTTTGCTGTGAGATGTGATTTTGTACAAGACAAAAATAATATTTAGGGTATTATTATTACACGAGGAACATTTTTGTATTTATTTTTGAGTAATACTCGATTAACGGTTTTCCATCCGGTTTCTTTAATTTTATAATATAATCTGCAACCTGTCAGGGCCGCATCTAGAAAGTTCTCCAATGGGGCCCTCAAGCCATCTTGGGGTGGCAAACCAAAACTTTACCAACAGTAGTATTTAAGAATTTTTATCCAGTGATCAGTTAGTGGTGCACAATATTAGGAAAACATGACATTTTTATGTTATTATTATTAAATATTGGTGGTGACAGTGTTGAAGTAGATAACACATTTGCTGCTCTTATAATGTTCTCTCCACTCTTTATAAGCTTTCTGTTCAAGTTTGGGAATAAAACGCTTTGAAAGTCCATCCAAGCAGCCAAACGTCATTGGCAAGCAGATATTTCCTTCATGGCATCTGAACTATTGTACCAAATATTGGATACAAACAGTCATTTGCAATTGTGATATTGCAATGACATTGTTACCATGCATGGGCGATGAGAGGCCAGGACTGAGTGGCCCACTTTCTATTTAGAAATGTAACATGTACATGTATTGTAAATAAATGAATAGTGGTACTCATTGACTTATCTTCCTCTGTTTTTCATATTCGTGAAAACATTATTGTTTTGGCTGGATTGGATTTGTCAATAGGGATTGTGGGTCAGTTGATTCGCACCCATGGCCATCTTGTAACCAATGTACTTAAACTATGGGATATTAGTTTATTTTTCTTGGTTTTGCAGTAATTTAATTAATTATAGATGTAATTATACATTTGTTTTCTGAAGATTTTCTGTTTGAGAATAGAAATAGCCTATGCTGTCCCTAAATGGGGAAATTCAAGTTTTAATTGTGACCTGTTTCCAGATATCTACCTAGTTTGAACCAGTTGACTCTTATGAAATTTGACAAATTATGAACCTGAAATTAAAAGTAAAGAACCCGATGTACACATTTACTCTACATCAACAGCTCTCAAAGCAGCACCTAGTGACACGAGTTCTTTTTAATTAAAATGTGAATATGAATACACCAAAACTGTAAATGTAGGAAGTAACAGGGGCAAAATGTCCTTCACCCCTCAATGATCCAATATTAGATCTCAGATGCTGAGATTAAATAATGTATTTCAGTGCAATCTTGGCTTCTTATTGTTGTCAGTGATTTCTTTTAACCTTAAAATACTTTTTTCTTTCTATCAACTCCCTAGATGCCTCACAATAGACGATACACATCTTCAGATAGAGATAGTCGAACCAGCTATCCAGACAGATATAGAGACAGAGGACGAAGACATCGACAAAGAAGGACACCTACTAACTCCACCAGCAGTGACAGAGATCGTGACAGAAGGGGACGAGGGCACCGACAAGAAGGAAGCTATCTACGCTCAAGGAGGTATGAGCTGCATAGTGGAAACCGTGTTCAACATGTTCTGCTGTAAAAGAGGAATTAGACGGTGACCAGAATTGCTCGGTTTCAACTTCGACCGGCCCTGAATGTGATCGGGCGGTCGGAAATTAGAAACGCAATCTTAATTTTGATCAGCAGTGTGTCAGGGTGATAACAAGACTCCTTGTGGGAACAGAACTAAACTACTTTCAGTTTCAGTGGGTGATTAAAAATGTTAGAGGAACTGCAAAATAAGCATTATATTAACACTGCTAACATAACTTATTAGCAATAAAAGTCAGGACAAAATAATTAAAAAAAAAATAATTTGTAAAATAAATAAACCAATTTTAGCAAACTTCACATCTACAGTAATGTTCCTAAAAACCTATTTAAACTGCAAATCTTACTTGTAGTTTAAATAAATTTTGAAACAGAAGAAAAATGATGCACATCTTTTTAGAAATGCCAACTTTTAAGAATGTTGTTCTGAGATTTTTGTGAAATCCTACTTAATTGCAGAGCTGTATAACATAGACTGCTCTCTGCAGAGGGGTTACCTCCTCTGGCCCAAAACTAAATAATTAATTATGACAGGCTTTTTTTTTAAGTAATAAAAAAAACTTACATGAATCTTTTATCCGTGTTACATGTGCAAAGACTTTATTTGTTTATGGAGAAAGTAAAATAATCTCATGTTGGTTCCTGAAGAGATTTTGAAGTCAAACAGAATTGTAATCTGGAAGGTGTTACTTAATTGGTGACTGCAAATAAGCTGCAACATCTCTGATTGGTGAATCTTGTATTTAATAGCATGAGCTTCTGTTCTTTTTTTCTTCTGTTTTTAGAACACAGCATTTTGTCTGTGTGTCTCTGTGCAGCCGCAGCTATGACAATCGCTCAACAGAACACCGGCCATTCGACAGAAGATACTATGAGGGATACAGACGATTGGACCAGAGCCGTGAGCGGGACAGGGACAGGGAGCCGCACGGAGCAGCCGAAAACTATTATCCTCGAGATTTCTCCCCGAACATGTACGACTACCGACACGGCCGCGAGAGAGAGCGTGAGCGGGACGACTCGTACCGGCGGAAGGGCAGCAGGCGTAAGCACAAACGAAGGCGGCGTAGAACCAGGTCCTATAGCCCCTCGTCCTCGGTGAGTACGACTCGCTTTAACTCCTTAACCTTTCCTTCCAGCTTTAGTTTCTTTCTGCTCTGTCTCTGTCTGTCTTTCTCTAACCATTTTTTCTTGACAGCACATAGACTTGGTAAGTATTACATTCTTTATGATTTGTTTTGATCTGTCAGTATTTGTTTTATTTACTTGGTTTTTGCTAATACAGGTTACTCTTGTTTATTTCTTTTCTCTTTTTTCTTTATTTTTGGAAGAGCATTTTCATTTTTGGTTAAATTTCTGTGAGGAATAGTTCAGTTTCTCTTTCACATCCATACACACTTTGAACTCAGATTTTATTCTCTGACTACTCCATCCTTATTATTTTATTTATGCTAAATATTTAAAATGTATATAAAATGTTAAAACTAGGTTTTCTTATTCTAGTTGCTTTTGGGAATATTAGAATAACATTTTTTGGGAATTATTAGAATTTAATTAAACAAATCCTGTAAAAAAAAATGAAAATGTTCTGCCAAGGACAATGTGAAATTTAGATTTTAATAGTTGGATTTATTGATATTACTTGTTTTTTTTCTTTTGTGGATAAATCAGACCTGATGATAAGAATGTAGTTTGAGTTGGGGGATAGAATCTGCTCTAGTGAAATGTTGGGACTGTTTTAAAAATGTTTCCTGCATTTCCATGCTGTTTAATCTGAAATCTGCCCCAGATGTTATGCATTGGGTTTTTATCACTGTCTTATCTGGTGTTTTGAGTTGATGAATGGATATGCAGGTTGCTTCCTTGTTTGTAAGCAACTCTGGTTTAAACTTAGAGGGGGGAAGAGGAGCAGAGGACAACATGTGATCTTTGACTTGTTCCCTTGCACTATATCCCTATCGTTTTTATATTACTCCTACACATGGTGTCAAACGTGAATCGCCCCATGACCACGAAACCCACCTACAACCACAACTACATCAACTACCACCACCCTCTTCCTCCCTCCTCATCCACCTGTCCCGCCTGATGCCATGGCTGCCTCTGAAATGCCCCTGCGGCCGTGCTCTGACCTGCTGATGGCGGTTTGGGTGTGAAAACAGCGGAGCGCCAGTCGGACACGAGCACTGAGTGTGAGGGACGACGAGGAAGGGCACCTGATCTGTCGGAGTGGGGACGTCCTGCAAGAGAGATGTACTCACTGCCACTACTCTATCGTAACCCTTCTGCATATGAGTATTATCATAGAGCATTTACATGACATGGAAGTGCCTGATGATGATGCCTTGCTAGAATGCTCTCCGCTCTAGCTGAAGTAGCAGGGTGGACTGCAAATTGTTGATGAATTTTTAGGGGGATTTATAGAAGGATTTTAAACTGTGGAGCATCTTTTTGTGTTTCACAGGTTATTTGATTTCCCTAAACATTGAATCCAATTTGTAGCTGTTTTGTTTCTGTTTTGATTTAGCTTATAATAAGTTACGGAATCTAGATCTGTAACCTAAGTCAGCTTTTCTTCCTCACTGCAACGGTTTATTATTTCTTTTATAGTGGAGAACTTAAACGGACATCTGTATTTAGAAATAACACATTCAAAAAGTTTTGTAGAAGTTATTTTGTTTAGAAATACTTTCAGAAGAGTATTTTGATCTTATTTTAAATGTTAGCCTTTTTTTTTTTAACAGAAGACAACATAATCTAAAAAAAGATGTCCTATAACCTTCAGTATCTGCAAATTGGTCACTAAAGCTCCTGTTATATAAAGCAGATGTTGCATATTTTAATCAGATTCAACAGGCAGCTCTTATAGGAAGGGGATGGGCGCTAGCACAGATTCGCCTGTCTGCACTTTAACATGACGCTTCCCTCCCTTTGTCCACATGTCTAATACTGTCGCTCTTTCTTTTTCCACTTCCCCGTGTCTTTTCCTTTTCTCTCTTCATTGTGTTGCAGACGAGGTTGTCAGCACTTTGGGGGAAGGCACCTTTGGGAGGGTGATGCGCTGCATTGACCATCGCAGGTGGGTTTTTCCTGTAATTAGGAAATAAAACGGCTTTTAGCCTCATTTACTGTGTTATTTATTCAGTTTTAGGGTTAGGCAATTTAGGAAAGAGCGTAGACATAAAAATGTTTCTGCATCATGTCTTTCACAGCGATGACTCTTAAAAGTCTAGAAACTGCACATCTTTTTTCTTCTACTTCACAATAATGCACTAAAGGACCAACAAAATGAACTGGAGATTTTGACAAGAATCACACAGAGAACATTTGAGAGCAATTAAATAAGGCACATTTTGATTATTATTAATTGTTGTCTTTTTTTTCTTACAGGGGAGGAGCCCATATTGCTCTGAAAATCATCAAGAATGTTGAGAAGTACAAGGAAGCAGCTCGACTTGAGATTAACGTTTTAGAGAAGATAAATGAAAAGGATCCTGATAACAGATTGTAAGTAAATATGCTTTTTTTTACACAAATGTATCTAAATTCTAATGAAACAGCAAGCACAATGATAAAGCCACTATCATTTGATTACCGGTAGATTTAATAAACTTGACAGAAGTCAGCCATCTTTAATGGAAACTATTTTGATTATGTGTAAATCTCAACCTTTTTAAAACTGCTGTATTTTGTAGTTGTGTGTTGGGGTATAACTCATGCATCTTTCGTTTTGTTCTCTTTGCTTTGCAGCTTGTGTGTACAGATGTATGACTGGTTTGACTACCACGGTCATATGTGTATCTCCTTTGAGCTGCTAGCTCTGAGCACTTTCGACTTCCTAAAGGAAAACAACTACCTACCCTACTCCATTGGTCAAGTCAGACACATGGCCTACCAGCTCTGTCTTGCTGTGAAATGTAAGTCACTTTTTTGTCATGAGAATCCTTGACTAGGGTTTTCCCACAGTTTTGGAAAATATGGAAAAAAAATATTTTCTAGCATTTATTACAGACTTGGACCTGTTTTTTAGATGCCATGTATCTCCCTAAATTATACTTTTCTATTTTCCCATGTTTTTGGATGTCAAAACATTTATTTTTAAAAGATCTGGGCTTTAGACTGGATGTGTGTATTTTTAAAACTGGGTTTTGTTTGAAGTAAACAAAGCACTGAAACACCAGAGGCCTTCCTCTGTGACATGGTTCATGATTTAGAGAACACAGCCATAATAAAACCCAACTAAGTATATTATTTATTAAGTCAAAGATCTGGAAAATGTTTATCCAAAAATGGAAACGATTTAGTTTTTTAAATGAAAAATGTATAGGAACGTTGTTTAAAAAAGGATTATGAATGTAATCTGCTTAAATTCTAAATTTTTTTAATCCCATAAAAGTCAGTAAATAAACTATATTTGTAATAATTGGTGAAACTATTTTTTTTTAAATCCATTATCTAAATGAACCATAATTATTAACTGATTAAAGGGCAGCGGTTTACATTTTGGAGTTTTGATTTAGATTTTTTTTATGCATGTAAATGTTTATGCTTTACCCTGTATTTTTATCAGTGAGTGTTTTTTAACATTGGTGTTTAAAAAAAAAAAAAAAGGTAAATGATTTCATATAAACTATACGAATACATTTCTCTCGTAAGAAGAAGGGGAGCGTTTGTTATATAAAATGATAACTTTATAATGCTTTTTATAATTGAGATACTAAATAAGCCGTCCTTTTTTCTTTAGTTCTTCATGATAGTAAACTGACACACACAGATCTGAAGCCAGAAAACATCCTGTTTGTCAACTCTGACTTCACGATGACGTATAATGTTGAGAAGGTAAGAGAACACGGTGAACAAGTGAATAAAGCTGCCGCTCTATTCAGATGTTTCAGGCCTATATGGATTCGTTTTGGTTCTGTTAGACATTTTCTCCCCACTGCTTCTTCCTAAGGCTTCATCCTTATAACATAAACCTTAATCTGTGACTTTATGTGATACTTGGCATCACATAAATTTAAAGGAAATGTTATTTTAAATATAAGTAGATGTTTTTTTGTTTTTTTTTGCGGGGCTCATGTCTATGTTAAGCTTTGTGGGCATCTACTTATTTATTAATTGTCGTGTTTCGTAGAAACGAGAAGAGCGAACTGTCAAAAGCACAGCTGTACGAGTCGTGGACTTTGGCAGTGCCACTTTTGACCACGAGCACCACAGCACCATCGTCTCGACGAGGCATTACCGTGCCCCCGAGGTGATATTAGGTGAGTTGATGTAATAGATGACTGTGTTTATGTATTTATATGAGACACATACTCAATGGGAATGCTTTTGGAAATGCACAGATGTGGTGCAACTGAGTTGTTTCCATGTTTGAAGTAAAAATCTTATAAGAATATAAGAATCACTTAAAATCCCCTCTACGCCCTCAATCGTAGTTTCTCTGAAAGTGAAGTGAAAACCGTAAATAATGAGGCAACATGGTGATTATATTGAGCTATTTTGTGGTGGGTTTTTATACATTCTACTTTTTAAAGTTTAGAGGGTTTACTCCTGTCACGAGTTTTACTGCTTGCAGATAAAATGTTGAGTTATTTATGTATTTACTGTCTACCTGAATAATTACTCATTATATGACATCTGTCTTTAATTTAAATACTTTCTGTTGATTTACTTTAGAACTAGGCTGGAGTCACCCCTGTGATGTCTGGAGCATCGGCTGCATCCTGTTTGAGTACTACTTGGGCTTCACCTTGTTCCAGGTAAACGTTTGATCATTCCAGCAAACTGATTAATTTCAATGTCTATGACTTTATTTCCTTGGGTTGCACTGCAAAAAACTAAATCTTACCTATCATTTTTTGTGTAATTTTAAGTGTTACATTTAAAAGAAACAACAATTACATGCAACTTTTCAGCATGAAATATGAGATTGTTTTAAGTCAATAATTTTTAATAAATAAGTAAATTACTAAGCAATTTGCACTTAAAGCTTGAGCTATGTGGTTTGGATGAACAGGGAAAACTACACTATATTACCTTTTCAGCCTTTGCAGGTGTAGCATCCTCAGCTAACTGGAGAGTTTAATCATAATGTTTGAATGTGTTTTACTGAAATATGACTATTCTTGCGTGATCAGTCAGTGATATTGGACAAAAAGGTTGAATTCACCCTGAAGGTGTTGAAATAAGGTCTGTGTTAGTTAATGGACGTTGCGAGCGAGGCGTTCGTTCAGTTTGTAGAAGCAAACAATCTTGTGGATGGTATCAACTAAATTCCAGTCACCCTTAAAGGAATGCACTCTTTGTTTTTTAAGCATAATTTCCACGAGAGCATAACTATTAAAATATTTTCCATAAATTTTATAATTTGTTTGTCTTCTGTCCTCCAGACTCATGACAACAGAGAGCATTTGGCCATGATGGAAAGAATCCTGGGTCCAGTACCCTCAAGGATGATTCGTAAGACCAGGTGAGAAAAATGTGCAGTTTATTTGAGACATTAAAGGGGCGATGTTATGTGAAATCAACATTTTTGAGCTTTTCATCATATCATAATGTTATTCCCTCATTAAAAACATACCTGGACTATTGCCTTGATTCTGTCGTGCACATTTGAGAAATCCTTTAATCTCCATGGCAACCAATATTCTGTGCACAGCCTGCGTTGTTCAAGCTTCTGAGCTTCTACCTCACAGAACATTACTCAGCTCCTTCAGACTAGCCAGCAGCAATTGCAAACCACCAGGTGTTTCATTATATGAGCTGGTAAAAACATTGTTAGAGGATTAATAGAGGAGTGATATGATAACTTTCTGAAAGCGAAATTTCAGAAAGAGCAGGGGCTTTTAAAGAGAGGCCCAATTTCAAGGTGCTAAATTAAAATGTCAAATGTTATATTTGCTGTGTACAGCATTCTTATAGCAACTGAAGTTAACATAGCTACTTGATGGTGCCATTTTATACCACAATGTGTCTGGAAAATACACAACGCTGCCCCTTTAATGTTCCTGTTACATGTAGCGTGTTGTCTACATTCCTAAAGCTGCCCACACACATTCATCCCTCAGGAAACAGAAGTATTTCTATCGCGGACGACTAGATTGGGATGAGAGCTCGTCGGCGGGAAAATATGTCAGAGAAAACTGCAAACCATTGCGGGTAGGTGGAGTATTTGTAAAAACTGGTGCGCAGCGTTGAATTAACAGGGACGTTTGGTGTTGTAGCTGCCTGCTTTCATTGCTCCCCTTCTGTTTCTCTGTTTTCTCATCAGCGGTACCTGCTGTCCGAAGCAGAGGAGCACCACCAGTTGTTTGACCTGATTGAAAGCATGTTGGAGTACGAGCCGTCCAAGAGGCTGACGCTGTCAGACTCCCTCAAACACCCTTTCTTCGAGAACAGTGGCACCGGCGAGGCGGCCGGCAGCAAGAACTGGGAGGGCAACCGCGACATCAGCCGGTGACCTTTGCTCTTCACAGACTGACTGACAGAGGAGATCAGTAGCTGAACTGTTCAGTAAACTTGGACTGGAGGTTCTGTGGGAGATAACAGCATGGACACCTTGACTTCCTGCTCCTCCAGCACTTCCCCTGTTCTTCCCGTTGGCACAAGTGGCATGTTTTATTTTATTTTTTTTTTACAGCAGAGAGACCAAAATAAGCAGTACAAGGCTGGAGAAGAGTTGAATCTTTTCTAGTGGTCACAGCCCAAGAAACAAGGTTGAATAAAATTGAAGGTGAAAGATCTGTACCCAAACAGCCCTCTATGCAGCTTCTGTCTTCCTGTCGACTGGGGAACACCTCTCTTCCCGCCATCCGAAGAAAATGACACCATCGACACTCTCCGTCTCTAAAAGACGAATCAGTTCGGAAGCAGAAATCTCTCCCAGTGCCGAAGTCCGGGAAAAGGGTAAAAAGGAGATAGATAGAAGTATAATCAGTATCTCAGCCACAAACTTTCTAATTCTCTAAAAAGAGCAAATATCATACACAGAATATTCGCTTTCTTTGGAATCTGGAGCATAAACATGCATCCCATGTTTTTGTTAACATTGTCAATGAGCCATTGCTTTTCATTCTATAATATTTTATGTCTAAAAAAAAGAAAAAATTAGATTAACCCCTCCTCGAAAGCTGACCCAGTTGGTGGGTCGTTGGACACTCCTCACATCGGCCTCTCTGTAGCCTGACTTATTTACCCTTTTGTTATTCATTGTTTTTCTAAGTGTGAGTGTTTATTTTTTTTGTGTGTATGTATGTGTGTGTCAGCATATTGATGTGAATGGGGATGGGTGATGCGTTCATGTTCAGCTCTACAGTTAAGTTGAGCGTTATTCTTGGGGTCGTTCTCATATAAAACAAAACTGCCTTTTCCACAGTTCATATGAGAAGTCTCTACATTAGGGTTAAGCACACAGCTCCGATTGGTGGTATTTATTTTCCGGTTCCTATTATAGGTCGTAGTCCACATTATCCTCCTGAATGTGACTTGTTTTTTTGTATGAAATGAAAGCGTATAATGCTGTATATATGTATTATTGTGTAGAATTAAAGTCTTCTTTGCCAAAGGTTACCAATGCTCTGAGCAGTTTGAGCCTCTGGCGGTTTGAATGTTCAGTCTTTAAATGCTGTGTCAGAGTCCATCTGCTTATTGACAGCTTTTTAAACATGAGGGAGAAAAAAAGTCAATAATCCGTAATTAGGAAACGGCGCAAGTAATTAGTCATTTCAAATTCAAAATTGATCCAAAGCTCATATTAAGGTTGGTTTTTTTTTAAGTCTGAACCTGTAGATATTTTGGTAATTATTACAATCTAATTTCAGTGGTGTCTTGTTGAGTCCTTCTGGAAATAACTTCTGTTTTATTCCTCTCCTAAAATAAACTCAGCAGCCGTGTCATGAGCCAGGGATTAAGAAATGTGGATGATCTGCAGCAGCAGAAGTCGAGGACGCGACGCACCTGGTCCATCTGTTGGTAATCTTCCTGTTGCTCTATTGACCTCTCACATTCTCTTTATTTATAACTCACTTAGTATTAAAAGATGCGCCTTACGGCTTTGTTTACATTGGACATGTTTTTAATTTAAGCTTAGCTTTGCATTAAAAGTACATTGCTTTGTAAAAGTATCCACACCTTTCAGAGCCTTTTTATGTAAAGTTTAATGTGTGCAAGACACCAAAATTAACTAGGGCATTGTTGTGAAGTAGAAGGAAAACAATCCATGGTTTTAATTTGCAAATAAAACTGAAACGTGTGGCAGGCCTTTTTACACAGTTCCCCAGGAGTCAATAATTTGTAGATCCAGACTTTAGGATTACATCTCTACCAACTTTGGTAATTTGCCTATTATTCCTGAATCTTATTCTAACAGATGTATATCTTTTGATTGAAATCATTTCATTGTAATTCCACAGTATAATTTAGTGTCATCATTTTCTTTACTCTGTCTTTCTGTTTATTTTTGCTCCATCCATCTTCCAGGATGTTTCCCCACAGTCTGACACTCCCTCTACCATATTTCATTTTTAGCTTCTTCTGCTAAATGTGTTGGGCATTTAGGTTGGTTGTATTTAGGTGAAAAAGTATTTCAGTTTCATCTTCTTCCACTGTTATTCTTGTGCAAACTGTTTCTTATTTTTATTGATCTCAGCGTGAGAGGGTCTGAATAAAAATACATGCTAGACCTTTCAGGTTTTTATTGGAAAGAAATATCACAGTTTTGCTCTCCTTTGCGTTTGTCCCATAAACCCCCAGGAAACTATAGTGCAACAAAAATGTGAGCAGGTCCACTTTTCACTTTTGCAGCTTCAGTTTTTAAAGTTTTAATAACGCCAGATTTGTCTCTCCAGCAGAACTGTACGGCTTTTGCCGAGGATTTGTGGAGGTGAGGACAACGTTATTTCTTTCCAGACTTGAGTTCAAAAGATTTGCTTCAGTCAATGAACCTGTGAATGAAATGAGTCACTCAGCGTAACGATGTGGGCACTTAATTCCTCAAGTCAATGAAAACACATGTCTTTGGAGTAAAAAGACAATCCCTCCTCCGTCATCAAAGCGTCTCCTGTCCTTCAGTGTCTTAAAGTTTTATCTGTCTGGCTTGTAATGACACAATTTTGTCAGGTTTTTTTTTTAAATTAAGTTTGCTCAACTAAATTGATTAAATAAATTACAGTTCCTAAAGTAGTGTTAGCATTTAGATACAAAATTGATTTACAGGTTAGTGTTTTTTTTTTTTTTGGTTTTTTTTTTACTTGGCAGCTGTAAACACACAGGTCTTTTTCCGGCACAGATTTGTTTGTGACTCTTGTTAATGAGATGAACGTCTTATGCGTCTTCAGATAATCCTATCAATCCTTCAAGACCAGCAAAGTCATCAGTTGAACCGTCACAAAGTCCAGACAGAGAGGAGGAACAAGCAGAACAACAGGTAACGGCTCATCAACTGGACATGCTGCTTTTACAGATATAACAGAGACCTGAGCTGAACGGTTCGGGATACATCACTGGTCAGTAGATTTTATTATTATTGAAGTAATCTGATGTAAATTATATTTAAATAAAACAGTTAAACTAGAATGGATTGTGTTAGGGTGTGTTTTATTGATTCATTACTGAACATTTTCATCTCTCCATAGGTAGACTTTGCTTTGAAGACTGGCAGAGACCATCTGAAGCTAAATCTACACGCCGACGACTCTGGAAATGGATTCACTCATGTCGCTGGGAGCTCCGCTGAAGCAGTTCACTAGCTGTGTGTCTGGCACAAAAAAGACCAAGAAGAGAGGAAGAAGCAAGGGGAGCCAGTCCGTCCGCAGGTTCAGCTTCACCCGCAGGAAGAGCGTCAGCCGGAGGAGAAGCCTTCCCTGCAGCAACCAGAAAGTTCCAGATTCCTGGCTCAGGGTTTACCAGGAGGAACTGAAGGAGGAAAGGTATGGCAACAAGTTTGGTCTATGTTGAAAGGACTGGAAATGTTTTATTATCTCTCAATATTTATTATTAGAATCTTCTATTTTTAGACAGTATAAATAAGCCATACATTACTGTCTTGTTATCTGGCTAAGACTTTTTGCCAGGCAGACTGAGCTTAATGAGGATAAGGCTGTACGGTACCTAAATAAGCTGCTTGTCCATGTGCCGCACCTAATGTGGCTCTGTGCTGTTTGCCAAAGGAAACGTCAGCAGGCCATGCTGGCCAAGAAGAACGCTGAGAGAACTGTACGGGGAACTCACTTCAGGAGCCACCACTGCCTTCCAAGGGTAAATAAAGAATTACATTTTTTTTCTTTTTGTTTAATAAGTTAGAATCCTGATTGTGATTGTTTTCGACCAACAGCACACCCCTGCAGCCAGGAAACCGGCACCCACAAAGGATGACTCGTTCTTCGGAGCCTTCCAGGGCCTCAGTCTGGACGGGCTGACCGGAGGCGCTGCCGGATCTCCTGCAGTCTCCGCTTCTGCTGCAGGCGGAGAGCAGTGCAAAGTTATGTGACGTGCATCAGCTAAGGACAGTCAGCTGCTCTGGGAAGGTTCCTTACCAAGGAGACCTGCTGCAGAAATCTGTTTAAAGTGACTGATTTTGTTTTGTAATGGAAGGAAAACAACTTATGTCGTTTGACATGTTTGTACAGTTGAAAAGTCTTTGGACTGTGTTCATGCATTTGCCAATCATGCAATAAGTTTATAAATGTAGCATTTTTTTTATATATATATGAACAAAGATTTTTAGGTTTGTAGCTTAAAATCTGAACCAGATCAGAAATGTTTGTATTTCTAATTAAATATAAACTGTAAAGACTACACCATGAGTGTTTGGCATCTTTATTTAGACAAATACATTTCTGCTCTGCACTTTAAAATACTTAAGACTTCACTTCCTCCCCACCCCCCAATAGTAAATTTAGCACTTGAAATGCCGATATCCTAAATTAGTTGACTTACTTACACCATATTGTTTGAGATATGCATTGTCCAAATTTTGTTACCAAATCAAACATTTCCCAACTTTGTAAAGTAGACTGAAGATCAAGCTTTATTAGGGTTCGAAAAACAAGACGTTTTGTTTGAGTTACATTAATGGAAGATGCATCGTCTCTAACTCTAATCACAAGTATGTACAATAGAAAATGAAGTACAAAACTACATTTGTCGGGATAAGGAACCTGTCATGTGATGCATCAGATTGCGACTGTGCTGACTGCAGACAATAAGGTGGGGATTCACAGAAAATGACTTTATTTTGACAGTTTTCCAGCATCATTCCCTCTGCTCCATCTTAACTTTTGGGGGTTTGAGGAAGGACCTATTCTTTTTCTCTTTGCTTTTTCCTTTGGTTTGGAAGGTCCTCCAGCTGTCCACACGTCCGTCTCGTGATTCCTGCAGAATTTTAAAATGAAATGATTGAAAATACAAAAATCAACTCAATGTTCCCAGTGTGGATAAACACAGCAAAGCTCACCTCAAAGTTCTTCTGCCATTCCCTTTCCCGTTTTGCCTTCTCCGCTGCCTCGATTTCTTCTTCTCTTGCCCTTTTTCTGGTTAAACAGGATTTAAGGATTTATTAAAAATATAAAAACTCACTAGTGGATCATCTAAATAAATAATCATGCAGTCCTACACACGACAACATCCAGGTTCTAAATACATGGTGCTCTACCTTTCATGCATGTCCTTTGCTTCCCTTTCCTTCCTTTTTATTTCAAGCTCAGCAAACAGCTTCATGGTTTGTTTGTACACAGCTTGTCTGAACTGGAAGAAACAAACAAAAAAACATAACAAAATATCTATATATTATATTTATAATTAGTCAACCAGGTAATATTCCCTTAGAGGATGACTGACTTACCATGTCAGGGTCGTCCTCCTCCACATCCTGCGGTTTCCCATCTTTCTTTAGTTGCTTCTTTTTCTGCTTTACCTGTTAATGACAGACAACATCTAACAGAACAGATGCAAAAAGGGAACTGATGGAATGTGTCTGCAGGTAAGCTGACAGATGCCACTCACCATATGCTCCACATATTCTTTTCCTGCTTGGATCACATCAACTGCTCGCTTCTTTTGCTCAGGATCCAGTAAGAGTTTGTATGATTTGTCCACAACTGGGAAGCAATAAGATATAGCTGAGTGGGTCAGCTGCTTCACCGATCAAAACTCTTGTTTTTACAGACACATGCTAATGAGACAGCTGAGTTTGCTTTAACCTGTTTAAAGCAAACAGCAGGACAAAGCTGAATAATGCTACAATCTTTAGCAAGCAATATCTGGATTTGTATTTTTACCTTCAAAGGCTTTCTGTGCTCTGTCTGGGTCATCCTGATTTTTGTCTGGATGGACCAAAATGGATAACTATGCAATAAAAAGAGGGAGATAGAGGTTAAAACATCCATCCGCAGTCTACACCTTTGAGTACTTTGAGTGATCAGTATGACTGGAAAAGTGCTATACAAGTTCATTTCATTTAAAATTTACAAATATAAAAACTAATCTTTTCTCACCGCCCTAAATCTTTTCTTCAGCTCTTCGTCTGTTGCTTCTGGATCAATCTGCAATACCTGAAATAAAATCAATAGCAAATCACACTTACTGTGCATTTGGTAACATAACAAAAAAGGCAAAAAACTAATAAAGTTGAGGTTGGATTTAAGGCAGAATAAGACCCAAGAAAATGATTAATTCAAAATCAGCTCTACAAACTCTAAATGTACAAATAGTAATTTAAGATCATTTTTAAACTCCAAGAAAGGAACCACGTTTACTGAACCTTTCAATAAATTGTTTAACCTCTCACACATTCAAAAGGTGATCCAACACACTCATATTGTTCCCAACAAATCAAAACTCTTGAGACTCAAAGGTGGTAATTGACATTAATCAAACAATACAAATCATACGCTTTAAAAAATCGGTAAAAACATAAAACATCACACAACAAAAAATAAATATATCTGTTACCTCAAAAGGGTTGAGGTTGAAGTACGACGATCCAGGTCTTAGCAACCTGTCAATCTGCTGCTTAGACGTTAACACAGAGTCCCTCTTCTCAATCTGCTTCACCTATGGAAAAACATATGCACAACACAAACAATCATGATTTATTTTAAAAAATCACAATGTTCGTGTTTATGTTTGCTATGGAGAAAAGTCTTATAACGCAGAACTAAAGTGAAACACTTAATGTTCACCTTAAATGACGGCTCTACTTTAAACAAGTACGAAATAACACAAATGTGTAGCAGTAGTTTGCAGATAAAACAATCCATCAGTAAATTTTAGCTGTAGTCGTTAGCTGATGCTCACACCTACTAGGCCTAATATGACCTGAACAATCGAGTTACCGACACAGACTTTTGTAGAAATCAAATAAAACAGCAAGCTTCTCAAAAACATTGGAAATGTTTTAATATTTCATACCTCGGTGTAAAAGTTTTGAAATAATTCATCCGACACACTTTGAGAGGATGATTCTCCTCCAGCGGCCGCCATTTTCGCTTAGGTTTACATGTGACGTACTGGGTCACGTGACTCGCAAAACCTTCCAGGGGCAAGACGTCGAATGTCCGATGACGTCAGATGATACGGGGAAGCCGCAGTTCGTAGTTCAGGTTTTTCGTGTGATTTACGATGAAATGCGGGTCCTTTCTGAACTTCTGACAAACTATTCTGTTGAATATATCCCTCTCCAAAACAAAGGTGCACATTGGTGTAACAAAATATTTAGGTTTTACACCTGAAAATGGTAAAATTCAAAAGTCGCAGTTGCCATAACACTTCCCGGTGTGTATACCGACCAGTTTATTTAGCCTTCTTCCTAATTTACTGCAACATTCAAAAATCTATAGCTACTCCTTGAGAATGCTCATTATAATGCTTATCATTTTTTACATAGTGCCAACTCAAACAACAATAAACTATGAAACCCAAAAGGGCATTAAATTCGATTAGGGAAGAAAGGCTCTCCTGTAGCAGTCAGTCTTGCAGGAAGTACTGTAGTCTCTGACTGAAGAGGATGCTCAGAGTTGTAATGTTTTCACAACAAAAGGTTAATTTCACAACTTAAAAGGCCCAGTTAATAAAAGGCTTTATACAAGCCAAAACATCCACACTTGATCTTTCCAATACAACCCAAATACCTACTTATCTTCACATCAACTTACACTAGTCAGAGACAAATATTATTGCTAACTGGTCAAAAAACAAACACACACAAAAAAAATCTAAAGACCAGTATCAGATCAGTCATGTCTTAAAAAAGGTTTTTAATTTATAAACATAAAATATTGAAACACATATTTACAATTCATTTTTATTTCACTTTCTACAAGGCAATATTTATCCCACAGACAACCCATGTTAAGTTTTTTTTATAATAAAAAAAAAGGTGCAACTCGTTACTTAAGACTATTTCATGCCTTCATGTATTAAATTTTAGGTTGAAGTTGGGACTAGTTATTGTGAAGGGAGTCATTTCCCCTTTTGTTCTAAAATAATAAAAAAGTTGTTACAAAAATAATCTAAGTTAAAAAGGTAAAGAAAATACAAAATTTAGATAAATACAGTACAATTAGAAACAAATTTTCCTTTTGAAAGTAATTTTTGAAACTGGATAAGGAGCATAGATTTCTTCATGTTGATGGGTCTGCTTGTCCTCCTTTCTCCCTTGAATATAGAGATGAAAACTCAAGTTATTATTATGACTCATTCTCTAAAACTAAAGCTTATTTTCATTCTATATACACATGGATAAAAAGGTAAATCTTGCTCTGAATAAGTGCTTTTAGGTTGTTCCCCTTTGTCCCTTACCTGTAGGAAATCTGGTTACCCAAAACTCTGGAGCTCTGCTAGATGCATCTTGAGGTGGATGAAAACCTGCAATGGATCTGGCTTGCACCAGGCGGAAATCGCTTCTCAGACCTGGAACTAAGACATGGCCACACAGACAGAAAGATGCTGATGAATCAGCATGAGCATCAATACCAGATCATGTGCAGAAACAGGAGTTGTCCCTTTTGGATTCTATTTCTCTAAGGCAAACCCTTTATAACAAACATCTAAAATCAGTTTAAATGGCACATGTTTAATTTTTCTGAGAATTAGTTAATAATGAAGCCTTACCAATCACTTCTTTCCAATTCTGTGAACTCATTCACATGGATGTGGGCAGCTCCTTTACTGCCTGGTGACAAGAGGCAACATAAACACAGTTCGGATATGAAAATGTGCTTTAAGGACACCGCAGCATTAACAACTAGCCTTCTTTTGTTGCATTTCCCCACACATACCGCACCCCACTTTTACCAGTGAATTAATGCAGCCCCCATACTGCCATCTAGTGGTGGTGAAAGCTAAAGACACCTATTTTTATGTGCAGCCATTGTTCTGCAATCAGTCAATCTCTGAAATATTTAAATCCGTTTCTCCAATGATGCTCACAAAAAACTGATAGTAAGGCTTTCTGCTTCAAACAGACCTGATAATTAACTCTATCTCCTAAAAGCTGCCTCGGACAAAGAAAGGGATCACTAGTCACGTTGAATTCAAGCTGCCACCCCTAGTGGCCAAGAAGGGTAAATGCCCAGCTCCTCCTACTTGCAGAATGCCTTTGCAGACAGCTGCAGTGGTTTTGGTGCAGTGAGCCAAGATATGCAACACTTGTATGCATGATTTCAGTGGCATTTTGTTTACCAAACCAAAGACATTATGTGATGCTGGTTTTTATTAGAGTTTGAACAAAGGGCAATTTAGTCTTAAAATTGTTCTCAAACTTGTTTTGTTTTAATGTGAAAACATTAGTAGATTCAAAGAAATACAAACTGGTGATATGTTCTATTAATAGCCTAAACATAGAAAACTTGGGACCCGTCCTTTTTGAACCCCGATAAAAAGGTACTCTACTGTGCAAAAGATTTTAGTACATAATCTTTAAAAACAAAAATGTTTCAAAGAAGCCAGACTTTCTTGTAGGCTTTTAAAGTGGTCTTAAGAGATGGTTCTTCAGACTTTCTGGTGGTCTTATAAAGCTTTCCTCGTAGCTTTTGTGGCTTTCTTTGTCCATGTTCAGTCTCGATTCTACCAATCGTTTCGACAAAAACAGACACTTATCAAGGTACCAATGTCTTGTTTTCTTCGTGTTCTGACAACTCATTTCTGGTTTTGGATATCAGACATGATCAAAGGAAAATTTGATGATTTTTGATTAATGACCAAATGACTGATGAACCACTAGCACAAAGGCTCCTAAATTCAACAGATGAATGTTTTTTTCTCCTACTCCCAACTTGGAAATTAACCTAATTTAAAAAGGAACTTTATGTATTCTGTTGCAGCTGTCAGAAGAACCTTTTAGTATCTCTAACTGTACTTATCCTAAGGTTTTCAGACAGACAAAAATTTGATTTAGGTAATCAACCCAAACACAGCATCTGTCAGGTTTCAGATGTTTGCAGGATTTTCCTCCATTTTTTAATGACTCTCAGATGCTGTTAATTTCTTTGAGAGCCTGACAATTGTTTTGTTCTCTACTAGTCTATGTTCATGTGATCCTAAAAGTGAATGAAGGAAAAAAGTGAATGAAGGAAAAAAAAAAAAAAAAACAGCAGCATATTCTCAACTCCAAGGCATCCTTTGGTAGGACAGGAGAACTGCTAATCAAAACGACTTTTAAAAGATGGCAAGAAAGTCTGAGCTGCATTGGAAAAAATTATGAATTAGTGTTTAAAATTTTTTGCACAGTAATATCAATAACTGAAAAAGTCTTCTTAAACTACAAATTATATAAACAAACAAACAAAAGAACCCAAAGAACTAAATTTATGCTCAAGCTTCTGAAGTGATTATAGTCAACTACAGGAGAGGAGGCAGTACTCTGTGCAAGGCTGGCTCACCCTCAAGTACCGTTCAGGTGAGTTCCTCACTCTAGTGGTGCCGCTCGCTTTGCTTCTCCACCTAGGCAGGTTGGAATAAGAGGACAGACACATGAAACAAAATACAAAACAATGACACCAACAGGTAAAGGCTAGAGAATTGTTATTCGTCGTGGTAAACACATTCTCTCAGGTGGAGCGTACTGTGAGTGAGATTATGTTTAAACAATGATAAACCTCAAGATGACCAGATCCTTGGCATCTTTAACAGGAGAGAATAGATCCTCTGAAAGCAACAAGATCAAGTCAAATCAAAGATCTATTCCAAGTCAGCGTGCGTCACACTTTGAATTGAAGAGTGCTCACCATTACTCAAACTGGTTCTCAGATTTTAATTTATTTTTAAGGTGCACATAAAATAAATGAGTTCATCTGCAACCAACTTCATATTTGAAACAAATGTGTACAACTAGGGAGTTTAAAGAAAATACAAACCTGTTGGAAAAGTCTTTTTTTTTTTTTTTCTTCCATCAAGTCAGTTAGGAATTGCAGCTGCAAAATGTGATTAGGTCATGTAAACACCTGATAAGCAGCACATATTCTTCAGACGGATAAATACTGCTTCTTCCTGTGTCTCGAATCGCAGAAGAAAACATTTGGAGAAGGTAGATGACAATAGGTTTAAGAGAACAGTTTGAGAAATGGGAACAATTTTGGGGAATGTTTGTGTGAATTGTTAATTTCACCATCAACAACAGTGTGTGCAGGAAATGCAGCAGTGTTACTGAACAAACATTTGAAGGATAGAAGTTACAACCCTGTTTAATCCAGACAAGGTCTCCTGTTCTGTTGGACTCTTGCAATTCAAGTTTATTTGCGGTTCTCCCTAGAGGGGAAAAAATTTTGACTTGGGGTTGGGGGAGAAGAAAATTCTTCTTTTGAATCAAAGAATCGAAGTTATAGATCAAATCACAACACTGAGTTTGAGGTTCTGACAATGGACTGATGCTCATCTGAGTTTTATTGAAACGGAACAAACGTAAAAGTTATAAATACAAATAACATCAGAGAACAAACTGCTATGGCTCTTAAGGTAAGCCAAACCAATTCCTACGGGGCAAGATGAAATAAAACATGGAGGTTATGTTATCAGTTTAAAAAAAGAAAGAAAACACAATTTATCTATCTCTAGAAATGCTAGGCGTACACTTTGGACATTACAAAACTTTTATTCTTTTTTCCTTTGGTGGATTCTTTTCTCCACCACTGCAAAAGAAATGAATACGAAGCTCTAACCATATGCATTTATTTACAAGCATGATCCTAAACTACTATAATAAACCACAAATTAAAAGGAGTACAAGAAGGGGAAGGGAAATGGGAGCATGGACACGAAACTTCCTGCAAGGCCATATGTTGTATTTAATGTCCAACCAAATTTTTGAGAATGAACGTCCGCTTTTTTGTCAGTGTTCTTTGTTGGCTTTAAAAGGACCAGGAACAAAAATTTCCAATAAAATTGTACTTATTTTTAAAGATGTGTCCCAATGTAACCGCAGGAGTAAGAAATGACCACAACGGTTACGTTCATTTCTTCAGCCAAAAGGATTTCCAGCCAATCGTCTTGAGCCAATTCTGCAGTCTGTCCATTTTTCTGAGATATATGTATATACAGATTTTTTTTTTTCATGAGGGATGAAGAATAAGAAGAATAAAAAGTCAATCAAAAAATTGTGGCCAATCTCTTTTTTTTTTTTTCCTTTGTAGTTTTCCTCTTTTTTTTGTTGTTGCCAAATACCTTTAGGTGCATCTACTTCCACTGTTGCCCATAAGAATCCTGTGAAAACTCCATGGTGTCATTACTGTAACCATAGTTACCGGAATAGTCGGCCCCTTGCTGCAGGGGCTGCTGGGCGATGGGCTGGGACCCCCAGTTCTGTTGGTTGTTGGTCTGACGGCGCTTGGAGTCAGGCTGGTTAAATACGTCGGCCTTCCTCTTTCCACCGACGTTGCCCCCGCGATTGCCTCTGGCACCGCGAGGACCACGGCCCCTCTGAGGCTGGAAGGGCGCTCCCCGTCCTCCTCGAGCGCCGCGCGGGCCACCGAGGGGTGGCCCTCTCTGGGCAAAGCCGCCCCGGCCTCGTGTCGGAGGAGCGCCACGGGCTCTTGGAGGCGGAGGCCCACCCCTGGTGGGGCGAGTACCACGGCTCCTCATGCTGTACATGTCTTCATAGCCGTAGTAAGGGTCTTCATAGCCACCACGGTAGTCATGATAGTCATAGCCATAGTAGTCATCATAGTAGTCCTCATAGCCATAGTAATCAGGGGGATAAGCATAGCCCCCTCGGCCACCACGGCCCCTTCCTCGGCCAGGTGGTGGCATGCGAGGAGGTGGGTAGTAGTAGTAGTCATCATACCTGTGGGGGACATAAATATTAGAGCTGTCACACAACTGACCACCCATTAGGGCTGAAACAATTAATTGTCAACTAGTTAAGTAATTGATCAATCGCAAACTGGAGCATACAAACTCAAAAAAAAAGACCATTTGATTAAGCACAATCTCAATCTTGTTGTAATCTGTGGATGACAATGACAAATAAATCTTATCTATCTTATCTAAGAAAAATACTCTCAGATCAGAAATTAAGCCAAAATGATGCAAGGAAGTTTTATGTTGGGCATTAAAGATAAAAACAAAACAAAAAAACTGCTTTGTCTGTAAATATGGTTTACTCAGAACTCCTCCAGTGGCAGTTTTTGCTTCACTCGATTAGCATACATGGAAGCAATGCTATGTATTGCATTTTAAGTAATACATTTTTTTTTAAAAAAGGACTTGAATTATTTATTTATCTTAATGTTTTTCTAGTATTGTATAAAATAAGTGCTTCAATGCTAAATCTGCATAATTTACCAGTTTTTTTTATTCCATTAATCATCAGAGTAATTGATTACTGAAGTAATCATTAGCTGAAGCCCTATCAATCATGTGACTGACTCACCCGCCACCCCTGGTGGTCTGACGGGCTGCTTGGCGCTCTTTCCTCTTCTTATCTGGGGGCTTCGCCAGGACGATCTCGATTTCTTCCCCTCCAAGCTCCTTACCATTCATTTCCTCCATAGCCTGAACATAATTAACAATTAATTACTAATTTAAACAGAATCAAATACACAAAGATCCTTCAAAGAAAAAATTATTTCCTACCTTTACAGCAGCATCCCTATCTTCAAAATGGACAAAAGCGTAATCTTTCAGCTTTTTCACTCGTTCTAGTTTCCCGAACTGAGAAAAGGTTTTCTCCAGAAGCTCCTCTGTCACAGATGTAGCCAGTTTTCTCACAAAGAGCACTTTCACCTGTCATTACAGGAAATATGGTAAGTTCCTGGAAAACATAAGACTGGGAATGGATTTTAAATGTGAACCGCTCACTTTTGCCATGACTTCTGGGTCAGGCTCAGCAACAGGGTCAGCCCACTCCACTGTGACTGGGTTCCCCCAAACTTTGACCTTTCCACTCATGAGGCGGCGGCGAGCCTGAGCTGCGGATTTGTGATCCTCGTACTCGAGGAAACAAAAGCCCCGGTTCTTCTTCTTATCATCTGGCTGGTGATACAAGATCACATCTTGCAGCCCCTCTGTAACATAATTCAAAAACATATTTTGTTACAAACACAAATGGCTATCATTATTACCAACTACAAACCTATGAGCTTTTAAAAGACAATTGTTTCTTTACAACTGAACAAACCTGTGACTTTGCCAAAGTCTTCTAATATACTGTCTCTTGTCTTGTTCTTTGGAATCGAACCAACAAACAGGCGATTGTTTGCAACAGATATACACACTCCCAAATACTTCCCAGGGCGGATTTCATGGTTATCACACTGGAAACAAAAACACATTTGCAAAATCTTATCAGAAAATCTCCCGTAGAGGAGATTGAGTCAAAGCAGTTTTTCAAAATGGTTAAAGGCTAAAACAAAAAGAAATGAAATATAAATGGTCATTGCTCATCCTATTAGAAAAAAAAAAAGCATCAGTTTAGTTATAGCTGAACGACAAAAATCACTCAGTTTGATTGCACAACTACTTACAAGCTTCACAGCCTTTTGCGCATCATCTTTGTTACAGTAAGTGATGAAAGCGTAACCCCTGTTCTGACCAGATAGGGGGTCCATCATTAACCTCAGGTCCCAAATGGGACCAGCAGATTCAAACAGTGGCACAAGCTCATCTTCATATAAATCCCTGGGGATCTTTCCAACAAACACCTGAATGAGAACAAAAATACACATTTAAAGCTTTAATTTTGAAATCTATGATGAAGTCATTTTATCAGGAAGGTTAACAGTGTTGGTTTCAGATATCTTAGTTTCTCCTTATCCGTCTGACAGAAGAGAAATATTTTTAATTATAGATAATTCAAGTTTGAATTAATTAGAATTTTTATTTCAATAATGGCTACAATACAGATGTTATTTCTTTAGATCACAGGTGTCAAACTCCATTCCTCAAGGGTCGGTGTCCTGCAGTTTTTAAATGTGCCACAAGTACAAAACACTGAAATGAAATGGCTTAATTACCTCCTCCTTGTGTAGACAAGTTATCCAGAGCCTTAATGACCTAATTACTCTATTCAGGTGTGGCACATCTAAAAGTTGCAGGACACTGGCCCTTGAGGACTGGAGTGTGACACCGCTGCGTTTAGACTAACTACTGACCTCAGTTCCGATCCCTGGCTGCGTGCCGGTGAACACGCTTTCAGGGGGAGGACCGCCATACTTCCTCTGCCCTGTCGTCACATCCAGAGTATAGCCTGTCCGCTCCAACAGAGCCTAAACGTATATACAAAAGAATAATAAAACCGTGTTTGCAGGGGAATGTGATGTTAACATTTGCTCTTGGGGTTCTACACTATAAATCACACTTAGGTTACTAATCACCTTTATTTTTGCTTCATCCGGACCTTTAGTTGACTCTTGGACCTTGCTTCCTTGTTTTTCTCGCTGCCTGTATGTCTTCATGACTCCACAAAGGAAAGCACTTTTATTCTACCAAGAAAAATATCCACACAAATTAGTACAGACAGCAATAAAAAGTAAGTAAGAAACTGCTACTATAGCAAAACTCTGAAACTAAGCAGGTACCTGAACATGGGATAAGTCACTTTCTTTAAATTGCTGCAGCACGGTAAGTGCTCCTTCTTCATTGAACTCTCGCAGAGCATCAATAGCCCTTTCATCCAGATCAGCATATGCCACCAACCCTGCAGAAAAAAGAAAGACATTAGCTACAATCAAATCAAACACACTTGAAGGTTTGTATTCTTCTTTTGTTCAGTTTTAAATATCCACCTGTCTGGAAGATGTTATCTAAACTTTCAGCCACTTTCTGAGGCAGCCCAGCATCAAGCAGAGTTTGATAATTTTCTGTATGTGTTGTTGTCACATCCATGGGTTCCTCTTCTTCCTTTGTTGGAGCAGAACTGCCATTCACCTCAGCGGCGGCCATTCTTCTGCAAGGAAAATAAAATAAAAACAAGTGATTAAATCTTATTCTGGTCTAAACAATGTAGAATCAGAAATTCCTAAAAATAAAAACAAGACAGCAGTAGAAAAACAAATCTTAAATTCTGGTTCAGCAGTCTTATTTTCTTTAAAATAGAGAGATTTTTTATAATATAATTTCAGTTTATGGTTATAAGAACCCAATTATCAAAAATCCACATTTTAATCTGAAATTTCTTAATTATAATAAAAGTGTGGAATAAGAAAGTTGGAGCAACCTTTAAAGCAAACTCTTCAAATAGTTTTAATAACTGTAAGCAACGTGGTACGGTTTCCGTTTCGAGTTAAAATAGCCCGGGCTCACAGAAACCATCGGCACCTACAGTCCCGCCCCCTTCACATGCAAGCCAGCTACTAAGCTAAATGATTTCTTATGCATGATCTACCCAGCATACGATAATACTAGATAACCTAAATTATAAATACAAACGACCGAATAATTTGTTTAGCATATTTCAGCACATTAGCAGCGTTCAAGTACGTTTCCATCTTTCCTCCGAGAGCAGGAAAGATGCTAGGTATGGAAGCTAACAGGCCTCACCGTGCCGAGAGACACCGTCCACAAGCCAAACAGACAAAGGGCGCAAAAACAGGTAGTTAGCAAAACTTACGGGTCAAATTCAGGCAGTCAACCGCAACGCGCTTCAGGACGTGAAATTTTTCTTATCTCTTGCGGAGTAAATCAGCAGAAGGACGAGTGTTTGTGTTGAACCCACGAGACAATTTTCCAGACACCAACGGTCTCGTCGTCGGCTCGCCCGAACAACGCAGCCGCTCGTCAACCATCGCGAGACATCCAACGAGACCTGATGAAGGGCAATGAGTGTATGGTGGGTTCGATTTTTGTCGAAAGCGAATGCAGGCGCCCTCAAGTGGCGAAGAATTAAACAGAACATTTTTAAATGCAACAGCAACAGCAAAGAAAAGTGGCCGTCAAACGGAAGGCAATTTCTAAAGTAAAAATTAAAACAGTTGCATTCTTACACTTTTTCTGTGCATTAAACATTTAAACCAAGACACAAATAGAAGCAAATTTTATCAAAATGAAAAATTTGTATTGTGATTTTCTGATTTTCTTTGCGAAATCTAAAACATGCAGCATGTATGTATTCAGCCTCCTTTACTCTTGTATCCCTTAAACAAAAAAATCTGCAAATCACCTAATTGGTAAAATCCGCAATTTAATCTCAATACAAATACAATTGCTTTATGAAAAACTAAACTGAACCATAGTAAACAACTTCATGAAGACCAAGGAACACAGCAGACAGGATAGAGATAAAGTTATGGAAAAGCTAAAAGCTGGGTTTCATTATAAGACCTTAAAAGGGACGAAATATGGCACAGTTTGGCAAGGAGACCACGTTCTATGTAATGAAGTGGGGGTTCACCAGCTCTTCTAGTTTAAAAACATGCACGTTAGGTTAACTGGTCTCTCTAAATGGCCTTTAGTGGTGATTATATGTGTGCTCTGTGGTTCATCCTGCATCTCTGATAGACAGGCCATGGGGGATCCAGCCTCTCACCAATGACTGATGGAGATGTGCACCAGACCTTAGATAAGTGGGAATAGACAATAGATGATTAACAGCTCAGCTCTGTTCTGTACACACTAGACAAGCTGGAGTTTTCCCTGATACTAACAACACTAAATAAGCAGACAACTGGACAGTTCAGGAAGATGAATCACTTTATTGTTTCAGCCCTTAGTATAACAACCTATGATCAGAAGATCTGCCTTGACCAGCAGAGGAAACAAGTGAAATTCAACGAGTGGTTGCACTCAGGTAATAAATCACAGTAGGATTCTCTGCCTCAGTCGTCATGCGACAGCTTTCTGACTTTGCCCTTATGGCGGTCGATTTCTCTTTGTAGGCGCTCAATCTCCTTTTTATGATGTTCAATCTCCTCTCTATGGTGCTTCCTCAAAGCCTCCATCTGCTCCTTCTCTCTCTCCCTGTAAGTAAACAAAATCCAGAGGGTTAAAAGGCTCACCTGGCACATAGGTTAGTGCAGTTACTACAAGGACAACTAGCGGCTCACCTAAAGTACCGCTCCTCTTCTGCCGCTTCCCGCTTTCCGAATGCGCCTCCTGCCGACCTCACAGATCCTCCACCTCCTCCACCTTTTCCTGCACCTTTGCCCAGCTCACCAAGCTGATGGACACAAAAAGCATTCAGTTAGATTATTTGAGTCTCACAATCCATAGGGGCTTAATTCTATTACAAATAAAATGTCCCTCTCAGATGAGTAGTTAATATTACCTTTCAAATAACAAATCTTTTATGCAGTTTTTAAAACTTTGACACTTTGTGTTATGAATAACTTTTTTAAAACTCAAGTGTTCTCTATTAAAGGGACATTATAATGTATTTTCTAGGGGCATAGTGTCATTTCATAAGTAGCTATGTTACTTATGAAATGGTAACATTTCATGTTATAAAAATTCTGTACACATAAAATATTACATAAGAAATTTGACTTTGTAGCTTAATGCCCTGAAATTGGATCTCTGTCTCTTCAAAAACTCCTGCTTTTTCTGAAACTTCGCCTTCAGGGAGTCATCACATCACTCCTCTGTTAACCCTTTAACAATGTTTCACCAGCGTTGCACTGAGAAGTAGTTTGTACAATGAGCTCAGCAGATGCTCAATTCTACCAGGTGTTTGCTAATCGCTGCTGGCTAGTCTGAAGGAGCTGAGTGGGGAAATTGTGGAGAAGGGGTGACTTAGTAGCCTGGAAGCTGCAGCTTAAAGGAGAAGCTTTGTCTCGAAAGCGGAGCTAGGTCCACCCAGGCATTTTGCTCAGCTGAATGGTTGCCACGGGAGATTAAAAGGATTTCTCAAACATACATTAAAGAATCAAAGCAACACTCTAGATATGTTTATGATTAGGGAATAACATTGTAACACAAAGTAAATCTCAAAAAGGAGGATTTTACGTAATACTACCCCTTTAAAAGTTAGATTAAGACTTACTTCTGTATTTTTAAACTGTCTTTAGGTATTCTGTTACTCCTGTCCAACTTTATACCAAAATATTGATTAAAAAAATAGAAATTCTTCTCTCTGGTTTAAAAAGAAAAGCTGACCTTCTTTCTCTATTATTAATCAGAAGAAACCTGAAAAAAAAAAAAAGGATTACGATGAATAGCTCCCACCTGCAGCTGCTTCTTGTGAACTGTGAGCACAAAAGCGTAACTCACTGACCCAGTTTTTGCTCAACTACTTCAAGTCCTCAGTTGGCTTGAATTGGTGAGAGCATTTACAAACACAATCTTCCCACACCTTGTGCATATTATGAGATTTAATAAATCAAATTTGTAGTTTAAAACATGCAGCATGTTTTTCATCAGAAAAACACTGTTCTCTAGAAAGTAGCATGCTTCAACGCAGTGTGAGAGACTTATATGTGGAGGTTTGCAGATTAGGCTGGACTAGTATCTATGAAGCACTCTTTAATAGGCAAGAGAGAAGAACTCCTAAAAAAGCCATCAACCATCTGGTGCCACAATTATTTCGCTTTTCCTGCTTTCAAACACCCAGTTTCAAGAAACTTACAAATGCTCCCTGCAGTAATTAGAGAGAAACTATAATAATGAAGAATGTGAATGGTCCATTTCAACTCACATATGACATCTACTGCAGCGTTTCCATGCTGAAGTAGACTATACAACAATTTTGTTCATTATAGTATGTTAGTTAGCCTCGTCAGTGTGCACAACGACAAACAAAAGATACAGAGTTTCTCGCTTGTAAGCAAGATGCCGTAAACCAGATTTTCCACGTCTGAGGGTATATGTTGCCCAGCCTACCAGCAAATCCAAGAGCAACAACATTTATCATTCTTGTTAACATGGAGCGGATATTCTTCACTACTGCCATATGATTGGACACATCGAGGAATTTCTGCAAACTCAACCATTCCAGATAACCAGCTGAACCTTCTTAGACATAACTTCACTGACTGGCATTACATGGTTATTGATTGTGTAGGGACGGACTGGACTGATTCATTTGGATTCTGATTAATTGAACCCATTTGCTTTCGTGCAGTGCCTTGAAATGACAATTATTGTATTTTGGTGTAATAGGTAAAACTTAAGTAAAAAGAATTAAAATGCTTAAGCTAACAAAATGTAGCATAAACAAGAATAAAATCTGTATCTATAAATTGTTTTAGTAGATCTTATTGTTAAAGCTATGATCCCAGACACCAATTAATATTCCTTCTTAAGCTAACTAGATAAATTATTTATTTTGGTCATTTTGCATTTCCGTGCACTATTTGCATTGACAACAGCAGACAAAGCATTAAAACCTTTTCAGACTGAGTGCAACATATGCTGGTGTCTCCTGAGGGCCGAAATTATGAAGGACAAGGAGACAGGTGGACTTTTCACAACCTTTAGCTTGTCACTTCTGCAGACAGGAGGAGCGCTGCCGTTTCATATGCAGTGGGCATGCATACAGAACAGTTCTGCACAGTCAGATGTGCTCCAGTCCAGTGTTTTCTGTCTTGGTGGATAATTCTTCTATATTGGCTGCACACATGTTTGAAGTGTGACTTGTTTGGTCAAAGTCCAACTTGGTTCTTAAGTACTTCCCTCTCCTCCCCCAATCTTAAGATTCATGTCTGAGTAAACACAACAGCATGCATTTTGTTTCCCGTCCCACATACCCGGGTCAATAACCATATTTACCTGATCAAGTTAAAGGTCAATACATTTAAAGCGCCTCTGCATTCCGATAGTTACGGTAATGCCTCGACATGAAAACCCAACACTCTGTGTCTAAATCCGAAGTCCAGCATGCACAGGAGGAAATCCTGTTTTTAAACTGCATATTTCCCTTTAATTATTTATTCAATCTTTCTTTCAAACACATTCTTTTAATAATATGTAAAAAGAACATTTGACTGCAGAAGATTTGAACATGCAACACTGCCAAATATTAAATCAGACTGTGTATGTTTGCTTGGTACTGAAATGTGTGTCAGAGGTGGGGAGGCTAAACCAAAGCCATGCATGCAGCCTTTACTATTGTTGGTTTTACTATATTTAGTAGCAATAAGCAAACAGATTTGAGTCGATTGCTGACCAAAATGGCTGTTTAAACACAGTGTGAGAAAACTTGAATGTACTCTCTACAAAAGGTGCAACAACTGGGCAAACAAGACAGGAATTATGGATACAAAACGGCAATCTTAAAGAATAACAGCAAAGACAGGAGAGATCGGTCAAATGTTTCAATTTCATTTTTTTTTTTTCATGCAAAAGTTATTTGTTTTTACGCACTGGCTAAAAAGTGAAATCCTTGTAAAAAAAACAAAAAAAAACAAAACTACTTTAAACACTCATAACGCAACTAATATAACAAGTACAGTTTAAAGTAAGTGTCAAAGCAGAAAATCCACTTTGTGGTCGAGTGACAGATAAATTACGCGAGCTAATGCTAACCTCATGGAACAAGTCCTCCCCATTTACCTGGTCAGATGACATCCTGATCTGGGTGGCGATGCACCTCTGCAGGCTTCCCCTCAGAAACAGTCGCGCCATTACCTGTCAGATACAACTACATTAAACGCAAAACCTGGGGCACCTTCTAACCCAACAACTTCGCGTCAGAAAAGCGGAAATTTGAAGTAAACGTCTCTAAACTGGGCGTGGAGAAAGTCCAGCTGAGAGAGGAGCGTGTGTGCTCAGCGCTGCCACCGCATAGCGAGGGGGAGAACTACAGTGGAGGAATTTATGCTGAAAATATTGCAAAGATGTACACACTTACACACATTTAAATGCACTTAATTATGTTTTAATAAAAAAAATAATAATAAAAAACACCCCACACCAAATAATACCAAAAAATAAACAACACTGCTTTGTTAATAGATGTATGATTTTAATGAATTTGGCCAAAAACAATCAGGTTATTTACAAACTCAGTTCCTTTCTATTTTTCGTTTTGTTTTGTACAGTGGCTAAATGTAAAACTAGTCACTGTACATGTGCCTGACCCAACTTTCACTATATTGTATATAATGAACAGCATGATAACATAGCGCCTTGCAGGAACATGTGACCATAACAACATGGATCATCAAGAAACTAAATACTGCAGAAAAAATTAATTATACCTCTTGAACTTTTCATAAATTTAATCGTATTTCATTGGGTTTATTGCAGGCTGCATGGTGGAATAGTTGGTAGTTACCCGTTGTCTTGTTAAACAAGAAGGTCATGGGGTCAAATACCTGCACAGAGTTTGCATGTTGTCCCCATGCATGCGTATTGCATCTTCCTCATACCTTCCAAAAACAGCACTGTTAGGCTAAATGGTCTCTGTAAATTATTAGTAACATATAAGTGTGTGCATGCATGCTTGTTTGTTCTGTATGTCTCTGTGTTGCCCTGCCCTGCTATTGGCTGGCAACCTGTGTTGCAGCTTTTAAAGTTGTTTCTTGTTGTGGCACATTCTTTTTGATTGAACAATGCTCAGAGAGAAAACTTGTGCTGTTGTTTAATTAAAGAACCCTACTTTAATTCTACAGTGCAAATGCATTGCACTGTGAAGATTTTTTGTTACAAAACCTTTAGAAAATCATTCATGCCTTTCCTTCTGCTTCAAAAACATGCGCTATTTTGCAGTGGGCTATTTCCTAAACTCCAAACATCATTTAACCAAATGTATGGATTTAATGTGGCAAAATGTAAAACTAGCCATTGTACATGTGCCTGACTGTCAATTGTTTAGATAGCTAAAGTCTACCTTCATCTGCAAAGGATCAGGGGAGATGGACGATACTGAATACTGGAGGAAAACCTGTTGGAGTCTTTGAGAAAGACAATAGTAAAGATACAACCAGAACTACAATGGAATAGTTTAGATAATTTCTAAAGTCTTAGAATGGCTTAGTCAAAGTCAAGATCTAAATACAATGGACTAATTATGTAAGGGCTTAAAGAAAATCCTTTGTGCATACCACAAAGGATATAAAAAAGTGGGAACATGTATATAAAAAAACAACAACCTAGAAGTATGAATACTTTAGCAAGGCACTATCATTTCCTGATGGACACAATTTCTGAATATTTTCATAATTGTACATTCCTTCTTAGTTTGCACAGAGATTTAATTTGAAATAATATTTACATCTAAGGTAAAACAAAGAAATTGGCTTTTTTTTTTTTTCTTCTTTTCAAGCAATAATTCAGCTTCCGGACCATTGTGGAGGTGATTAAATCTTTTATATTCACACAGTAAGAATTCCTTCAAATCTAACGCAGAGAAGTGGGAAAACAGCCTTCTGTTTCTTTTCACAGATTTGTCCCTCTGTCTGATGTCATTTTACTGACGTTTGAAGCAATACAAATTATATATGGAGGGTGCTCGTCTCTCAAGTGCTGGATGAGACACTCTCAGCACCACAAAGGCAGGCTTCGCACTGCGAGGATAAGAGGTGGGTGTTCAGTACAGATGAGTCATGTTGGAGTTCCATTGATGAAGAGCACCCCAAAGCCCGACAGAGCTCAGCCCAGCGCAGAGCCACATGAGCTCACCATCACTGACGAGCCCGTTTCATTCGTCTGAATCCACGGGAGGTGAAGGTCGACGAGCCAGTGCTGGCGTGGGGTTTTGTGCTGATGACGTGCTGCATTGTGTCAGTCTATTGAGCCCAGAGATGACCCTGATGATGTGGAAGCGATTTGTGCAGCATCCTTGGTCTGTAAATAAAGAAAGGAGAAACACAAAAAAAAGAAAGGTTGAAGGCCTGCTTGGGTCTTAGAGATAGTGCGGGAGAAAAGGAGCGAGCAGCTGAAGAAATACTTGTGCTGTTAGCTTCTTTTCCGACATTTATTTGATTATTGAGTGACATCTTTTTCTCAGATGTGACAGGAAGCAGCCCAAATGAGGCAGTAGCAGCTCTGCAACAATTGGTGGCAGTGTGCACTTGTGCAAGCAAAGAGCATCTACTGTGAAATGCGTAGAAAGTAAACTAAAATATTGACTGTATGCCTATATGTTTAGTCATGCTTTATTCTTGTTGTAAACCCTGCAGCCAATATGAATTTTGCATTGTCACACATGCACATCCAGGTTTGCCATTTTAACTTGTGCAGTCAGGATGAAAACATCAAATTCTTATTACAGTAATCAAATTAAACAATATTGTCCTTCTCTGCCACATATCACAGAGAGTGTTCTCATTTAGTTACAAAAGCAGATTGACTTTTTTTTTCACGTTTGCAGAACATTATGTGCAGAGTGAGAGACCAAACATGAAAACGTGATGTCTACATATGAAACAAAATTCCAGATGCATTTGATAAATGCATGGAAATAAGAGAATATTTCAATTTCCACACAGTTTATTCTGGATGCAACACAAAAAAGACAGTGAATGTATAATCTTTGCATAAATTTACCTAATGTATGATTGCATATTGTATGTGGCTGCATTAGTTTTACATGCGTTACAATCTGTGTTGTATATCTACTAAATAAAGTTTTTTCTGCAGCCTTTTTCCATGTTTCTTTGCTCGTCTTTTCTATCCATGACCATATATGGACTTCCGGTCCACCGGATGCACAGCAGCCAGTTACCTAAATGCTGTCTGAGCTGAGCGCGTCGGTGGCTCAAGTGTTGCAAGAGGAAATTGTATGCTGCCAGCAGCACTAACCTGAGCAAAGACAGAGTAAGGTCATACAGATGAGATTGAGGGGCACAATGCAAAGGTCCTGTTTCAAAATTTTTGCCTGCCAGGATGATCATTTAAATAATTTAAAAACCTTGCTTCTAGCATTTTGAATTTCATTTGCATGATTCCATCAGCAGAGCTTTTCATTGCTGCAGGCTTTTATAAATTCACATGTTTGTCATGGATAAAGCTTGCAGTCTGATTTCCTTTGCCAGAGCATCAATAATTTCAAAGAACACCTCAGCAGTCATACCTGCAGGATAAAAGCAGGTCGATACATTTTGCTCTGTTCAGGATTTTAACACACGTAGAAAGAGATAATTAGTTTGTGCTGGTGTGGAGATCTTGGAATGCATTGTTTCTTAAAATGCATAATTGTAATAATCTTTCAAAATTAGACTCTTCATGCATGGAAATTTGCCATTTAAAGCATTAGGATAATCTCAATTAAACATTTTCCACATTTTAAGTGGAATATTATCTATCCAGCCTGTTTCCTAAAACTATCAGTAGCCACAGCTGCATGTTTCCTCTGATGATACAAGACCTACATTCGAGGGATTTAATCCAGCAAACTTAATTGCACCAAGCTGAATAATTCAGTAAGCATTTAAATCTGGAGAATAAACCCTGCTCAGTTCTCAACTTGCTTTGCTTCATGTGCGTTCGGCTTTGTCTTTCTCAGGGTCTGCTGGAGCTGAAATACATTGGTGTTAATAGCTTTCATGAACTGCCTGTTTGCTGCCTCTGTTGCTATGGAAACTACCAGGACTGATA
The DNA here is from genome assembly GCA_903066825.1 of Alfaro cultratus. Taxonomy (NCBI): domain Eukaryota; kingdom Metazoa; phylum Chordata; class Actinopteri; order Cyprinodontiformes; family Poeciliidae; genus Alfaro; species Alfaro cultratus. The sequence continues at coordinate 78,396 of CAEFZX010009268.1, forward strand.
AAGGAGGAGGGGGTCCAGATCCTTTGTGTTCTCTGCATACAAGGTCCTTCGATGGAGTTGCAGCACAGATACCACATGTTGAACCTGCCGGCTGTCTGAGAACATCACAAGTTTTCTCCTTCGCTTTGGTGCATTACTCCATGACAGTTACAAAACAGTAAGTGCATTTCTCAAAACAGTTTGTTCAAACAATAAAACGCCACCGACTACCTGCAAAAGCCAAGCTCTTTCTCAAAATTCTTAATTCATCCTTCAAAAGTGAAAATCTGTGTCAGTGAACATGTCAGCACCTCAGAATGACAAGTCCTTCTTTCTTTGTGTACGGAAAAGACAGTCAAATTGATTAGTCGCGTCGTCAATATAACAGTGTTCTCTGGAGGGATGTTCTCATGTATACTATGGCTAAAGTTTTGATGACAAGTTTGGCCAGTTGTAATTGTGGGAGATCAATGGCAAGATTCACATTTAAACTGTAATGTGTGGACAGAAAACGTCATTATGATGCAGAAAGGAAAAGACAGCACTGCAGCAAAAATGGGAACATAAGACAGCTTCCTTGCAGTGCTGTAAGAATTACAGTCCAGTCGTTCTGTTCCTCCTGACGTCAACATTTTGATCAACATGACATATGCAATTGAAAATGTAGGAAACAGTAGAGAATTTCACATCATCACTTGCGTGGACGAGCCAAATCCGATGCAACATTTTTCAAAAAAAGTGAAAAAACTTTTTCACATGCACGTGACACAATGAATTGAAGATTGAACAAGTAGATTTATTCAACATCTGAGAGACAGACAAAGCAACTGAGAAAACTGTAAAAAAAGATAATTTTGCACAAGAAAAGGGAAATGTAAAGGCTTTTTACTTTTATAACACAGATTCTTGAATCAAAACAGATTTTACTGCTGGTTGTTGTAATCATTTTAAAAAGTTACATTCATTCTACAGGTATACTAACTGCTTTTCCAGATGCATTGTTTTCTTAAAAGGAATTATTCTCATATTCCTTTAAGAAGGAATATGAGAATAATTCCTTTATAAAATAATATTCTATGTGTTTCTTATTATTCTTTCCTGAAAATGCCTCCTAAATTGAACATTTTCTCTCAGGTGAATCTCAACCTTTACAGTTATGCTCAGCACACACACACACACCAAACAAGAATTTAGAGAGACCAATTAACCTACCAATCATGTTTTTGGACTGTGGGAGGAAGCCGGAGTACCCGGAGAGAACCCACCATGCACAGGGAGAACAATAAAACTCCATGCAGAAAGACCCCGGGGCAAGAATCAAACCCAGGACCTTCTTGCTGCAAGGCTACCTACTGCGCAGTCCACAATTTGATCATAAATAAGGTCTCAGACTCTTCATTTAGATGACAGAAACTTTCACAGATATGAAAACTTGCTTTGGAGGACTTAACTATTTTGATTAAATGACATGCTAGGTTTTGCAGGTTGCACTAATTGTTTAGAGAAAATGCACTGACTCGTGTGCAAATGTTAATAGTGATGTGATAAATGTACCAAGGCAAGTGAGGAAACCTATAATTTCACCCTCTGATGGAGAGTATTATTCTCTATGCTACCGCATTCATCTAAGTGTCAAACAAATAGGAGGTTCTGTAATCAGATGGTAAACTGACAAAAGGCCCAGAAAACGTATGTGTGCATATATCTAAATTAAGGAATAACTTAGCTCACTTCCTTTAAAAACAAAACCCTTGTGGGTGCAAGTAACACACATCATGTAAATTATACGTTCGTTTTTCTTCCTGAGTGATTTTGCTTTATTTTCAACTTTCATGGCCTAACTATAGGCTGTTCAGGTGATTTCTATGGTGCAAAATATCACTTTAAATTGGATGGCTAATAATACTGAAGATGGCCATTTGATTCCATAAGTGCAGTCAGCCCATGGGGTTGGCGTACCATGGGAACAAATTAATGCACCGCAGGATTTCAGCTCTCAAGAGCATGTCGGCATTTCGGTGTGACGCACAAGCACAGCTGTAATCCTACACAGCTGACTTCTTGCCTTTCAGAGAAAGACCCACATAAGAAGGGGGTCCATTTCTAAATGCACACCGACGCTTTAGTTCTTCTAATCACTAGGGAAAGTGCAAGGAAATCAAAAGATGTGTGGGCAAAAGAGAATATGCCAGTGTGAGTACGTATGCATTACTTTTTAAGGTCAGCAAGAGACCACTTATTTTCCTCTGCATCCCCTCTTATCAAGTTTGCACCTGAGTATTTTCTCACAAGATTATGATTGCCTCAAAAACAAAGAGTTCCTGCGTCAGAAATGGACCAACAGAAGCTTAGGCGTTATAAAGTCTTGTTTTTTATTTGTTGCACTTTGACAGTTGAGCTTCATCTAAAACGTGCTGAGCTGGAGGTGATAATTCTCAAGTTCATGCTGCTTCGTTCTCCGATTATGCAAAGTTTAAAAAAAAAAAGAAAGAAAAATGTACCAGCAGCTTAGGTATTGTCAGAAATTTTTAGTAAGGAACAAAATTTTTTTTAATTGAGTGATAAATGCTCCTTTAAGACAGTTTCACAAATGTGCATTAGAAAACTGATGTTACTCATATTGGAATAATGCATTTGGTCAGGTGAAATCTTCACCCACAGTAAGTTTGTTGACTTTCACAGAGCGGTCAGAAAACAGCAAAATATAAAATACTGAAACACCTGAATGTCATTGCTGATTTTGAGACATTTTGATCATTTTTATGAAAGCAATGAAAATCAAAAATTTAAATCTCCAGAGGTTCCACAGCATCCAACTTGTTTGTAATCTCACATTTCCGATTATGATAGACAGGAGAAATTGTTTGAATTTCCTCTTTACTCTCACTCTGAATTCACATCACAACTTTTTCAACTTATTAGGGATTTGTAGCTATAGTTAAGTTATTATTTAACATTAACCATTTGCTCCCAGATGTAAACCACCTTGTTGCTATTGGTTATGCATCTTTAAAAAATGTCCAAAAGTAAAAAAAAAAAATCAAACATCCAAAAAAAAAGAGAAAATAGACATCCAAAGAACAAATAAAAGAAATCCCTGCAGACATAAGTTCAACAGTTTTGCTTGTAGGACAAGGTATGTCACCAGGTAGATATGAAGTGAATGACGAGCAGGTGGTACTTTCCCCCTGCATAGACATGCATGTGGTGCATCTACATTACAGCATAGCAAGTTGCCAGGTTGCAGAGATGCTAATTGACAGGTTAATCCATTTGCATGTTCAGCTGTAATGACACTTCTATAATTATTATGCCGTTCTACTACATTAGGCTTAAAGTCACCTCTTTACATCATGCTAATGACATAGTGAGAGATGTCTCACTAAGTCGGCTTTCTACTTACTTTTTTGTGCAGTGTGTGGTCTGCAGATAAGATGCTATTTTTCTTTAGCATGCATTGGTTTTGTTGTTCTAATCATAGTGATTAATCTTGTTTTCTCCCCCAGCCTGATGTTTTTTAGAATCTAATGTTGCATTGCTAAATTATCCGATTAAGAGGCCGCTTCAGTCTTGTTGTTTTCCACCGAGGTGCTAATTAAAATTGGGATTCATGTTTGTTTGGGTGTTGAATTGGGAATTGTGTGCATCTGTTTCAGTAATGGGGTTTGGGGATGTCATCAGCTTTGGGATTCAGATTTTGATGTAAACAAACATGCATACCGAGACTGTATGAATTTGCTTATAATTACTGTGACTGCAATTGAATTAATGCTGGGACTGAAATAAGCAAAATAGCTTGAAATGTGAAAATTTATTTTATATTTACTGAGAGTAAGTTCCACATTTATTGCAGATTTGGTAAAACCCAAATCTATAATTTGAGTACTTTCGACTTTTGGTATTTTATGTTTGGTTTTTAGTCTTTTTCTTAAGTTTGATTAAATTCTCTTGTGATCTACGGTACTTACCTTAGCTTCTTTGCTTCCTGGTTTCAGAAATGACTCTTTACTATGGTTTGCCACATGTTTGTTCTTTTTATTTATGAGGATGAGAACATTTCAGGGCTGCAGACATAAATTCAAGTGAGACCATCATCCATTTCCCCCCTGCTTTTTAATACCTCTGTATTTTCAGTCTGCACCTCATGACGCCAAAGAAACAAAAACGAAAGGCGACAAAGCAGAAAACTGTAGAATTCTCTCCAACATTAGGTTGCTGATTGTCATCATCATTAGCAGCATGTGCAGAGTTTCACATTGACGACTTGTGGTGGGGAAATAAATTAGCACAAAATGTTCAAACAGTCTCCAAAGTTATGCAAACGAAATCAGAGGAAAATGGTGAGTGTCATGTGATGATGTGGTAGCTGTGAAAATAAAACGTATGAGGTGAAGCACCATTTTTAATCAGACTGATCTGCTCTCTGATTGACCTCATAAAAATGAGCAGAGCTGCTAAAAGGCATCATGTAAATCTCCTTTCTGCTTATGCCTCACAGCAACATCATGGCTGAATTAAGAAAAAAGGACAAGAAGTGATTAAAGAGAGCAACGAGAGCGGGATCAGACAATATTGAAGATGAAGCAGGCAAATCCAAGTTTGAGCCAACTCCTAATTTTAGAAACAATTCTGGCCCCTGTTAATTATTTTTTTCTTACTACTCAACATCACAAGTTGTTTCTCTCTTGATAATGATGTGCCGCCTTTCGAAGGATGGAAATAGAACAGAAGAGAATTACACTTTCATCATCTTAAATGATTGCTGTTTTATGCACCTGAAAATAACGCCTATATTTAGAGAGCGACATGTTCGCCTCAAGCTTTAATGCTGCTGGAGTTCAACATCTCACAACGGCATTTTTTTTGTGTGCTATTTGAGCATGAAGTTATGCTTTTAGGTGTTAGTTCTTGTATTTTTTGTCTATGAGAATATCACATTGCATGGGTTATCTCTAGGTAATCTGGCTTTCTTCTCTTGTAGATGTGCATGCATGTTGAGTTAATCAGTCTCCGGAAAGCTACATGTCTTTTCCTTTGTTTATTACTACTGTCTTTGGTGAAGGAATGCTCCATTTCTCAACAAAATATTTAATTATCTTTTAAATTGCTATTGGATGGGGAGATGATCAATAGGGTCAGGGATATCTCTTAAGAAATGGGCTTCAGTCATGTGAGACTAAATAATGTGCATTTTTATGTGCTTCACAATCCTCTCATGTTTAAGGTTATATCTGTTGCTTGTTCAATTCTTTGGCTCTTTTTCCTTACACTAAGCTTTTTTAGATTTCTTGAATGGCTCACTCTGCTAGAATTCAGATTCTTTAGCAATAACATTTTGTGTCTTACCCTCCTTGTAAAAGGAGTCAGTGAGTATCAGTATTCATCTGATTCATCTGTATTTCTTGGCCAGAACACAAGATTTCTACATTACAAATGCTGAATCGCAGCATTATTTGCTATCCTGTTTTAAGTACTTTGATTTTTGTGTTTTCGTTAAAATGCAAGTTTAACTTGTTGATTTAAGTTAAATGAATTAGCCATTCTAAATTATTGCCATTAACTTGTGAGTCAATTTGACTCTAAAACACAGGTATTTTTTTTTAACTTAAGAAGGTATAAAGATGAAGAAATAATAAAAGAGAAAAAGGTTTATATTATTTGATATAGATGTGTTTTATTAGAAATAATTCACATTCATTTTTGTGCTGTGAAAACTGTACATTGACACAGTTTAATTAAAAGAGAAATCTTGACAAGAAAATATTCAACACAGGTAACAGAAATAGGGTTTTAGGCAGGACAAGAAAATTGAAAAAAAAGAAGAGAAAAAAATCAAAATAAAAAAAGACATTAGGAATTGGCTGGTAGAACGTACAGTCAAGTTATAGTAACACACTGTTACAGAAGACATGAGGTTCTATTACTCACTGCTTTACAGCTGAGAGTAATAACAAATATCCTGAAGAACAGTTAGGAGATAATTAGAGGCTCATTCACTCTATATTACTTTTTTCTTAAATATAGAAGTATGATCAACTTTCACAGAGAACTCCAAATATGGAGTCTTGTGCAAACAAATCTCTAGTGAATAAATTCCTAATACAATATTCTCATAAAGCATCTATGTGCTCTGCAAATATATATGGAAGATGGTATAAAAGTTTCGAAATATCGGTAGGAAAAAACTCTGCCTAGGTCATAATATCAGTCATTGCTTGAGCATCAAGCGCCCATCATATTGCACTGTTACACACTGATGGCTGAAAACACAAAATGTGTTGAAGTCTCTGCTCAGTCCAAGAGTCCTGCAAGGCTGAGAAACAAAAAAGGGCGATGATGAAAAGGCTTTTTAAAATCCGCATGTACGACATGGAAGAGCCTGCGTCTTTGTGCCAGTCATTCATCCAGCAATTCCCAAGAGAAGCACTGCTCTTTCCGTGTGAGAGTCCGTGTTCATTCCTGTGCTGGTGTTTTGGTATCAAAGCGGAATACTGTAGAAACCAGGAAATTCAACCAACCAGCGCCTCCATCACCACTCAGTATGTTTTTCCCGATGCAGTCTATATGGGCTCACAACACATTATGGATGCACTAAAGCCAGTTGTTTTTTTTTTTGTATTGTAGGTAACAGAAAACAATAGTAAAGACTAAAAGGGGAGATAAATCAAAAACATAGACATCTAATTGGAAATAATTGCACTGATAATAATCAATAATAGTAATGACGAACACAGTGACTAGCACAACCAGTTTGACAGAAATGTTTCAGTCTCATCAAAGAGTCTCATTTTCTGCTCAAAATTGTTGGATTCAGGTGCTAACAAACTCAATATGAGGAAAAAATCCCACTGCACAAAAACAAACAAAAAAAAGTGTGCGCCCATCTATCAAAGTGAACAGTATTGGAGTTTTGAGATCCCTTTTTTTTCTTTTGCCTTTGTCTTGTTTTGGAAGAGAGTCCCGACTGTGCCTCCCGAGAAGCAGGGAGGACACGCGCCGCTTTAAAAATGTTCAATGTTACTTTGTTTTTTTCTCCAAAGTCGATTTGAAGGAAAAAAAGAGAAGTACAGACATGTCGAGCACATCTTCTGAAAACCCCAGGCTGCGGGGGTCCAGGAAAACTCCCTGGGGGAAGCGTCTATGGAGCCACAGACAGTCCAGCCGGTGGACGCCACTGACCGCTCCGCCAACCCCTTTTTCGAGCTTTAGGAGCTCTGATGAGAGTCCGCACTGAGAAGCTACATTAAACATCCCCATCGCCATCAGCCCCACCCTCATCCACCACTCTTCCTACCCTTCCCACTCTGGCTGAGGGTTTGAAGACAATGATTCTGGGACCCATTTCCTCCCTTTTTTGGTTGTGCTACCTTCATCCATGAAAGGATGCCATTCCCAAACCAAAAAAGGTGACTGAGGTGAAACAAGGCGGCTTCACTTGGCCCCCCTACTCCTCCTCAGACCTCTGTTTGCAGGTCAATAATGTCCTGCCCCACCAGTGGGATGGTGGTGCTCGTCTTCTCCCACTCCACAGAGTGAAGCTCCAGAGGCGAGGCGGCGAGAGGCTCCATGTCTTTGCGTACCCATGCGGGGGGCGACTGAGGAATTCCCCGGACTCCTTCCCATGACCTCTCCATTGGAGCCTGCTGTTTGTCCTGTTGGAGCAGAAAGAGAGGAGCGTTTAGGACTGGTGTCACTTCATCAAGCTGGAGCAAATCCATTATGTTATTTTAAAAAGTGAAATGAGCTTCTAATGATGGGAATTGGAGAAATAACTCCTGCTTGGAGGCATTGAACTATCTAAAGGTGTGTCTCATCTACGGGGAAGACATTTAGAGAATGTGAGGTTGTATATAAACACTCACGCTGTGGTTTGTTTTGTCACTTCCTCCCGAAGACACACTCCATCTCACAGACTGAAAGAAGGAAGAAAATACATCCTTATTCAAATGACCTCCAGGTACCAACAACATTAGTTCAATACACTATGTTGCTCTTTATTTATAAGGTCATTTTTTTTCTTAATGTCTTCTTTTTCTGGGATCATTGCCACTTTTGTTGAGTATTTGTTCATTATTTCCTGCAAATGACAGTGGAAGCAGATGGAGATAGTAGTCTGATGAGGTCTTACCTTGCTGTCAGATGGAGGAGACTCTCTGTCTTTCTCAGTGTGATGCAACTTCCTGTTCAGGTCCTGGAACATGTTCTGGTGGCGCTTCTTGGTGTGCATGATTTTCTAGAGAAGACAGAAAGCAATATTCCCAAAATTAGCAACTCCAGAAATGTGAGTTGTGAATTGTGAGAAAGAAAGCAAGTTCTACTATAATAATAACAATAAAATTTATATTTACCTCAAAGTCCAGCTCTGCATAACGGGATTTCTGTCGCTGTAAATCAATAACAGAGAAAGAAAAATGGAGTTTAGACTTTGAAACATGTTGATAATGTTTTAGAAAATGCATAAATCAGGAGGTTTTTTTCTTCCTACCTCCAGGGAGCTCATGGAAAGAGTGGAAATGGTCTCGCTCTTCGACATCATTGAGTTCATGGACTCGAAGGTGTTCTCCAGGCTGCTGTGGGTGATGTGCGACTCGCTGGACATGTTGTGGATGTTCTGGATGGGCGAGTCCCTCTCCGAGTAGGACACGCTGACCTGGTCTGGTGGGATCGAGCCTATCCCGAAGGCGGCTTGGGGCTCAGCGAAGGGTCCGCCGAGGTGCATAAGCCTGGCCTGCGGCAGCTGGTCCACGCTGATGTTGTACTTTGTGGGGTCGTCTTTGGGCTTGGACCTCAGGGTGGATGTAGTGTTGGGCATCAGGACGTAGCCGCTGCCGTCAGACATGCTGCCCTCAGCCTGAGCCAAAGCAAGGTCCGCATCCAGCTGCTTGAAGAGCTCCCCCTCGCAGACATAGACGGGGTTCCCGCAGGATGGGTCGACTCCACCGGCCAAGCGGCTTTTCTCTCTCTTCAGGGTGAGTGTGTGGCTGGAGTACTCGGGAACGGCCTGCATGTGGCTGCCCTTGGACGGTAGTGTGTGGAAGTTGGGGCCCATGGGAAGTGGCATCTGAGGGGGAGGCATCTTTTCTTCAGAAGAACTCTTCATTCCTTTAAGGAAAAACAATAAAAGAGTTTTAAAAAAATACGGAACAATTCCTTGAACGAAATGCTAAATCAATACGTTTCAAGCCGAGACTTTTAAGGTGCTGGGCTTACCTTGTCTGTTTGAGTCCCCATCCTTTTCATTATCAGACTGCTGATAAAAGAACAAAAATCCTATTAGTGCTTAATGCATGCATATTTTCATTTAGGAATAAATTCAAAAAGCACGCAAGACATTAAAAGGCAATCGGCCAAGATATTCACCATGTGCTGAGGATGGCCATTGTGATGAGAACTGCCAGAGTCTCCATTCCCATCGTCTTTGCGGTCAACTACTCTGCACTTCACAGCCTCCTGAACCTAATGGAAACACAGACAATTCAGGAAATTGTTAACAATATTCCAGCTCATTTAACCTGATAAAAAAAACTATAAAATTAACTTTCATTTTTATCTTTATTCCTTTCAATTCATTTGGTTTTATTGCCTTCTTACCTCTCTGCGCAGGATGCAGTGGACCATGACAATGATGAAACCCTCCAAAGAGTCGAAAACGGCAAAGAGGATCTGGAAAAGGGCGGAGCGACGGTCGGTGATGGCCAGGACGGCAGACATCCAGGTGAGGGCAAGGAGGGGGAGTACCACACAAGAGCTCCACAGTGAGGCCCTGGAGGATGTAGAAAAAGACAAAAAAAACCCATCAGATTAGTCATTGAGTCTCATTCCCAGACTGCTGAGAGTAAAATCAGCATGAATGGTGAAGACCAAAAAGACCTACCCAGCTCTCTCCTTCAGTTTCACGTCGGTGATGCCGTCCTTGGAAACGAGCTTGTTAAAGACTAGAATACCAATGACCATATTCACCTGTTTGAATAAAAAAACAAAATGTGTTAATGAAACTATTCAACGATATGAAATACATTAAAACTTGAAAATTAAGGTCTTTAATACGAACCAAAACAACAGCAGCAGCGGGACCAACAAAAGAGTAGAGAAGTCCACCCTCAAGAGACAACCAGCAGCTATGAGAAAGAAGGATTGATGATGTTAATTATTGTTCAGTCAAATAATAAACAGAAGAAGAAAACTATGAAGCAAGAATAGGAACTTACTAGCTGACGGTGCCATATCCCTTAGCTTTAGTGAAACCCACGGACACAGCAACTACCAGAGCAGGAAGTCCTGCAACGCAAAAAAGATAAAGCATTACAATTAGTGCCATTAGGATAAAGGCTACAACAGAAAAAGTTATGCAAAGCTGATAAGAAATGAGATGCAATAAGAGACTTGTCCTCGTACCCCAGCCTAAGCACAGGAAGCGCTTGCGGATGATGCGGTTGCGCAGACGACCAGTGACAGCCATGTAGGACTGCCAAGCTTCTGTCAGGACCCAGCAGAAAGAGGAGAGGAAAAAGAAGTGGAGCAGGGCAGCAACAAGAGTGCACATCACCTGCAGGGAACCGGGATGAAGCAGAGAGAGAAACTGTTAGAAACCTGTTTCCAAGAGATCTAGATGCTGTGGGTTAGATTTGGATTGCGGCTTACCTTGTTGCGAGCCTGGGTTTGTCCGACGAGAATGAGGGCATTGGAGCAGATAATGGAGAGGCAGAAGTTGATGAGGATAACAGAGCGCTCTGAGCGAATGTACCTGCAAATGAAAAAAAAAAATATGAAAAAGGTTTAGGGGTTGGATGATAAATCACTACGTATCATGTAATATCAGAGGTTGATTTGCTCGAAGGCGTGCTTACTTCCAAACCGAGACATAGATGATGATGAGGAGCAGCAAGGTGAGGGAAGAGACCCCACAGCCGACGATGAGGGTAACGGATGGGAGGTTTGCTCTGTCCATGTTCTGTAGAGGGAAGAAAAACACACAAAAAATGCCTCTTAGCGATGATTACAAACACACATAGGCAGTCACGCACCAGGCACACCAGCTACACTCACACACAAACACTGGAATGAATGGAAGCCTCTGGAAGAGTGCTATCTGGAAGAGCAGACAGCTCCCTGAAGGCAAACAGCTGAATGGCACAATCGGGCCACGGCTCAGGCAAGGTGACCCCAAGGTGAACGTGTCAGAAAGATGGAAGGTTGAACTAACGAATGGTCGGCTTGGGGGGGGAAAAGAAGATGCTGTTTGGCATGTCCTCAATGGACATATTTTGATGTCAACCTGCTTCTCTTCTACCCCTCTGGGGGGCTGCTGGGGAACAGGTGGACCATTATCACCTGTGCATTAATCCGCCACCAGCAGCCCCCTCTGATCTCTGACAGCAACTTAGCGCCTGCTCCTGCCACCAGCGGCGCTGACCGTTCTATGCTTTGACATGGCTTCTGGCGCCGAGTTTAGTTTGGATTAGACAGAGCCAGGGGTTGTTTTACTGCCTCGCTGCACGTGCCAGCGGGTCACTCCTGGATGCACAAATCTCAGCTTCACAAAGCCCTTTTGGTGACTAATTGCTGGTTCCCTGTGCTTGTGCGTCTCGCACTTACTCTCCAGGCTTTTAATGAGGCTTTGAGTTACTCTCACACCTCTGATGCAGTTGTCATCACCTCAAAGTGTGAGCAGGGTGAGAAATATTAAGGCTCCACCCTTGATGTAATTATAGCATCATAACAGGGCGAAACGATGGAAAACCAGTGATGTGTCCTTAAAAAGTGACTAATAAAATATCCTAGAAAAGAGAATATATGTGGGGAATAAACTAGTAGAGTTTTTTTTTTTTTTTTTTTTAGCTGTTTAAGCATTACATGTAGAAATGCAACAGTCAGTGGGCAAAAGATCAGAATAATTTTTTTTTCATTGGTTCTAGAGTCAACATTTTTTATATTTATTAAATGCATCAAATCTAAGAACCATTTATGGTTGTTTTTGTTATGGTTAATGGATAAACAGTGATAGTCTACTTTTTTTTTTATGAAAACTTTAATTCCATCATTGGAGATGCAGCATAGTTTGTTTCTATTTTTTGTGTTATGGTCCTTAGGAAGAAAATCATAACTGGCAGGTCAAACCTTCAAGAAAAATCACAAATACTGGTCATAAAAAGTCTGGTTGGAGCATCTCAGGTTATGAGCATAATGTGAAGATGCTTCCCGAATATCAAAGCACAGATGGGGAATTTTGCCTGTGGCAGAATGAGACTTAATTTAGTGTGGTAAATTTGTTTCAAACTCTACATGAGTAGCATCCCCAACCAGATGGCAGTTAGCAGAGGGGTAAGTTGTCGCACCGCCTGGGCTTGCAGGGAACCTGACGTGTAATACAGTGGATACTGTTTCCTTTCTTTATGTATCTGGGTCGAATCTTGCTCCCTTGGCTAAGTGAGCTCCAAACAGCTAGTTGGACCTAGATATGAAGCACGTCCTTGACCGGATCGTGTGCTCCCATTTTGAATAGTGTGTTAAGTGACCCCCCCCATGCTTTAAAATTATATATCAGGAGTAGTCACGGGTACCTGCTCTTATAAGAATATGGGATGCTTTTGTGGGGCCATTATGTTTCAAGTACATCAAATGAGAGCTAACTAACACTCTGCAACATCTGGTTGTTTTTTTCCCTCCAATGCTCGCCCCCCTCTTTCCTGTTTCTGCCACTCAAATCTCACTGGTGTTCTTCATGGAAGACACTGTTATTGAAAATGTCCACAGTGCACATCAAAGGATAGATAAAGCGGCAGGCAATGTGCGAGTGGTGGTTGGGATAAGAAGAAGAAAAAGAAAAAGAAAGGAGTGCATTGCCATCAGTGCACGACCAGACGTCTGTTTCTCATTGGTCTGCCTCTCTGGCATTTTAAATCTTGGCTGCTGCGTCCAAAGAAGAAGGAGAAGTCAAAGCAGGAGGAGGAGGGTGGGGTGCATGCAATTGAGAATTCAGAGATATTGGCAGAGGGAATGATTGCCTCAGCTGCCTTTTTTTCTTTTTCTTTTCTACTGTGATGAGAGGAGGAGGAGGGAGGTGTTGTTCAGATTGGCAACAGCAAGTCAAGTCAAATCTGGGATGCACACAAACAAGTTGGAGCATAAAAAACACAAAAGATTTTAGCAGTTAAAAGACTGCAGTGCAATGTTATGTGTTGATCTGTAAATTAATGAGGAAATAGAGGAAAATATATTTGTTGAGAAGATTTCAGCTGAGTATTTTTCTCTGCTTGACGGTTTTCATGCCTCAAGATGACAGCGGATAGAGACTGCACAGTCTATATTGTTTTTGCGCATGGCATAGTCATGCAATATGGACAAACAAAATTACAGCAATTATTAGAAACTGCCCATTTTCCTTTGGCAAGATTAAAGTGACTTCTGCATGTCTTGTTACTGTACGCATGACGTTATCATTCTTCTGTCAACATTAACCTTTTAGTAGAAAATATAACAGCAACATGTTGCCCGATTGTGCTTTTTTCAGTAGGAAAAACAAGCAGGTTCTCCGATCCGCGGCACCTGCGCGGAGACAAAGGAGCGCTGCTGCAAAGCCCCTCACTAGAAAACAACAAGTCCCTATCAGCTCACCCGCTGCTCCGCATTCACACTGCAGAAGACATTTAGCATGCACATCGTGTCAATGCAAAGAAAAAGGGGGAAAAAAACAGAAAAAAAACAAGCCCCTACAGGGAACAGACAGGAGACTTACCGAGTCGGAGTTGACGCGCGCTAAAATGGCGAAGGTGGAGAGGCTGTCACACACGCATTTGGTTCTGTGTGAATGAACGGGCACCGCTCTGCAGCTCCGAGCAGACCAAGAGCCAAGAAGAGAGGAGCTGCACAGGAGAGAGGAGAGGGGGAGTTAGGAGAGGAGAGATCTGACAAATCTCTGATCTGAGCGTTTTCTTTATGGCTTTTTAAACAAATATACGTGATGAGAAAATGGGGTGAATCTACAAAAATAAATAAGAAGAAATTAACTAGATTTTTATTTTTTTGTAATCCATTAACATAAACGGATAGTAAAAATTAATTTCTAAGCTAAAAAAAATACATATTTTTAATCAGCGTGGGATGCATCTAAAGATCCATGTGCATGTGATTAACTGGAATGTTCATCGTGATTAATAGTGACGGATCTTAACAAATGCCACAATTAGCATAATCCTTATCTCACTCTTTCCTCATTATATTTAAATCAGGCTCGTGGTAAGCAAGGAACAAGGTGTCCCCTCAAGGAGAGCATGGATTATAAATTATGGACATTTTCCCTCATCTGAGAGCTCATAATATGCAACACATGCATTTGTTTGTTGCATCTGCTATCTGACTGGCATCATACAGCCAGCAGGTTCCAGCTATTATCAGCAGTAGCATCTGAGTAAAACTGCATAGTGCATATCTGTATAATTCCCATGGAAAGTTGCAAAGTTTTGCATATATTAGTAGGATGCAGTTCAGTGGTTCTGGGAATGGAGCTCTTCTGATGAAGAGGCCCCCTCCCCCAAACTCTGCTGTTAGCCAGTGCTTCATCCTGTCTCTATTGGTGCATTAATCACATTTGCTGTTTAAGCTGAATCTAATTTGACTGAAGGCGTATGGGCCCCCCTCTGAAAGTTTACGAGGTAATTACATTTTCTTTCCTAATCTTGCTTACCTCAGCTCTGGTTGCTGTGTGACAAGGGCTGGTTGTTGTGCATTTTTATCTATCATTGTTCTTGCATATATCTTTCAAAGTTCAAGAAGTCTACCTCTGTAATAGTTTGAAATCGGATGATTTAAAGTGTTGGAAACTGTGGAGACTGAAATGAGTTTGAAGCCACCCTCTGTGGGTGATTGGGGCTTTTATTTCTTGACTCTGGCTGACTATAAGTGTGTCAGACAGGTGATTAAGTCTGAGACTGAAGGGTCAGCTTGCACGTGTACTGGTTTTTCTTTGCCTTGTCATAAAGGACTGACATGAAAAAGCTGGAATGACCAAGTTTGTGTAAATGGTGACAGATGTGTGCCTGAAAAGAACCAGACAGGCAGCACCATTTTAACTGGAAAGGCCATCCCTTTCACAAGAAAAAAATAGATGAAAGTGATGGTCAGATGCACATTCAAGGGAAAAAAACATCAGTTAACACTTACGTTTCGCTCTCATCCCATGAAAGGCATGTTTCATTGATGGTGTCCTGCAAAGAAGAGGCAGATAGAGAAGGTTAGTGTGAGGAATCTCTCTGTAGAAGAGGAAAGCATGTAGGCTGGGACACCTTACTACAAACGTGTGAGATGCAACAGCTTGCTGGTAGCCATATGCCCACATCTTTTCACCCCCTTGCTTTGTGATGCATTAATGAAACCAAAAGCAGCCACTTATCAGCTGCAGACTCTAATTATTGCGCATGATTTCTCATCATCGAGGGACCATTTGGTCACTTATGAGATTTTCTCTGGGCTTCAGCTGCCACAAGCCGATGCAAAAGTCAAAGTGTCGCAGCAAATGTCAGGAAAATGTCAGTCTTTCTGCATTGTGCTGCACAAACACCCACAGGGGGGCTGATATTTTTCCATTAGGTTGATCATTAGGGACTCACGTTGCGCAGGTGGGGGAACTCGATCTCGACAGGGGTCGACAGGAGAGTCGGGGTGGGGCTGACAATCACGGTCACCACCTTGGAGTTGAACAGGGTGGTGTTACTGTGGAGGAAGAGCACACCTCACTGTCAAAGCTTGATCTTAGACGTGTAAGACTGCGAATTAGACTGCAGAAAAATGGAGTGTTAATGATTAAACAGAGCAATGTTACCTCTGGAAGGACATAATTGAAGAAAGGTTTCTGTATAAGACAATGCCGGTCACGAAAGCATCATTGGCATCTGAAAAAAGAAAACAATCTCACTCAGTCTTCAAGCTAAACCCACCACTGGTTTATTGTTTGACAAAATGTTACGTTTGTATGATCTTACCAGCTGATTTGAGGGACAGAGCATCGCGGGAAACTGAGATCTTCTCCTCTGAGGTACTGACCCAGTCTGGCCTCCCTCTCCAGCCCTTCACAGGGAAGGTGAAGTTGGAGCTTGTGGCCGTTGGGCGCTTGTGGATGCTCAGCACTAAAAGGCACAAATGATAATATACAAAGGGAACTTTGTTAGCAGAAAGCACTCATTGCTTCTAGCAGCTGATGGACTTGAATAACTAATGGATTCAGGCGTTGATTGAACAACAAAAAGAAGACAAATAACTGGGCTCACCTAAATTCTCAGTGACTTCGTAAATGTCCTGAAAGCCGCTCATTTGTACTCCGATCATGTTCACAAACTCCTCGACAAGGCGGAGGAACCCCTTGATATTGGCACCCATCTAAATGAGACAAAATGGAGACAAAATGAAGAACATTAAAATATGGCAGCATATAAATCTGGTTTATTTGCTCAGTCAAGCATAGCCAGTTTAATGATTATTTATGGATGCGCAGGTTCCAGGCAGTACTTATTATTTCAAAGCGCACAGAGGCTGACAGAAAAAAGCACGGAAAATTTACAATTCTTGCTGCTATGCAACCCCAGAACTTCCGTACAGCCATAAAAGGGCAGGTTGTTGATTCATACTCTATTTTTTTTGTCCTTTCTCTTTCTCTCTCAGTGAAAATGGAGGCCACCTGACTTGCGTGTCTCTGACGCAGAGAAGCAGCGATGTGGGCGTGAGCTGTGTGCTTCTGCTTGCGATGTTCTGTCTGTGTTTCTATACAGCAGTAGCCGTCAGTATGTGGGATGGCATGGAGACGCACAGATTGCAGAGTGGGAGTAGTGATTTTCCCTGATTCAGAGAGGCAGTGGCCTCGGTAACTCACCCTCCTGCTCTCAGATCAGTTTGTGCATGACAGTGTGTGTTTATTACAACTTTTTTTCGGAGGCTGGTCTTTCTTGGGAAACTTGCAGGAACATTACAAGCGTCATTGGAGCGCGGAGGTGGTTTGTCGACAGTTGGCCAAACGTGACAAATTTCTGTTCGAGCTAATCTGAGTTTAACAAACTGGATGAGTAAATGTATGCACATCTCATCTAACACTTTTGTTTTTGAAACTTCTGCTTAAATTAAAAGGTTTGGATGAATAAATATTTCCACTGCAGGTGTAGTCTATGTCCTGATTTTGTTGGAACTTGTACAATCTCTTGTAAGTATTTTTTGAGATTTATTCGCCACCCTGCTTATCCTATTTAGGCAACTTCAATATAATAGACTTATTTTTCCCCTTTTCCCTTTGTGCACTCTTACAGTCACACCTTGTCATCACATACCAGTTGTGCCTCTTCCCATTTCTCATGATGTTCCTCCTTCAGTAGGTTGCTGATGGTCTGGACGTAGTTCTGCAGATCATCAAATACAAAGGTAGAGGTGTGAGAAGACACCGAGTCCATCTTGTTTAGATGCAATTTGTTCCTTAAAAATGTTGAACTCCAAATTAATGGATCTCAGTTGGAGCTTACCTCAACATCAGCGTTGCTCAGCCTCAGTCTGGTTGCTTTGTACAACTCTGTGGTGTTCTTCAGGATCTCCATTATGGCCAAAAGATCACCGCTGTACTTGGCTTTTTCATCAGAGGAAAATCTCAAGCGGGAAATCACCTCGGCAACACCATCAACGCTTTGCCCGATCTGCGCTTTGGAGGTGTAGTCCCTTGACTACAGAAATAAAGTTAAAAGGTTATTTCTAATATTTTACTTCACATTAAATTCAATGAGTAGGGCTTTATTGATCATTTTAGGGGGCATACCAGCATCTGAATGTTCTCGTAGTTCTTAGAAACACATTGGGTGTAAGTGGGGTTCTCCCAAGAAGCAAGACGTCCATCAGCAAGGGTGCAGCGACGCAGAATAAGACCTATTGATGAGATGAAGAACTCTTAATTTAGTTTTAAATTGATATTTGAAAGTCTAAAGTATAAAGTTAGCTTCCAGGCTGTTAAAGTACCGGAGGCATCAGCAGGGCAGGAAACAGCAGCGACATCTCCAGTGGGTGTTTTCTTCCAAACAATGTCTCCGGTGTTCTGCTCAGGACAGATCTCATGGGGCTCTAAAAAATCACAACCAATTGTTGCATGATGAGTTTCCTGTTTGCTTTTGAATTTCTGAAATGATGACATTAATCTATTGTGCTGCAGACACTAACCAGGGCATCTCTTCTCATTGCAGCGGTTCTGCTCTCTGGTGTCACCGGGGCAAGGCTCGCCTCCAAAGAAAGGCCCCTCACAGACTCTCTGTCTCTGCTGGATGCCTCCACCACAGGTCTTGCTGCAGCTTCCCCATAAGCTCCATGGATGCCAGGTTCCATTAACTATAGAGAAAACACCATTAATTCTGATCTTGTTAAATAAAAAGCAAAACTTGGATTTGGGATATACTTTCTAACTCACCAGGGCAATCCTTCAGGAAGCAGTTTGCTGTCTCTTTCCAGCCTCCATGGCACTCTGAGCCGCCATAAGATGGCCCGTTGCACTCCCTGGTTCTCTGCATGGTGCCATTGGAACAAGAGGCAGAGCAGGAAGTCCAGGCGGACCACTCATTCCAGGATCCGTCCACTAGAGGGAAGCAGAGGAACGTGTATAAAGAAGAGTTATGAGGATGGCAAGGACAAGACAGACCCTCGGGCCACACCAGACATCTTGACAAATTCACTGATGCTATTAACATCTCACATGACCCAGTTAAGCTGAGCATAAGCAGAACAGAAAGTTGGGTCTCTGTCATGCGCCCTTCAACTATCAAGTTCAAACTCTAATTAGCAATTTGGAAGTTTAAACTGGATAATCATTTCAGACAATTTATGGATGCAATTGCAGTTTTAAGTTTTTAATTAAACTGAGTGACAGATTAATAAGAAAAAAAATAATATTCATTTAATGATAAATAAATTGGTCATTTATATTTGATCCTTGCTACAAGCTCAGGACATATTAAAATACATGTAAAAACAATTTAATTACATTTATTACTAAGCCAAAATGGATGTTGACATAACGTTTCTATTAGAGCCAAATCTGTTGGTAATCACAAACTTAATTTCCTTTGAGTTTCAACTAAAATACACAATCATCTTGTAGTAATGACTTTTCGCTTTTTCCCGGTTTCTTTTTTATTTTGTTAAACAGAGACACCTGGTGGTGATGAGGTGAAACTGCAACAAATCCATACCCATTTTAGAAAGATACGCTTACATAAAAACCACGTGTAAATGACGACAATTAGACACGGGAAAAATTCAACTCGGCGCTGCAGTAACTTCAGAGGTAAAACTTTTCTACACATGAGTAGGTGGCTCAATAGGAGAGCGACTTGAACTTGGTCAAGTGACCATGAGCGCAGAGTGAGTCACAGGCAGCTGTTAGGAGGCCACTGACTACCATCCACATACGCTTTTATTCTGGTGAGTCAGAGGAAATTGCAACCTGCCTTTGCCGTTGTGATGATGCAGACACAATTAGGTGACTTAATTAGGCTCTCATAAATGAATCAGTCAGATGAAGGGTTAAGCATCACATCCTGAACTTGTTATTGAGAACTTTTAACAGAACAATCCGGGCTCTAGAGAGAATATTTAGATTTTAATATATTTTTTAAAGTAATAAAGCAAGAAATGCAGCTCACCTGGGCAGACAGCGATGTTGCAGAACTTGGTTTGTCTTGTGGGGCCGCGGCAAGGCTGTCCTCCATTCTGGGGCTGCTTGCAGGTGCGGGTTCTGTCACGGTAACCGCGGCCACATGTGGAGGAGCACAGGCTCCAGGGGGTCCACTCATCCCAAGCACCATCCACTGCAAGCATGTGATAAATATACTTAATTTATGATTTATTTTATCTTTGAAAACTTGAAAAGTTTCTAACTCTAGCAGGCATCATTCAGAGTTTCTGCCGTGCTCATACTAGGATTCAAAGACTCACCAGGGCAGACAACTGAGTTGTTGCATGGTCGGTTCTCACGCAGGGGTCCGGTGCACTGGGTGGTGAAGGAAGAAGTGGCACAGAGACGGGAACGGCTCTGCCAGCCCTCCCCACAGGTGACTGAACATGGGCTCCAAGTGGCCCACTCATCTGTCTTTGTATCTGTTATGAGAACATTAAACACTCTAAGGTTAGGGGATTGCATTGCTTCACTTTAGTCATCTATTTGTTGCAGTATCTTGTTGTTAATTCACCTGTTTGAGTTGCTACAGCTCCTGGGTTGGACTCATCAGGGTTGTCTCTTTTCAGACCAATAATGGCACGCAAACCTTGGCTTCTGTTCCTCTCTTTGCCTGTGAGAGTTAAATGAATTGCATAATTATGGATTGAAAGCCCAGCCACCTGCAGCAGTGTTTTTGAGTTAATGACAAAATTATAGCTTACCAATGCAGGGTTGAGGGTTGCAGGCACGGCCTTCCTCCACTGTTCCCTCACACACTCCATCCTCGGGCTGGCAGGTTCGGCTGCGCACCTGGACTCCGCCGCCACACTCCTGGCTGCATACGGACCAGCGGCCCCAGCCTGCCCAGCTCTCTGCGGGAAGACATAAAAAAAAGAGAGGATACTTGTTGAGAAGAGTTGGAAACTACAAGAGCTGAGAAAAAATTACGGCAGTTGGAAACATTATTACTGCCTTTGTGTAAAGCATGATTCAGTTGTCTAACTTCAGGTTTAAGAGGAGGAAGTGAGTAATATTTTCTTTATGTGTAGAAAATGAGAAAGGATATTTCTTTGTGAGCAGAATGGTGCTATCTAGTGGATAGACGTTTTATTTGAAAATGCGACTGTTTGCTTTTATCCACTTGCTGCGAACTTCTGTCAGAACGGTGTGAGTGTGTGCGTGTGTGAGAGTGAGTGCCTGTTGCTATGGATACAGCAAGTGCAGTTCTTCGATTTCTGCTGGCAGCCGACTATGAGGTCTTTGTGTTCCTTTCTAGCCTGACATACAAACAGGCTCTCTGTGCAAGTCTTGGTGCAAAGCTGAGCAATGTGTGAGGTGCAGGAGCTGATGCTACTTAGCTCTAAGGATGCAACATCAAATATCCCTAACAGCCTTGATTTACTTCTCATTATTTTGTGGGGTTGTAGAGCAAGAACTCTGGCTCTGCAGGCATGGATTATTGCTCTCAGCAGCTGTTTAGACACACCGCTGAAGCAGTGGGAGATTGCAACCTGCAGAGCTGTTTAGTTTTGGAGAACTTGACTCCTTTACTCAATTAATTTAACTGTTTTGATCATGAGACTTGTGTTTTCTGTGTTTTTCTTTTGCACTTTTCAAAGTTTAGAACCCAAACCATACTTACTGATAATCTCAGCATCACGTCCGTTGTCTTTGGGAACAGGAGTGCATTTTTCCACATAGACGCCGCCCCGGTAGCAGCTTCCTGGCTTCCTCTTTGGGGCCTCCCAGCACTGGCAGGGGGTGTTCATGATGCCACAGGGATAATCATGGGTGCTGCTGTTCAGGCACTTCTCCAACCACTGGCACAGCATCTGGCAGGCGGGCATGCTCGGGTTCCTCTTTCCCACAACCAGAAACTCGGCCTTGAACTCGCTGACACCTTGGTCTTGCCCAACAACCTCCAGCGCGTTCCTTGGGGCCATCTTGCGGATCTGCAGGAATTGCTTGCTTGACTCCAGGTAGGTGACAGCAGTGGAAGCGTCGCAAAGCCTGACAACCTCGTCGAAGCTCTCCATACCCAGGTAGGTGCGAGAAGTCTCGATGAAGGAGTCAAACTGGAAGGTTTTGATCTGGCGGGGCACGCAGGAGTCGGTGGGCTTGGTGATTTTCATATAGACATTGTAGCGGCGTGGATCAGGGTTCTGCAGGGTCCAGGAGCAAGGAGCGGAAGGCAGGGTGGTCGTAGAGGAGAAAACGCCAAAGAAGCGACTCTGCTCCAAGGTGGCACAGGTTGCAGAGGCTGGTCCAGAGGGAGTGCAGGAGGTCAAACCGAAGAAGAGCAGGATTAGGGCCACGCAGGGGCCGGTGAGAGCTGACCACGCCATTGGGTCGGCTTAGGTTTGGTGTTGGTGAAATCTGGGTTTAACTTTGTTGTTTCTTCGATTTCTTTGTTGCAAGTTACTGCACTTGATTCAGATCTCTTGATTATCTTCGCAAACCCTTCTGAAGATTAGCTTTGCTTTAATGCATCAGACTATTTGTTATCTCAGAGAGGGATCTGTTGGGAAAAAAAATACATAAAAAAGTCTGTTAGACTGCTTTCACGTTGGCAGTTATTGGTACGAACTGCAGAATACAATGCATTTTAATTGGAGCCATTGTTAAGCTAATATTTATGCAGCAGAAATTGTTGTCTGATCTGTATCACAGTGTTTCAGGCTACGCTGAATGATCTAAAATGCCTGGTTCTCTGGAAAATAATTGCTGTGGCGGAGCAATTACAGTGCTTCACAGCGAGGTGGTATCTTCGAGCGCTTGCTCTTTCCTCCCACACACCTAACTGTGTGCGTCAGTCTGACGTCCATGCAAGCTTCGCCACTGGCAACTTATTTGTGCAATTCACTCCTCTTATTAAGCAGTAAACAGGCGGGAAAAAAAATAAAATAATCATCTGCAGCCATGGTGAGGGGTATTTCCATACCCTCCACTGGCATTTCAGAAATTGTATGGGGAATATTTCCTGCATTGCTTAGGGGGGAATGAAGCAAAATGATCTTAATTACTATGACTTTTGCACATTATGTTGAATGCATTCAAAGAAAATATGTTTTATGCATGCATTTTCTACAATTCTGCAGAAGGTTGTTATGCTTATGAGTAATTCATTGTATTCTTGTTTGTCTTGCATATATGCTTCTTCTAGACATAAGGGTCTGCAGAGTCTCCGTCTAAATCCCAGCATTACTGAAGCAAAGCAGGATAAAGGAGACACTCACTGGCGCTCAGAAGAGAGTAAAGCTGTTGCTCAGCAACAAGTTTTACTTTCAGACAGAGCTAGTTTTCTGCTTTATCATGTTTTCCATCTTAGTCTTTGTTATACTATTCGCTTCACAGTTTATGGCAGTTTCTGCAGTTTATGAAACAGGAAATGGATTATTAGAGACAAATTAATTGCTATGTCAGAGTCTGCTGCAGAAACCTGTATTTAAATGTGGGTTCATCGTAAAGATAAAGCAGCAGCAGCACGCTGAATGCATATGCAGCGACTGTGAGAAGCACCTGCACTTCTCAAGTTAAGTACTCATAATTACATCCATCTCATCTCTCCCGCCTCCCTGCCTTGCTCTGCCCCACCCCTTCTCTCAGCTCGTCTCATTTCTATGAGCAATGCAGTAGAGACCTCTGCCTTGTGTCAGCGGCTGTCTTTCTCTCCTCTACCCCCTCCCAACCCTTTTGATAACCGGAAGCTCCATGAATGGGCATCTGATGAGAAAGACTTTGAAAAGAAAAGTCCAGCTGTGGCGGGAGAACTCTCCCTCCCCTCCCCAACTGCTTCCACCCTCCTCACACCTATCTACCCCGTCCTCTCGCTTGTCCATTTGCTGTCGTCAACAACACATTGTGTGCATAGCAGGCTGCCTAAAGAGCGGGCAGTTTGTTGTTATGGAGACAGAGCTTATTTTCTGCAGAATGGTGTGAAAATCTCCA
Source organism: Alfaro cultratus (assembly GCA_903066825.1). Lineage (NCBI taxonomy): Eukaryota > Metazoa > Chordata > Actinopteri > Cyprinodontiformes > Poeciliidae > Alfaro > Alfaro cultratus. The sequence continues at coordinate 101,992 of CAEFZX010009268.1, forward strand.
CATTTGCCATCTGTGACATGCTTTCTGTCCTTGCTGACGTGCACTCTTTCTAGAAGCTACAGATGAAGGGATGAAGAAGTAAAACAGCAAATCACTGTAAAAGAATAAAGAAAGTGCTTGGATGTGTCATTAATGAAGTGACAGGTGAAATCTTACAGACTGAGTTTTGAGAGTCAAACTATGTATTATCAATGCACCCTCAAAGTCAGCATGGGTTGTTCTGTTAGTAAAATACTGCCTGAATGTTGTACAAGCTGTCATACTTTCTTTACTGACTGTTCATTTGATAAAATATCAGTTCTGTGCAGCAGAAAGACAGAATGTCTGGATCAAGCATGCTTCTTGCTCCTGAAAAAGAGCAAAAACAATGCTTCTTTTTCAAGCAGTTTTTGCACTTAGTAATGTATTTTTACTTTGTTGAAAAGCTTGTATTTCTTTTTTTTGCTCCAGCCATCGTAAAAAATCTGCACATGTGCATGAACGTACACTTTAAGGCTCTGCAGGAAAAAACCCCAGCAAAGGCAAAACAATTCATTGCATGCTGCAGAAAATACCTGAGTGTGGGTTTAATGAGATGTTTGCATCAAAGCTGATTTGTTGCACAGCTATGAAATGAACTGAATAAGTCATGCAAATCCAATCCAGATGACTGAGAAAGATATCTTTTTAAACTTAAAGATTTTGTATTAATATTGTTCCATTGTAGCTACTCAGTGTCAGTCTTCTGCAACAACACTTACTCCAAAAATGAAAGGAAAACCATAAAGTTCAGTGAAGCAGTCTGTTGCCTCAGTACAACTTTCTTCTGCCTCATCTGTCTACGCAATGGGAAGCACAGTACTTTAATAGTAACATTGTGTGAGTGCAAGTTTAAAACAATTTAAAACTGCATTAAAGTAAGAAGCCGTTGTTAGGTTGATGCATACAGGAACTGAAACATTCAAAATCAGTGGAGCAGATCTCAATGTGAGGCAGTTCAGAGAAAGTTTCAGAGTTTCAGCACCGCGGACAGCGACACAACAACTTTAAAATCAGAGGAAGCATTCGCATTCGCATCACTCATCCTCACTTTAGAACTTCACCAAGAAGATGAAACACTTTCAGACGATTCATCAAATACTTTCCACTTTCTCCTTACCTCGAAAAGTCTTCTTTGAAGTCTTTATCAGCGGCTCTCTAACCGGTCCGGTCCAGTCGTCTCGGTTCGGATCTGGCAGCAGCTGCTGAGTTCGTCTCTCGAAAAAGTCTGACTAGACCTCGAAGTCTTGAGATCTGCGCTCCTGGCCAAAAACTTTCGCAGTTCTGTGGAGACCGCCGAAAGGATGCGCCAGGTCCAAACAGTCGAACCCCAGAGCGGGGATCGATCCCAGGTTTCAGTGCAGTCCACTCTCACAAGCAAAGAAAAATTGAATGCGACTCTAACCAAACTCCAAAGAGTTTACTACCAACTTTGTTTAGCTGCTATAGCCTATCCAAGGTGGAGGAAGCGGCGTATAGCGAAGGGACAAATTGGCTGTTGTCGGAGCTCCAGCAGAAAGTCCGTTCTCGTTTGTCTTTGTTTCTCTCTAAGCTCCAGAATAAAAAATGTTGGTACTTCTACTCCCGGCTTCGGAGTCTTCTTGCTTGTGGTCTTTGCACTGCAAGTGGGTCCAGTCTCAGTGTAGCTTGTGGCCTCCACTCGGAGCTATATATCCCACCCCGCCCCTCCCATGGCTTGAAGTTGGGAGTCAGTGCGTGGATGGAGTAGCGAAGTGAATGAGACAGCATCATCGGAGAGGGAAGGGAGGGCGGGAGGAGCGCGTGTGGCTAGTGGTGCGGAGGAGACGCGGCTGTGTGTGCGCGAGCGCGTGCGCAGGCGTGCGCGTGGAAGTGCGAGCGCGGCGGTGTGTCAGCTGCACGGAGGAGGGAGGGAGCCGGACCGAGCGAGGAGGGGAGGGATCTATGCAGGGAGACAAACGATAATGAAGAGCAAACTACGCAGATATGAACGCACAGCCAAAGGTACCGGAAAGAGGATCAACGGAATAGGTGTGCAGCAGGCAGCAGGGGACGCAATGAAGAGAAATCAATTGTTTTCTCAGATGAGTGGCAATGCGACACTTCTGAATGTCATCGCAAACATCTGCACAGAGACATGCGATATGTTTATTTATCCGGCTTCCAAAACATGCATTTATGACTTTATGTGTGCGACCATCCAGGGTGTTAAAGTACAAATCCCTCTTTAGAGATGAGAAAATTACATTACACGTGTTTTAGAGAACGCATGACGCTGTAGAGCATGAGTCTAAAGTAAGGGCGAATTGCAGCGTGGAGAGTCAAAAGTGCTGCAGTTAAATAATAATAATAAAAAAATTAAAACAATTAAATAAAAATATATGCAATAAATATTTATGCATGTGACAATTTAAATAAAATAGGAAATTATTAAATAAATTCAAGATGATAATTATTTAAATGTATAAAAATATAATAGGAATACCTGCTGCATATTTATTTAATCTGTTACCCAGTCAAAGTCATTCAGACAAGATGATTGTTCTGCACTTAAACTGCTGTGCAGATCAATCAATCAGGCAAAAGTTAGTCTACATGTGATCAACTACAGTGGTATTTTAGCTTGCTTGGAAAATGCACAGAAAAATGAACATAAATACCAAAAATATTATATATGTTGGTGAATACAAGATTAAAGAATTAATTTATTTAACTCAATTATTTGTTCTTTATTTAATAAGTTCCAGGCACATTTCTGTAATCATATCTTAGTTTTATTCAACCTATAACATATATAGACGATAAATTATTTATTTATTGTAATACTGGCACTTTTGGGTCTCGATACCCTGCAGGCAGTGCTATGATGCAAATCTGTCTGTCCCTCACTGAGTTGTTTCTCCCTGAAACCCACACTCACATACACAACAAGGCTTGTGCACACAGGAACAGGCGCTCCTCCCTTCATGCCTTTCTGGTTGGTTTCTCTCCCTCTCCGGGGTTTGTGGGCGGATCTGGGTAGCTCTCGAAGTGTGAAAGGGATAACCTGACGTGGGTGTCTGACTGTTTGTGTAATGCTGGCTCAATTCCTCTAGCTCAAGATCCACGTGTGGAAAAAAAAAAATCTAATTAGAATGAAAAAAAAAAAAAGACAATCCAAGCCAAGCAGCATGCATGAGTCAGGGAGCGCAGAACATGGACGTTGACAAAGCAGTGATCATCAGCCGTGTTCTTTTGTCAACACTGTTTCTTGGTTTACTCAAGCGATGTGGGAGTCAGGAGTCACTCCTATGGCAGAATCATCACAAACTTCACAAAACTACACATAGGAACATGTAATTTCCTCTTCCTATTCCAGAATTTGACACAAAGAGGATTACGTTTGATACGGGAACTTGTCAATTAGACTCGCAGGTCAGCATCATAAGTTCTGAACATCTGATCTGACTAAATAACCAAATATTGTTGCACTAACTACGCTCTCCACTATCTTCAATTCCAATAAATTACCAACATTATACAAAAAGAGAGTTTGGTTCTCCCCCCTTGATGGCGCCACTGCTTATTTGGAAAATTGGTCCTCTACTATTAAAACATTTAAATTGAGTAATTAACATCTGCTATAAATTTGCATTGGTTTTAGCGTTTTAAACCTTTTCACGTGTCAATGCCTGTTCTTCCCTCGCATCTTTACATTTACACGAGAAAAAGTTATTTTGCGTCACTTTTCTTTGAAGTTATTTCCTTTTAGCGCCCGCATTGTGTTCCAGGAAAGACAAACAATATAACAATATAATAACCTCTCAGACCGTTGTGGGAAAAACCTGCAGGAAAGTAATGAAAAAGCAGAAAATGTGTTTGTCGCTCGGACTGAAGTCAGCAAGTGGGCTTATGACGTCGGACACATGAGTAAAAGACAACAGCATTTGTACTTTTCCACACATGCGCAAAAGTGAAAATGTGTCACCACACGAAACAATGTCCTCCCCATATGACCCAACAATAAATATTACGCATGTGATCCTACACACTTCTGCTCACTGTACTGTGCTGTAAAACAAAGGAACTGGTACCTACAATAATTATTAATTATTATTATTATTATTATTATTATTGAAATGGAAGTTGTTGCTAATCAAATTGCCCCACTATTTCAAAAGTTATTGCAAAAATAGCTTCTTCATTGCTAACTAAAGTGATCAACAAGGGATTAATTTGGATTTTCAAAATAAAGAGCACATGTACTCTTCAAAATAAAAGCCCCAAGATGTCAAAGAGTATTTTATTACACATAAACATTGTACATTATAAATGGATCTTAATGAGTGATAAGAAAATGCTGTTAGCCACTCAAAGGTCATGGAAGCCTGTTGAAATAATAAGTTTACATTTTTGAGGATTTAATTATTATTATTATAAAGTAGGTTTAGGATTCCAAGCAAAAGCCTTTTGGCACCAGCTCAGCAACATCTTTTTATATTAAAATGTCCAAAATTTTCTGTCTGAAACAATGTTAATTGGCTCAGAATACAGGAAAATTGCAAATAACCTTTTAAATTGCTGCATGCTCCTCTTTTTGATATTTTTAGAAGAATGAAAAGGTTCCTAAGAACATCTGGGCTTTCGAGGAAAGATATTTGTCCTATATGACCAAATTTTCAGTAGGTTCTTGTAGCCACACAGGAACCAGGAGAAACAATGACCTGTTGGATTGTTAACTAAAGTACAAAGAACAAACAGTGGTAAACCTTTTGGAAAAATGCACAGTCGCAGGGCAACCACCAAAGCACACCGAGGGAGTGTTTGATTACTGTTTACTGCTGGACTGACCTTACATAAGTTTGTTCAACCTCCAGCTGCTGACCCAGAACTGCTAGTCAGCCACAAATACAACCTTACCAACCTGTGCCTATGTATGCAGCTAATGTGGGAGAAATTAATACACGAACACACTGATGTTCACCTGAGCAAGGTCGAATTGGTGCAGATCTGGATGAGGGCTCTGTGAGCCCGTGCAATTTGTGTCTGTGCTCGTTTGCAAGGGAGGCGTGGGCCGCTGTGGGCACAGTTATATAAACAAATGCCCATATAAGACAATGTGAAAGAGGAATAAAAAAACCAAAAGTTTGAGGAATTACCTGCAGGACCTCGTGCCTCCACACTTTTTTCCAGGACAGCCCTCTTGAAATAGAAGTAGTTTTCAGGTTGTGTCAGGGGCCAGAAAATCCCCACGTACGGCCTACTCACAGGATGGAGTTTTCTGCATAAAGTGGGTGTGCTTTCTCTGTCCTCTTGCTTTGATGTTCTGAAAGCATCAACATGTATAACCTATGACAACCTGTTATTACAGAGGACTAAAAGCCTTTAGCCTCTGCTTGCTCTGTTAAATCAAACAGATTTAACAGATTCTTTCTCTCGCACTTCAGGTTGTAGTTATGTTGTTATCTGAACTCTAGATGGAGCTGTTCTTAGATGAAGCTACCTCAGGCTGTGCTGGTGCAACACTCAATCAAAAGCCATGTTAGAAGAAAAAAATATTTCTTGATTAAAAAGGCAGAAAACTCCTCAAGAAAGAAATATTATGTGTTCCCTTTGTCATTGGGGAGTGAGGGTGAATTTCTTTTCACTGTTATGCACCATGTTTGTGTCTGCTTTTAGTGAACAGGGGCTGTAATTTGCATAAATGAAGAAGGCGCTGATTTTTGCTTGATTTCAATCCTAACAACTCTCACTCTGATGTGTGCGTGTTGATCTTGTTAGTTTTGCTGCAGTTTGTGCAGGAGCTCAAGGCTTTGTGTTCAGTTCTATAATCATGCAATGTTTTACATCTTCAAACACATTTGCATTCAGTCTATAGATACATGATTTCTGCAGGTGATTAAATACTGAATTGGGAGAATTAAAATGTTTTAAAATGCTTTTCACATTGTGCTTCATTTCCATATGACTGACAAAACAAACAAAAGTAAGAGAAGAAGAGACATTTTTAAAATAAACGTTGCCCTGATCTTAAATGCAATCTTCTGCTACTGTGAGTATTTTCATTTTTCTACAATCAGAAGCAGAAGTAGGACATGCACATGGAAAAGGCAAGAAAAGAAAGAGCTTCTCCAAAGCCTATTACAAAGTCCCGTGTCTGCAAACCATTTCTCACAAAAGAAGCAATATGTCAGTCAATTGAAAAGGGTCTGAGTCTTCCTAACTGCACAGTACAGATAAAGTGCAGCAGTTTCATCCTTTTTCTAATATGCCTGAAAGAGAAAGACCTGCAGAATGAAAGGTGTTGAATAAAATAGGACTTGTGGTGGCTTTTTCAGACAGAAGAGGAGCAAACTATAGTGCAGTTTTGAAGGCAACAAGTAGTTCCTGAAATCAGCAAAATGATTATGCTTCTTAAAGGGATCTCAAGAAACTTTGCACTTGTAGAAACTGATAATTTCACACATTCGTCTTTGCAAAATTGCTCAGCTTTCATAGATTGGATGGAAAGCATCTGTGAGAATCAATTTTCAGCTCATGTTCCAAATTCTCAATTAGATTTAGCCCTAGAATTTGACAGGTCCATTCTAATAAACCACTATCCTTTGACATAAACAAAAGGTGCCACACTTGAAAGAAATGAGTGAACAGAATAGATTTTTTAAAATAGGGATGTTTTGGGTGTGTTGAAGGATACACACCTGTAAAAGATGCACAAAATTGGCTCTTGAATGACTTGTATGACTCATGAAAATAATGTCCTGTTCACTTTTCCATCAACTCTGACCAACTTTCCTGACCCATCTGAAGATAAGCATCCCACAGCATGATGCTGCCACCACTGTGTTTCATAGGGGATTGTGTGCTAGTGTGTTCATTCAATAATTTTCACATTTAAAACTAATTTACAATGCACATATTGTTCTTCTTACACACTATCGGTCTAGTACATACATTCAAGGTTCTTTTAATGTTTCAAAATGTGAAAATGTTTAGGTTTATATGTAAACAGGGTAAGATTTCACATGTATTAAAATGTTTCTTGTGTTCTCTGTCGGCTAAATTAGCATGAAAGAAAAGTCAAAAACAGAAACCATGGTGGGTGTTTGCGAGTGTGCGTAAGGCTTAAGTCTTCCAAGTTCTTTGCATGACATGAATTTAAAATAGAATCAGAATATATCTGATCATGGCTCTTGATGCAGAATATTCTTTTGAGAATGATTTAGCAATTTATATTTTGAAACTGTGCGTTTGAAGTGACTTTCAGGGGTTTCACTAAGAATAATAATAAATAAAAACATATGACAACTGAGGCAAAGGGTCTTTTACAATAAAAGGACTTCCTGCTTTTGCTTCCTGCCTCCATGTTTTGTGTGCTGACCAGCTGCCACCATACCTCATGTGTGGTTGAAGACGCAGTAATAGGTTGAGCTTTGGTGGGAGTACAGGCTGCCCTGTCCCTCCACTCCAGGATAAGAGCCCTTCTAAAAATGGAGAGCAGAGAAGAGCATCAAGATAAGCTATAGGCTCTGACATAGACAAATTGGCTGAACAAGAAAGAATAGAGAATCCACCTGGTTACAAATAGTAAATTTGTCATGCACTAAAGTGAGGAAATACTGGAAAGGAGACCTATTAAAGACAAGAACTTCCCTATGACTTGCCACACTTTCTTTTCTGTCCCCTTCATCCTCGTTTGCTGTTTGCTCGCCGAGCTAATTTTATTGTTTATGCCTATAAAATAGGAAGACTTCCTGCTGTCAGTAAATTGAGTCATTTCAAAACAATTCTATCTATTTTACCTAAACTTAATTCGCATAATACAAACAGACAGTCTGACAGGTAATTTTGAGCAACAACTTGCAGGCACACTCTCCCATTATTGCACACCATTGTTACTGTTGGACTGACAGGGAGATATTGTGCTTCTGTTCCAGTGATGGAAGTACTGCAGGTCTCTTGTTTTTGTTTTCAGCCTGAGCTCAGTTGCATAATGTTTCGTAAGTGTTATTTTGACTCTTGTACCTTCACCTTGGGCCATTGAGTCACTGTGGGAAACATATTAAGGAAACAAGCAACTGATTGTCAAATGAATGTGAAAGAGGATTCAGGTCAGGAAAATATTGTTCGTTTAAATTTTATGTTATAAAGGCAAATTTATCTCTAACATAAGGAATTTTTAAAATCAAATTTTAGAGCTAGAAAGTCTCACTATCATGGGTAGCAGGTAGTGACTGTCAATTGTTCTTAAAAGGAAACTAGTTTCTTGACAAAAAGGACCTTTGTAAACTTTGGTGACTTAACATCAATGCTGAGAAAGGTAGAGTGAGTGCCTTTACTTTTCTTAAAGATTATTCTACGATGAAAAGAAATTTGAGTTTGGGTAAGTAAGTCATTGAAATTGATTTCTCTTCCCTCTGCAACTAAATATTCATCCATTAAAAAAAAATTAAAATGTGTTTCTGGATTATGAAATAATTGGAAACTCTGAAATTTGGCTTCATTTGAAGCAGCAACCCAAAGCTAATCCTGCTACTGCTACAATAGGTTTAAGATCAGCAATAAGACTAAGGGCGTGAATTTCTTGCACGGAAGAGGTTAGTCTGATTACATAATTTGGTAAGTAATATATTTCATTAGATTGAGATAAGGGATAGGATTAAATAAGATTTCACTTCTTCTTGCTCCTTTTCAAATAGAAAAGTAGTGGTAAAATATTTTGCTCTTGGTTATGTATGCACATGTTTTCTCTGTCCTACTGATTGCTTGTCTCCTTGTTTTTAAAAACCTGTTTGAAATCAATAAATAAAAGTTAAACTGATGTAGAACAGCTGAAAAACACGGAGAGCTGAATCGAGGAAAATCAACAAAGGGAAACAATCACTATAATTCAAGTAAGACTGTGAGACAGAAAAATCTAAATAAGTCAAAACAACAACCAAACCACAGAACTCAGTGAAAATAATCTGCAACAGATCAAGACACTTTGCATCTTTTAATGCATTGCTACATATCTCTCAACTTTAGAAAAGAAAATAAATATAACCATTGAACTACAGACAAATATAATAAAAACAATAAGAAATGTTGTAAAAAAAAAAAAGAGAAACCTTTAGGAAACTTGAGTAAAAGAAGCAAATAGCTTTTGTTTTGAAGGACAGTGTCAACATAAATTAAGTTTCATATACATTTTGAAGATACAAAATCTACTTTTTTCACACAATGCACAGTCAGCAGGGCAGTCTGTGAGGAAGGGCTTCTTTCCTTGTAATCAATATTCCACTGTGCTCATCAGCCGGTCATAAACCCTGTTGCCCTTTTCAACTTCTGTTTATTGCTGCATTTGCCAAACACCCTGGGCGTTCCTGATCAATTTGGACACTAAGAAGAAAAAGGAAAGAAGTTTTGCCACAGGAAATAGATTTTTTTTTGTTAAACATCCTGCAGAGCAGCAATGAATTCCTTTTTCTTTTCTCTCGCTTCACAGAGGAGCATGGTTTGTGTGTGCCGTTTGCAGAAGTGCACAGCTCTTTCTCCTGCTGATCCGCATAAGTAGACTAGTAATTTGCCAAGGACAAAACATCCTGTTTAATCCAGCTGAAGCTCCCCTGCTGTTTGTCACTTTCAGTGAAAACAACAACAACAGCAAACACAGGGAGCAAACAGCGCAAACTAAACTGATCTTAGTCATCGTCATGCCTATGAAAGGACCTAGATTCATTAGGTGTTGATGGGACAGGTGGTGTGAATTTAATAAACACAAGAGAGAAAAAGAGAGAGGCATACAGATAGAGGAATATCTGTGGGCATGTAGCAGAATGAGTCACAGTAGTTTTACAGCTCTGAGTGCCAGAGGAAGGCCTCTCCAGAACAGGGTCTTGTGAAGGAAAATGATTCAGCTGCAGGAAAGACATAAATGGTGTTACCTGTTGGTGAGTGAGTTGGTAAATCCCCAACAACGAGAGAGCGAGAGAGCAGTAGAAACCTGCACAACACAGAGCTGGCCTTGGGACTGTGACTAACTCTCAAGTCAAATTACTGACAAATTACACCGTTTGTTGCAAACTAAAAAAACAGTGCAATAATTTTCCCTGTTGATGTGAGGACAACATGTATGAACTGGAAAACTAAAATGATTTATGTTTAAAAAAGAGCCTTACAAAGAAATTAAACTTATTTCGGGAATGAGCTGAATACATTGCTGCATATTCATTTATTAATTACAATCAGTTACAAGAAACAAAATGTTAAACCTAAATTGAATAATATATAAGTTGAACAAAAAAATAATCTTGTTGATTTTAATTGAATTTGACAGAATTTGATTTGTGATAAAATTGATTTGTTTACCTGATAAACAACCTGCAGATGCAATTTTTCATGCAGTTTAAGACAAAATGAACTGAAATGAATTGCAATGTCACTGTTTTGTTTTTAAAACATAATTTTGTTCAACATCCTTGTGCTGCCTTTTCCCTTTCCACATTTGAGAATGTAGATTCTAATTTAAACCTCATATATAATCAAATCCAGATACTGTAAAGTGGTGATTACAGGGAATTAGCTTTTAAAATGCAAAGTTAACAAAGCAAATGACATTGAATCCTTAGTTTCTTGGGTCTTTAACAAATTGTCTCCCTTTCTAATCGATTATGAAGCCAAGCTTATTGCTAAGAGTGTGTGTTAATCAGAGAAAGCTTTCTTCTGGAGTGTATTTATTCTACTTCTACATCTGAAAGCAGACATAAGAGAGTGAAAGATTATGTTTTTGGATCCTCTTGTCAGTAAGAATATTAAGAAAAATATTCAAAATGAAGGCTATTCTTTGGATAAGTATTTGGTTTAAAGATTATAGGAAACTTCATAAGGCTTAAAACTGAATCTAGTGGTAAAATAAATTGAGGGATACAATTAAAGATTGCTTTTAAAAAGACAAATCAGCATGCAAAGACTGTAAAACTCACAAACCATGAGACAAAATCATTGCAGACTTTGATAGTGTTACACATGAATGTAGTACAACTGCCAAATTTATTTCAAATCAACAAATAATTTTAACACCCCTATGTTTTTCTTTATTAATTAATAATCAGACAAAAGAAACATCAAATGCGAAAGAAGTCTCTCTCAAAGATGACGTCTAAATCCAAATGCATTTGACTTTTTGTACTACATTTCAGAAAATAAATCAGTGGCATGTTCATGGAAATACCTGTGGCTCCTATTTTAAGGTTGGAACAGGCTAAATATAAAGGAACAGATATAAAGTCAAGGTGTAAATGTGAAACACGAATGTTATTAGATTCCCCAGCCAGCAAACATTCAAGTTAGCAGCCTGTCTCTAGGCTGTCTTAGCTGTTCCCGCATGTAGACACGACAAGAAAAGAGGTGATATCACAGCTTCTCATCATCCTCAGGGTATATAAAAGTCACTATAATTATAACTAAATAGGTGTTGCAAATATATGAAAATATAATGCATGTGTTGGTAGTGTTTTTCTTTTTGGGAAGCAGTTCTGTGACAGACATACGTCCCAGTATGATAATAGTATAACATTCTGTCTCTTTGTATACAAACAGCAGAGTGATGAGCTGTTCAGGCTTAAAAAGGGGATTGCATTCATTCTGTTCCCAGCAAGAGTCAAATCATGCACAATTAAACTCGCCAAGAAATGCAGGGACAATTTTTGATTGTGTAATGCTTTCTTTTGGGTTTTGTGGATACTTGATAACAGTTATCAATTATAATTACAAGAAATTAGGTTTCGATTGGGCTGCACTGCAGAGCAGTGATCAATATTGTCGCCTCTATTCAAGAAGGTCTTGAATTTACGTGTTCCTTCCTTGCAAGAATAGGTTCTCTAAAGGTATTCTGTTCTCCTCATTGGCTAATTGGCTCCTCTAAATTGTAATTAGGAGTGAGTGTATGCTTGCATGATTTGCCTTATGTGTCTGCTTTGCCCAGTAATGGACTACCAACATTTCCAGTGTGCTTTCTGCCTCTTTCCTAATAATAACTGGATGTAGGTACCAGCCTCCCCAAATAAAATGGATGGACAGATTTTAAACTGTATTTCTCAATTTTAGTTGGAGATCTTTGAGAATCCCTCTTTGTACAATCTCTGTAGTTCTTAGATTAGACTAATGCTGAATGCTGAACAAAATACCTGGGTTGACGAGCTAACAGGTTGCAAGTGTGTGGAGGGAGCAGACAGCAAACTGAGGAGAGAGAGAAAGAAAGAAAGGGGACGTAACACAATGGGCGAGTGAGAGCATTTCTGGAAATTGATCTAAAAAAATAACTAGATACAAGAACATAATAAAAACTACAGTAACTAAGAAAAGTAACACAAGAAATAAACTAGAATCACTAAGAAGGAACTGAAGTAAAAACAGAAACAATTCAGAACTAATAGAAACAACTGTGGAACACAAATAATTACAAAACCTAAAACAAACTCAAACAACCCAAGATTCTGACTGTTTATTTTATTTTGTCTATTTTTGGGTACTCATAAAGGTGATGCAGCTGAGTAAAACTCTTTGTTATATTGGACAAAAAGGCTATCAAACAAAACCATTATTTGTCATTGGAGAGCTGAAGGCAGCAGACACTTCACAAAGCAAACCTTAAATGTATTTACTCTGAACAACTATTTTTTTTCTATGACTGTTGCCATAATTGAGAGAGAGAGGCATTCTGTCACTCCGCCTGATTCCAAATGCTACTCATTTCAAATAATAACATACTTAGCTACTCTATGTTGCTCCAAGGTGTGTGATAAACATTTAAATTCTATATTCTGTGCCAATACTCATCCTTGAAGCATAATGTGTCAAAATTGGTTCATCTGTGGGTAATAGCCGGAGCAATGTAAGTATTTTGCTGACATTTAAAAGCGGAATCAAAGATCAGAAATAGTTTGTTGCATATTATGTTCTCAAATTTCTGTCAAATGGGATTTTCAGAGATTTTCAGAGAAACCAAATTTCTATTTCTTTTGCATAGATGTTGCACAGTTTTGGACATGTCTTCTTAATTTTTGACGTTGTTGTGTCGTCACCAGTCTGGAAAACATCAGTTTGCACAAACCTAAGGTACAAGAGCATATGGTTATCCACCTTTTGGTTGCTTTATCCACTTATTGTCAAAAAAAAAAAAAAATGAAGGAAATTATTCATACACATGCTAACTGAATGCATGTGGCCGTAACAGTAATACTGTTTTGCTAATGCAAAACTTGCAAGTCCAACAGTTTAACTCTACAGCTGGAGAGCTGAGCTGAATTTGATCCTTAGGAAGCATGCAGTCAGATTATGAAAAATATCAGCTGTGCTTTATGAAAAGAGTTGCAATTTTAAGGTTTTTTTGCATTTGTGATTCTACAAATCTAAGATCAAATGATATGACCATATTAAAATCTAACAGGTAATATCTATAAAATAATGATAAATTATAAAAGCTTAGTTCCTTAAACTCCCTCTACATGCTTCACTTATTTCATATATTACAGTTTTGCCCCAGAATGTTCTTCCTGCAACATATTTAATGCAGAGGGAGAATCAGTCTGTTGGCGTGCTTTTGCAAAAACTGCAGATAAAATAATGCAAATATGTTGACAATAACCCTGAAAGGTGCATTAGTTACAAAACTGCAATATGCATGTACACAGATAGTCAGACCCTTTTCCACTCTGCTTTATTGCATTACACAATGCATTCAAACAGGCACACTGAGCAAGGCTTCTACATAAACATTTGCAGGTGCAACAGAGCGAGGGCTTTTTATGCAGGGGAAAAAGCTTTTATCACAGAAAGCAGAGACTAATGCAATGCTGACACTTCTGCTGGCGTTATTATTCTGTCTGTGGAAAAGTGGGGAGGTAATAATGTGAACAGCATTACTTGGTTTAAATATTTGCTTTACACAATTTTTGCAGAGCGTTTATTTCCTTATTTTCTTCCCGTCTCCCATGTCTCTCGCTCTCCATTTCTTGCACACATGTAAGGCTGGGGGGAGTGTGGGAGTCTGGTAGGATGACTCATCTGTTGCACACCTCATCATCAGCCGACCATATTTGGGCTTCCCGGAAATCCTTTCTTTTTTTCTTTTTTTTTGCTCTTGTCTGGTAGAGAGGAACAGGCACTGCAGAAACAACATGATGAGCTCTTTTCCTACTTTGTCTTTTCTTCTGCGTTATTCTCAGATCAAGGCCTTTTGATTAAAGTACAGAGGTTTCTTCATGACCAGAACAACTATTGTATCACATCTCAGAATGCTCTTCAATGCTTTATCTATTCAGAGAACTGCAAATTTTCTGTATCATGATTCAAGCAGAACCTGAGTTTATATATAAAATAATCCACTCTGCTGCACAGTCATGGAAAGAGTAAACAAAGTCTTTCTCAGCATACTTCTCATAGAGCCCATTTCATTATTAATTAGCATCTTTTGTCTCATCTGTTCTTTTGCCAGCAGATCTGCTGTTTTAATAGAAACTGTGTAAGGATGAAAGCACACAATTACCAGACATGGATTAGACTAAGCCAGCCTTCAGTACAAAGTGCATGTAATATTGGTGCTGGCAATGAGAACATTCATGGTGGCTAATTCTTCAAAACTGAATTTTTTACCCTAAATAAAACAAGAAACTCGCAGTCTATTCCTGTGGAAATATTTGTTTTAATCAATTTTTTTAAATTATAAATTTATTCTGTTCCCATTTCCTGAACCTAATTCTGATGATCACAATTGGATATGTAATCACAGTGCTTACCATCATTTAACTCAAGCTACATGCAAATAAAAATACTTATTTGTTCTTGAGCATTATCTTAAAAAAACGGGACTTTGCCCAGGATGATAAAACAACTGAGATGGAGACTTTACAGAAAAGAAGAATCCAAAACTGAGAGCTGAAAACACAACACATCTGAACCTTCTGTGGCAAACACTCTACAGAGATTGCCACAGTGTTTGTGAGCATAATGTTTCCCAAACACAAAAATATATATTACTTTTACACATTACTTTGTTACATTAAAGCAAAACAACTCTCTCTATATGTTTGAAATATATGTTCACAAATGATAATAATCTTTGACAGTGACTCTTTTCTTCTCAGTATCTGAGCAAAATTAACAGATTGCATATTTGTCTTAACTTCCCTTTCATCCATGTAGCAAAAGTTTAAATAACTTCTTCGGCGCCAAGCAATGTGTTCATGGTTTACCTCTAGAACAAACATGTTGTGGAGAAAGTGACTATAGACAAACTTACATAGTTTGAGTGGTGTGGAAAACTGTTCTGGGAATAATACTTTGCTCTGAAAATTAAAAGAAAAAAGAAAGCATGAATTGAAGTCGGAAACTTTGTTTTCACCACTACATCTTCTGAGGTTTTATCCTTTTATTTACTGATTTTGGAGAGTTTGGCTTATATGTGACGTGATCACTTTTCAACATCTGTTCGCTTCTTGTACCAAACCTTTTTCCACAATTTCTTTCACTCTGTTTTGTATATTTTCTGTCACGAAAAGGAAAATGCCTAGTCTGTGAACTCAATTCAGAAAAGAATATTGTAAAAATGATGATATATGTCCTTTAACCTTATGAAAAATTCCTTTTTTTCAAGTTGTTAACAATCAGAATGTTTCTCAGTCAAACTGGAGTACACGTAACTGTATGCACAGCATGACTTTCTATTATTTTATGTAACATACACTCTCACAGCAGTCTTTCCTCTTCAAATTGAACATATTCCTAAAGCCTGAGGTAATTACTGCATATATGTGGTGCATTTATATTTCTTGTGTCCACTGCACAGGATATTATCTCACAAAGAAGCTTCTTCCTTTCCATCTGTATGGTGTCTCAGCAGGTTTGCTCGATTTTGTGCAAGTCATCCTCTTCTAGATGCTTCTGTCATACTCACAGGAAAGCTGCTGCTGTGAAAGCCAGAAGTGGAGGAGACAGCTGCAACTCCTGTGATTGGCAGAAACGGACATGGACACACACACATATGCGCGCACCTACACACACACCCACACACGTCTACACACACACACACACACACATAAAACTGTCAGCAACATTAGATGAAGTGATACTGGTTCTGAAAGCTTCCATGGCCGTTGCCCTGCATCAAGACTGAGCTAAACAAATCTGTGTTGGATAAAAGAAAATAACAATAAAAAAAACATCCCTGAAAAATCGATACTATACATCTTAAAAGAATGAAATTATTGTATCCGATTTGAATCCAGACTCCCCTGTTTCTTTTACAATGCACACTGAAGGTTAAGTTAGTTAAAAAATCCCTAAAGCCTCTAAGTGCTTTGACGTGTTGGTACAGACTGAAGCTTTGCCTTTCCTCCCAGATTAACCACAGAGGGAAAAATGAATAAAATTAACTTGCTCACAGTGAACTAAGCCTCTTATTTTAATTTCGTCCTTCTGTCATATTGTGCGGGTTCTTTGCAACAGAAGTAACACCCATAAAATTGGCCTTTTTAACCACATTACCTCAATTGACTTGTTTTATTTTTTATAATTAATAGACGCTTGATGGTCCACCCATCATGTTTTAACCGTAGGAAGTTAAAACTGTGTCTGAATCAACCCAGGGTTACGTTCACACTCAAGTCATTTTTTCAGTTTTATTTTGCAACATAATTGTAAAATAAGATTTAATCTGACAGAAAGAGAAACTTAATGAGGTTGCTTTGGAGATTCTTCCTGTTTTCATAAAGTCATACAAGCTTTGTAGGAGAGATAACAATTAATCAAAAATGGTCAAAATGGCTGAATTCAGCAAATCTTAGTCTCAGTCGCCTTTAGTTCAACAGCAAAACCAGGTGATTCTGTGAGTTTTGCAAGGATTTTAAGATTGCAGGCATGATTTGTCCACCTGCTTCCTTTGTCGATGGGTCCAAAACGCTTAACTCCTAATACCAGAGGAGCACTTTGCTGAATGACAGAGTGAAAAAAGCAACCAAAAAGCGCTCTTTAGAACTTGATGTAGACTGAATGGAATGAAGAAAAACCATTTACAATTAATTTAGTAACTCTTCTTCTTCCTATTGTATTAAATACCAGCAAATATAAAGGTTCAACTCTATAGATTAAAATATAATTTCAAAAGACTATTTCAATACACTTTTCATGTGAAAACAATACAGTTTATTTGAAAAGAGGCCTTTGGGGGACAGCTGTGGCATCACAGAAGTAATGTGACAGTTTTAAGCTTTTTCATAAAGCAGTGATTCCAGCTCCAGATCACACTACAGTGGATTCACTGCAAATTGTCAAATAAGTGTTACTTCATGATACTCTCAAGGCTGCAAATATCCCTGTTGCTTGTTCATATTTTTATTTTACCACACCTTTCCCTTTCACTCACCTTTCTGTTTCTTTGATACAAGCTTAGCCGGATTAATAAGCATTCATCTTTTGTGGTTTAGGGTGTTAATGACTATTGGACAGCTGTCAAGCCAGCAGTCTTCCTCATTATATTGAAGAAGTAATTTCCCAGGAAACAGGTCACATCAACAACATACGGTAGTACAGTTGTATTTAAAAAAAAAACAACTTTTATTGGTCTAATCACTTCAAGTTTTGGACTGACATAAATTCTGTAAACTTGACATTTAACGTGATTGTTTAGACATTGGGATTGTAATCAGCTGATTGGGGTCAGTAAAATTATTGGAAAAAAGTACGAAAAACTTGCTAAATTAAAATTTATTTTAATCTTAATAAGCGCTTTTATTATTGGAAACAACTGCAATTTACTCCTAATAATAAAGTTGACTTTATAAACGAGCTTTCACAATGGGATCATTTAAAAACGCTGCAATCTGAGATGAAGAGTCATGCATAGCAGCAAATTCATGGACTGTAAAATAAAATATATCACAATTATATGTAGATGGTTTTCCCGATAAATTGGAAATACTCAATCAAGAGCTGTAAACTCTGCAACGTCTAATTGTTTTTCATTCTTCTGAGTAGAAGCCGTTTGTTTGCCTCCATTCAGCAAAATTTTATTTAAATTTGTCTTTTGACTTCATTGATTACACATCAGAAACCTCCTTTATCTCACAGCTGAATCAATGACTCAGGATTTCAGAAGATAATGAATTTACCAATATTTCTACATATATTTGGCTTAATATGGTAAGATAGATTTTCTTTTAATCCCTAAACCAAGGGTATGTGTTACAAAGTCCATTCTTTTGACACTTTGCCATGACGCAAGCTTATAAAGTAAGACACATTTACACACAACACAACCCCTAATGAGTCAGAGCAAGTAGCACATGAATAAATGAGCAGAAAAATGATTTATGCTTCCGGTTAGACGTCTAAATACACTTGTTATCGGAATAAATCTAAAATTAAATGTGGCCTTTCAAAGATTGATTGGAGGTCTTTCTTTTTCTTCATAGGGGGAATCATTTATATTACCCATCTTTATGCTCAGGTTTGAATTAATCTATGAATTTGCATTGATACACTTAAACAAACTTATACATATAGGGCCAAATATATATATGAATGCCTGAACTAACATTTTGTTCAAAACGTCACTTTGCAAGTTGAACTTCAAGCACTTATATTTGTAAAATATTTCCTAATATTTTACAAAAAATACTTAATTTTCCATTGAATATGTCTTAAATGTCTTTACGTCCATTGACCTCAATTATAAGCATAACATTGATGCTGAAAATAAGCAGGAGTTTTGCAACTTTATTTAATTAATTCTTTCAAATGTCTCCTAATAAAAGTGTCTGTGACCTTCAGTAGCACTTCTGCTTGCATCCAGAAGTGGAAACAGTATCAAGTCGACAAAAACCCATCAAGATCCACCAGCTGCAAGTCCGCATGTTTCAATATCTTCTGTTTCCGATACGTGACTAAAGCTAATAAAAATCACAATAAAGCATAGAAAGAACAGTAGGAGGCACCCCGTGAGATCCTCTCCTCTCATATGAGTTCATAGCCACTCATAGTGATCATGTGGGTGGGAAGCCCTGCTGTAGTTTGCCAGAACTGACTGGTGACTCAGCCCTAATGGCACTTTTTGGCAAGAAGCAAGACTAAGGTGAACTCTGTCCTTCTTCCACAGGAGACCTATCAGCTGTCGCCATTCTGTTCTGGGCAAATGGCCAACGCAGCAGTCATTAAAAACGTGTATGGACCCATCTAACGTGTCATGATGGAAGTGACTGTGGCATGGATGGACAGCAACAGTTAGGCCTGAGCCTCGGGCCGCGTGGGAAGAGGTGTCAAATAAATCGTCATCAACTCCCTGCTGTTGGTTTCATCACTACAGAGCCTCTCGGGGTAGACGTCTTCGTCACTGGTTTTTCTGAACAACATCTCCCAGCATGGGCATGCTGTTATTTTAGGCTGTGACAGAAGGATATTCCATTTACATACTGCACAAACAAAAACAAGAGGAAAGAAGAGGAACAAACAGGCAGGACACTGATACGCTGACACGTTAAGGCCACTGAAATGAGCGGGATTAAGTCAATAATTAGTTATTTTTTCTGTTTTTGTTAATAGTATCTACTTCTATTTTGCATGTATTAATTAAAATAATAATTTTATTAGAATCACCGACTTATAAGCAGCGATTGTTATGATTTGGGCACATTATAAAATATGGTACTATATCAATAAAGTTCCTTTAAAGGTTTTCAACACCATTATTACTTATTAAAAATAAAAGGATATGTGTATCACAGTTATTACAGTGGTGCTGTGTAATCTTTTGCTTACCTTTGACCTCATATTTAGTTGTCAAAATCTGTTTCGAATGCTTTTGAGTTAAACCTGTTTACTTTTAGACTTCAGCAACACACTCAATTATTTATTATTTTTTTATGCAAAACCCTTTGATTGCTTTGTAATGACTTATTCCTAAAGGAGTTTTGACTGTCCTGCAAACAATAACACCTCCATCAGTAGATAGTAAATTATTCATCATTCATGTTAAAAAAAACAACTGAAATGGGCGTATTCCCAAAACTGATGCGTTAATATCACACAGGTGCAAAGTGGCAGATGATGAGGACACAAGAAAACCCCAGAGGCTGGTGGACGGACTGAAAATCTTTAATTATTGTTGCTGAAAAAAAAAAAAAAAAACACACTGCAGGGAGTCTAAGCAGCTGACACGCTTCTATGAATACAATACAAATCCAAAACAAGAAGAACGAACAGATGGACTGACAAAGACAGAAGGAAAGTCACTGGACTCTCAATGCACACTGGAGCCACAGGCTGAAACAACGAAGATGATTTTATTTGCAGAAAAGCAGGAAAAGTAAATCATACACAGACAGATGTGTTCAAAAGACTCACAGCACAATGTAAAGAGCAGACAGAGTCAGCAGTTTTCAGCAGTGATGCATCATAGTTAATCATGTTTATCAGAAGAACAGTACATCACAAATAAAAATAAATAAAAGCAATGCTCTTAATCCATTTGTGATACAACTGAAATTATTTGCGCTATGTTGCTGAAAGTACTTGTGTATCTGCCGTGAAACACGTATGAACTTAAGCAACTGGGGTTAGCCCTTCGTTTGCAGCTTATAACATCTTCAACTTTTCCTATAATGTTAGGAATGTGTTGGGAAATGTTTAATCATTCTTTCAGAAATGCTTATCTCACAATCATCCCAAAGGTGTTTTATAAAGTTTACCTCAGGATTCTGTGCAGGGCAGTCAGGTTCTTCCATACCAAACTCGCTCATCATGTGTTTGTAGACTTTGCCAAATATTTGGAAGAGTCTACATATTGAAACTGTTTTTATTTGATGAAGCATTAGGAGTTTTTCCATTCATCATAAATCCTTCTGTCCTAAACTTCCCACATGACATTGTTTGGTCAGGTAAGTGTTGTCCTGGGAATTGGCAAACCAAATCATGTATCATTTTCAATTAACAACAACTTAGTGTTGGTCTGTTTTATAAAATCCCAATAAAACACATAAAAGTTTTGGGTTGTAATGTTCCAAAATGCAGAAAAGTTGTGAGTATGTTTGCCAGTCCCTGTATTTATGCACTAAATTATCTAATTCAAACCATACTTCATTCATGTTAAACAACTTTCTTAGCTTTCACAGGTCAACATACATGTACTTTGATATAAGACACCTCTTAGGTCTCCATTTTCTTCCTGATTTATTAAGAAAAAGCAGGATTTATACATTTTTCCTTTTTACAGAGAGTTCAGCTTTCCTTGACTGGATCCATCAGATTTCTTTAGCTGTTGAGCCAGATGAGTAACAGTATAAACTACCCTTTCCTTTTCTTTTGCCCCCCCTGTGTTAAGACATTAAACCAGTTTACTGACTGACGTTGGAGAAATGACTTCTTCCTCCTGCACTTGAGAACACTGGTTTTAAGTTGCAGCGTTAATTTTTTATTTCTACATCCCCTGAGAACTTATGACTCAAACTACACCATTGCAGGATAACAGGAGGAAACCAGTTATAAGTACTTTTTCAAACAAAATGTGAAAAAAACAGCATGAGTATTTTATTAAATTGATGGTAATAAAAGTGTTTCAATTTAATTTGCTGCTCCCAATTCTTCCCCTCAAAAGCCTGGCACATCTATGTCGATTCTGGTCATTTTCAGAAATGCAGCTGCTTTGCTTTTTGAGGAAACGACTCACCCAAATTTCTTGTAAAAGAGGTTTTTAATCTCTTTATCTTTCCACACATACACAACAAAAAATCTTGCATTTGGTAAAGGTTAGTCCGTGATAAAGTTCATCAAGATTTTTAAACATTTGCAGTTTCTGTTAAGAGTTACCGAGAAGAGCACTTAACTTTACCTTTGTTAATCAGGGGTCAGTACTTCATGAGATGTAATGGAGTTTCTGACTCACGTTTCTCACATTTAGCTTTGCTCTTGCTGAGACACAGCTGAGTAGTGAAATTAATCTCCTTCTTACCTCATCTGAATAGTATTAATAATTATATTAGGTTGCTAAGGTGAATGTGACTCTCTTTCTCTATACAACATTATGAATAATAAAAAGAAGAAAGTAAATCAGTGAGAAAGAGGAATCAGTGGAAGGAAAAGATGCTCATTTATTTAGTATTTGTAGTTCAGACTGGTTGATGTCCTCAGTCCTCTTCAGAATGTGTGAACTAGCAAAGCCCTCTATTTTATTTCTTTCTATTTGCAGAAACTTTTGAGATTTGACATTAATAATTCACAATGAAGCTCTAAAACTTTACGCAACATGAGTCAACCAAAAATACACTAATGTGAATGAGATGAATGTTTTGAAAAAGCTCCGTCGAGCCTTCAACTTTGTGATGTCAGAAATCTGTCAGCTTTTTTATGTTTCTTGAGCAGCTTCCTTCAGCTTTCCCTTTGAGGTGGAAGAAATTTATCGGTACAGAAGAACAAATTAAAGTGCATCAAGTCTTCCAACAGATTCTAAATTGTACCTAGTTCTGGACTTTAACTAGGCCATTCTGACACATGAATATAAATAGATCTAAACCCTTCCATTGTAGCTGTAGTGTAACGTGGCTGCATTTTTAGGGTTGAATCTCTGTTTTAAGTTTTCTGCAGCTCTGTTATTTATATACTTTATTTTATTTTACATATATTTTTTATACGTTTTCTGTAGCTTCTAGCAGGGTTTCTTCAAAGATTTCCATGTATTTAGCTCCATTCATTTGTACATCAACAACACTTTCAATTATTCAACATCAAGGACCACAGTGGAAACAAAGAACATTTTTCCAGCATTTTGCACATTGGCCAAAAAGCTACATGTTCCCATTTTCTGATCAGAAACCTCTCTTTCTTCTGCTGTGTCCTTCATGTGGTTCAAAGTGCTCAATGAACTTCTAATGGCTCTCTTTCAACAGTGACTTTCTTGTTGCAACTCTTCCCAAAAGGCCAGATTTGTGGAGTTCTCCAATGAGAGTCATCCTGTAAACTTATACTCCCACCTAATCTGCAGATCTCTACTCAACCTGTCCAGCAATTCTCTGCAAGATGTTCAAAGCGTAGGATATTGTTTTATAACACAACTATTTAACACCTCTCCATGACTTCAACACTGACCTTTCAGGTGTTTTCTCTAACACACCTGCCAGGCCTACACAGAACAGCTTGCACCTACATATAAATTCAGCTGCAGTAAATGTTTTTATTAATAGTTACAGCGAAAGACAAACATGTTGCAAGTGACAAGTCTAATGTCTTTAGATCAACAGAGAGCTTATATGCAACAGTAAAAGTTTGTTGCCAACAGTGACAACCTAAAGAGCTGACTGAGCAGTTTCTTATAATGTCTGCTGAGCTTGAATTAGGCCGTACTTCTCCGTTATTAAGAGAGAAAAAAAACACAAAAAGAATAAGTGACCTGCAGGGTATATAACAGCTCTCTGAATGGATAATTATTTTGCCTAAATATTCTAGGATCTTGTTAAATATCTTGCAAGATCATACAAGAGAGCATCCAATTTTTTTCAAGCTTGAAATGAGTCAAAAATATTCCAAGCTAGTTATTATGTAAACGAGAATGAGCATATTTCCATCTGAATAAAATGAGATGCCTGGCTGAAAGGGTTGTGAGACAATTTATTTGCTGTATTTTATTGATGGGAGTTTAGATAATTTAAGTGGCAGGATTCTGAACAGAGATGAACAAGGGTCAACACCACAGCAAGAGTATCCACAGGTGGATTTCTAAGGATTATTTTGTTCATTGTGCATAATTATAACTTTATTTATATATAAAAACACACTGAAGACAGATGTAGATTTTTTTGGTTTGTTTTTCTGTTGTTAGTGATGCTACAGGCTTTCAACAAACATAAAATCATTTAATAATTGCTTCCTCCTCAGAAGCATGTTTTAAAAAATGTATGTCCCCACATGTAGCTTCCTTCTTAAAAGGGAACATTTAATTAGTTTCGTTGAACACAGCACTGCTGACTGCAAACGACAGAGATGCAGAACAGAGACCTGTGGCTGGAGTCACTCTGGGACAAACTGAAATTCAAATTGGATGAGAAAATATAATAATAGCTCACTGATTGATTTAATTTGACAAACAAGCTGGTGTTTGAGCTGTGCCATGTGAGTAAGGCTGAGGCTGCTGATTTGGTTGGGACAATTAAAGTTTCCAGTAGTCAAACTGTGAAGCACTCCAGGTGACCCAGAACACACAGCTAGATGTTCACTCTTGGTTTAAGAATGTAAAGTAGGATGACTGTGCTTTGGCAAATGTGTCTTCTATTAAAAGTATTATTAACATTCTTCTTTTTTTTTTAGTTTTTCCTTGAAGTCTGAATGAGGGATGTGTTACGAATTAATTTGCAATGTGACTTAATGCGTCTGTCATGGAAGAATGATGAAAGCTTCATTGAAATAAATGCAATAGTCACTTCAAATGTGTGCAAGAAGCGCTTCAAAGAATGAAGTGACGTGGGCATTTTACCTAACCTTAAAGTCTTAACAATCGTTTGCATCATTCAGAGTGTGAAGTATCAAGGTGTGAAGTATTGCTTATTGAAGTGTTTGTACTAACACTGGGATCATGTTGTTCCCTCATGTGCTTGTAACACAGAGATGCAATGATGATGACTTGATGGTCTTGTCATTGAGCTCAATTTTTAATATTCTCTGGATAAAACAATTTATCTCAAGTAGCACTTCCAAGGAAAATCACCATGTTTGAGAAATAAGTGCACAGAATGATTCAGTTCCTTCTGCCCTGAACCATTGGAAATGTTTTTTGTTTTTGTCTTTGACTGCAACAGTTTTTTTAAAAAAATGACGGCAGAACATTAAAGAGCTGTGATGATTCCAGGTAACTCAGCTCAGTGTAAACAATCTGACCTCGATTTTAGACACAAACAGCTGAATTTGTTCCCTTCTTTCGTTGCACAACATGATAATCAGAACTATTTCCTGTTGCAGCTGAAACTACACACAGCCACCAAAGACGTAGGATGAGATTTTACAAACATTTGAATGCATACATAAAAAATAAGGGCGTGCATCTTTATATGCAACTAACAAATTATTTATAGTCATTGCAGATTAAGGTTTATTGCAATCTTTTAATTTAAAAAAAGAAGTACTTCTTCTTGCTTCTGTCTGCCTCAGACTCAGGCTTCGAAGGGTTTACCATCAGTGAGTGAATGTATATAAATGAGTAGATGAATGGCTGATTGTAGCGTAAAACACTTTGGAGTCCTTTGACTTGACAAAGAAGCCTGGAAGTAATATTAACAAGCATATTCATGATAATTTTGAATCAAAATCTACCAGGGTGTTTTAGAAAATCTTCAATAAATCCTTGATTGTATATTACTATTAAACTTCCTCTTGTTTTTAGCTCATTTTCTTAGTTTATTTAACTGATTCAAATTTCTTAATTTCTTGATTTGTTGCTGTGTTTTATTTATATTACCAAAAGAGGTTTATCTTGTAAAATACCAGATTCAAATATATATTTGACCTTATTTTAGTTTTTATGAAAATAAAACAAAATGATGTGACAAAGAACAGTCATAAATATTTTTTTTACATTGATTTGCTGCACAGACACCTAATCTAGTTTCTAAGTCTATAGAAACTAGTTGACATAATGTCCAGAATTAAAATGCATACCATCCGATTCTATTGCAAAACCTTTCACTGTAAGAAAACATTCGGTGTTACAACTTGTTCGGGTTGCTGGACAACAATATTTTTGGCTCTGGTCGTGATAAGGTAGGCACTACATTCTAAGTTGCCCACCTTCACACCCACATCTGAGCACATCTCTAAACTCATTGGTGTTTACACGATTCACCCACTTTTGCTCTCCAAACCAGCTGCACGCTGAGCGCTGAGTAAACTCAAACAAATGCTGCAGCAGACATTAAAAGGGCATCACTGGATTGACTTAGCTTTGATTCTGTTGTTTTCATTGCGAGAAGAACCAGTTGGACTCATCTTACAGAACATAATCCTCTTAATCCTGCCAGCTTCTTGCTTAGCTTGCTACTCTAATTCCCTCTGTCTGGTGTTCTTGCTCCATCTTTGGTCTCTGATTTACTGTTTTCCTCCTAATTCAAGCATTTTAATAAGACCATTTTAAAATGGTAATGGATTATTGTGTTCTAGATTCATAAAACAATATAACTTGACCTGGTAAATATTTACAAGTCGCTGGAAATAAATTATGATTTTCTCAAGTAGCACTTTCAAGCACTTTTTTAACAAACTGAATACGAAACAACTTGCAGAACCGTGTCCTAAATTATATAATTTCCAGGTAAGTTTCAGCATTAAAAGATCCCTACTGCATCAAATAATTTATGTACTAATAATTCTAATAATTATTATTTCTCAGCTGAATAAGAAGCATAAATCTGTGGATTTAGGTCTTGTGCAAGGCGACTGCCAAGGCTTTGTGACCAAATTACCTGTAATTATTTCAGGCTGTTGTGTGCTTGAATTACATGTCGTGGGTGCTAATATCAGAACCTGTAATGACATGACACCCAGGTACCTACTCTGTCCTCGACTCGTGACTTCTTTCTTATCGTGAACCGCAGATGCTCCCTTTGGGTAATGGACGTGTTTATTTCTGAACGGGAATCACGACCCTCTTTTCCCCTGGATCTCTGAAAATGGTTGCATATTCTTTAATGGAAATAAAACATTCTTTATTTTTTCTGGAGAACATACTCCATCGACATTTCTTTTTAAAGATGCACAGTAGACGGTCTTTCCCAGTAAGCAACATAAAAATCAGGATGCATATGGTGATGGTTCGGCCTTTTATAGGAGGGGTGTTGGTGCCACCCATCTGTCTGACTTTTTCATTTTTATTTTTCCAGATCAACGCGCGACCAAACCACCTGCACAGCCTTAATGTGTGACGTACAGCCCCGTCATTGTGCTGTGGCGTGATCTGTCCAAGCGACCAAACAAGTCTGTTCTAACATGAGCTAATGAGCATGCCAAATGCAGGAGCAGCAGATATGATAATGCGCTGAGGAGTCTGACTCATTCACATCTGCTGCCACCTTGACTCACTTTGACTTCTGTTCTGGTTTAAGGGTAATAAATCTGTGCAATCATCTGCTCATATAATTCAATCGTTGTGACTCATAAGATGAAATATCAAATTTAACTTTGAAGGTGTTACTTTTTTCCCTCCCACAGTTTGATAATGCCTTCATGATTATGTCCATATATTTGACTCCAATAAGTTAGTTATTCGGGTTTTAATTGATAATTTGCACATATCTGATTGGGATCTGACCTATAAATCAATTAACATGCTGAAACCTTTCTGGGTTCAAAGTGATGTTGACAAATAATCACAGAAATGCTCATAGGCCATTGCATCAAGTTGGATCTTATTTCTTGAGGAACTTGATTATGTTGCTTAAATTCAACAAGGTATTGGAAAAAATAGAATATGTTGTTGGATTTATCAATCCAAAACATTGATAATATCAATAGCAAGCTGGTATCAGTGTTCGATGAATACTTTAGTTTTTTGATTCCCTCAAAATTTAATTTGATTTTGTATTATAGTTTCTCAACTCTGCGTCAAAAAGATTTAGGTTTGATTTGGAGGTGGAGGATCTTGATTTTTTCAAAGATTTCACTGGTCAACAGCCAAAAAGTTATCTGGGGTTTTTCAACAGTTTTAGGGTCATTTTGATGTGCTAAATCCAAAAATCACACATTGGTTTCATTCAATCAGGTCAACTTCCTGAACAATTTGAGCAAAATGAGCATCAAAATGCATGACTTGTTCTCACATATTGATCGGTTTCCAATGATTGATGAGACAGAGGAGAGATTCTATCAGGACAGAAAAGAGATGGAGAATTTTGCACAATGAAGACATAATGTTCAATTTACCCTTATCAGTGTTTATTATTTACAGAAATCCAAGTTTGTAACATTTAATTAATACACTCTGTTAGAAAACAATGTTTTTTTTTTTTCAAAAACCTTTTTTGCACGAGAAATATTAACGGAAATGAACTGATAGTGTCACAAAAATGTCATCAATTTAGTCAGAAGATCAGATTTCTCTAAATAACATTAGAAAAAAAACCCTGACCTGATTGTGAAAAACGGATGTTATTTTTGGATTTAGTGGTGCAAAAATAGTCGTAATTCAGTTGCAAAAACATAGACAACTTCCAAAAAAAATATTTTTGTAACCCAGTGTTATTTGTCTGTGTTAATCTCACAACATGGTGGCACTTTTAACAAATATGTAAAAATCACATAATTTGTAAAGGTGACAGACTACAGCTTTAATGTTTTACATGTTCAGAGATATTTCTCCTCTGACCTTTTTTGGATTGTTTACTGTAAATCCCAGAGATACTTGCTGGTGAAAATCCAAGTAGATAAAACTGAAAACAGCCTATCAGGGATAAACAAACTGTGCCACTTTCAATCACTTAAATCTCCTTTTGTTCCACATTCTGGTTTGAATTTCAATGAGTTGCTTTCACCGTGTCTGGATGCCTAAATGTATCAAGTTTTCCCAAACACTGCAATGTAAATTCATGTGGAGAACTAATTAAAAGTTCTTTGCCACAAACGCTTGATTGAAGCAATGATGTAAAATGTTGTAGTTATCTAGTTTAACTGAGAATAATCAAATTTCCTTCACCAAAAAGAAATATTTATATTTTTTTCTTTTCTGGAGAGGCTTCTGTAATTTTGTTTTGTACCTATCGATGTTAAAACTGTAATTTTATGATAGCACAAAAGAGCATGCACATTTTAACGATTGAATTGTGCTGTGTTTCTCCTCGTCTATAGCTTATTGAGAAATGGAACTAAAAAGGTCTGAACAAGTATGTGCAGGACACTTTTATCACTTCACTATTTATAATAAAAGTTCTGTCAGATAAAAAGAAAAAGAAAAACATGAGTACACCTTTAAACTCTCAGGTAGCTTGTTGAGAAAACCAGGAGAAGTTTCTACAGTAAAAGTTTCCTCATGTACTTAACAAAAGCTTAGAGTTTGAATTAATCGGTGCCTGGAAAAGTAGCATCTGATCCACATGCGACGAGTGCATTGCTCAAAATGACGACCTGCTCAGTGCATCATGGTAAACATTATTCATCAAAACATTTGTTAAAAAAGGTTGCTCAACTGTCAAACATCTGGATCCAAAAGCCAAATAAGCATTTGCATGGACTGAAGAGTTTAGTTAAGTAAATAAAAGTAGAAATGTGCTCTACAAATACAAAAATGACAATAATTAGTTAATTCATCTAACCTTCAAAGACCTAAAACCTCATTTACAACAGTGCAATGACCAAATCAGCACTAAAACACGCAAGTCACCATAGAATAGCTGAATCTTCTACAAAATCAGCGATCAAAACCACCAAATGTTTCAGCTGGAGCTTTAAATTTAGATGAAGTATCAGATCAGTGAGGTGCAGAATATCTGAATGTTTTTATCCCATTTTGCGTACCAGCCTCTGGGACAGACCCTAGCATCAAGCCATGTAGGTGAACAATGTTTTCTATCCTTACATCCTTCATCGATGAAAGATATTAAGATTTTAAGTAAAATAAAAACTGCTTTCTGAATCTTTGTTCATTGCATCTGTAGCGGTTGTGGCATTCAGGTCAACAAATCGATTACATAAAATTCCACAGGATGTGTGTTTTATAACTTCACATGAAACACTTGATGATTTATCTGAAACCCAGAATAATCTCTTAGGAATCCCGCCCCACTCACACGAGCACATGGGAGCCGTTCTGTTTTCAGAAACAGAATGTGTGTAGGAGACCCAGCCATTCAAAGAGATATCCGGAAAAATTCTTATCAGATCCAGGATGATGCATCTTTCTCGCCACTCATCCTCCTCCATTCATACATTTCACATGAGTTTTTAGGTATGTTCTGCGATTCGTCATAGACGTGTGCCTTTTATATTCGATGTGGGCCTCCTTCATGCGATGCCCACTGTGTAGCGGTGTAGGGGCGGCCAAGAGCCTCTCCAGGTCTGAAGCGGACGGTGGGTGTAGAGGAAGAAGCAGGGCAAGTGTTCAGGTCAGCTGGCGCAGGCTGCAAGATCAGGCATCTTTTGGATGCTCAAAAAAAACAACCTAATACATGGTTTCTATGTCAGGGTCGTGAACTGTCTGAACTCTATTTTAATAATACATGTTTTGGTAATTAGAAACTAAAATAGCAAAACTGTTGTGGGCGATTAAATTGCTGCCAACATGCAGACCACGTAATGATTCTGATCTTATCTAGCACTGTGTGAGGAGGAGGAGGAGGAGGAGAAGAAGAAGTAACACGACGCCACTAGATAAGACAGTGGGAGAGTCAGACAACTGTCTGCTTCGCCATGGAATCGCCTGGTGACGTTACCTCCTTTAGAAACGTCACAGTGAGCTCCCTCAGAAACTGGAACACTGTGAACAACAACAGAATGGGAGCTTCCTGATGATTCATCCATTCCTAATAACCTTCTTCGCTGACATGACTGGTAGTTCTCAGTGTGAAGCATCAGAATATTCCAGTGTCCTGCTATGTTATTGATTTTAAACCTCATTAATTGTGGTGCAGCTTCAAAAAGTTGACCATGAGATTAATATTAAAGGATTGGCAGATTTAAGCAGTATGAAAGAATGAAATTATGAAATTCTAAAACACTAAAAAAAAAAGAAATTGCTGTAACCTCAAGACAAATAATAGAAAAAATCCCAAAGTTAAATTCAAGTTATGATGATCGCTGAAAAACAGAAAATGAAATAAAATCAACTTTGGGTTTGTTCATCTGAAGTTCAAGCTTAATTTAGTCTAAAAAGGTCATTTTAAAAACGTCACTACCCTCTTATGGTCTTTAGTAAGAGTGTGCCAAAGGAGTAATAAGAAAATGATCTGTCACAAAAGCTTTAGTTTTGTCTTTAGCTACTGACAGAAAGAAATCAGAAAAATAGCAATAGTAAAAGACACTTCTGTCTTTTAATAACCTATAAAAACAAAATTAAAATTATCCTCAATGTTCTTGCAGATGAGTTTGTTAATTGCGTACATGTTCCTTTAAGATTAACTTTACGGAAATTATTGTGGTATTTTGTTAAAATAATTTATTAGCATCTCTGAATTGGACTAAAAGAGAAAAGGTTAAACCCTCTTTCAGATGATAAAATGCATTATTTTATGCTTTTTAATATAATTTAATAAATTCAGATATTTATCAAACATGATGTCTAAGTTTGTTACTTGATCTGGAGGTTTTAGCTTCTCTTTCTGAATACCAATAAATAAAACCTTAAGAAAATATAAATCCTATAGCTTTCACAAAGAACTTACAAATTCCTGTCACAACAGATGTATTTTTCATTTGTGCAACGAGTTTGATATAATTACTATTAATAATTTGTAATGGGATCTTAAACCTTTTGCTTTACATTATATTTAATCTCAGATCCCTATGTGCAGCCAGCAGCCATTGCGTAGCTAACCTGACTGGCCTCATGCTATAAAAAAAGCATCTTCACGTCACAGTAAGTCTTGGAGCTTTTGACTCAGCCTTCCCCGCTGGGAGGACAGTTTATGAGCCACTGTCTGACCATTTTGTACCAATATAATTAAATAAACTGTGTAAATTTGGTCTTTGCGTAAATGTTTATTGGACTTAAAAATGGGTCCCCTGAAAGTACCATTACGAAGAGCTTTCCATTAACAGACACACGGGTTGACACAAAAGATTTATCAATTGGAGACTGGAGACTCTTGAGAGATCTCATCTCGTGTGCGAAATATGATTTCCCTGCTCTTTTATAAAAGCTTGCTAGGCAACATGATAATACCATTGGGGTAAGTCCATTAAAAATATCTGCCTGGATGTTATTCATGCTCAGTTGCTAGGCCAACTGGTTCAAAAATAATGTAAAAATAAAACTTGATGACGAAGTCAGCCAGCGGGAGACCTTCCTAGAACAGCAAAGTTAACTTCGGCAAAAATAGCAAAAAGGCTCATATTGTCGTTACCGTGGGCCGTTCGAAAAATATTCAGCAAATAAAATCGAGGCTTACGCATTTGGTGAAGAGATTTGATGTTTGGTGAAGTAGGCTGCAGAATTAAAAACAAAATCTAATAATACACATCAAATGTGCAAACAGGAACAAATACGAGAAACAGCAAAAGCACTGCTTTGGAAAGTTCAAATTTCACATAAGACATTCAACTATGTTTTACAGGGATTGTCTTAAAATTCAAACGTTTACATTTATTTACTTGATTTTCAAAACTCAGGAAATACTGTATTTAGAAAACCACTGTTTACATACGTTTTAAACAGTAACTTACATAAAATATTAAGAGCAGTCCTCCAATAAGCTTCTCATAATAGTTTGCTGAAAATCTGTCCCATTCCTACTGACAGATCAGATGCAACTTAAAGAAATTTAAAGCCTCCTTTATTGGATACATATGCATCTCAACCCACAATATGTCTATAGGTTGACATCAAGGCTTTGTGACTGCGACTTCAAAAAATTACCGCAGTGATCTTGAAGCCTCTAGGTAACTAGTATGAACATTTTGTTTTCATTTTCTGAATTTAAAGTTGCAAAACCCAGTATCAGTGTCCTCAGTGAGGATCCAGCAACTACCTAAAACTATGACGCAAGGATGCAAATTTTTTTGTTTTGTTTTAAGAAAACAACAATAAAAAAGAACCTTCTTTTGGTTTTCTCATACGTAAGAAATCAAAATCATTTTTGGAGCTGTAAATGATCTGAAATGGGAGGAACAGTCTTATTTTCATTCAAGTGCTGAACAGATTAGAACAAATCAATGCTTATTTTCCCCAGTTGGACAGAAATTAATCTGAAGTCATAGTTTTTGGACCTAAAGAGGAAAGACATGGAGATACAGGATTCAGTTTTCATGCTTCAAAAATCTTGAGCAAACTTTCAAATGCTGAAACACTGAGTTTAAATCAAGGCTAAAAGCTCATTTGTTTAAAGTTATTTTTGATTTATAATAAAGGAAGAATCATTACTGTAGTCTGCACTCCAACTTTTCCTTACTTTCCCTTATCATACTGGTGTAATGTATTGTTCGTCTAATCTTTTATATTTTCGTCATGTAAAGAACTTTGAATTGCTTTTAATCTGAAATAACAAAACAAAAACAAAACAGAACTATAAACTTGCTTGGCCTATTCATAAAAAAGAGAAAACCAGATGTTCACATACATCATATAAAGAGACATATGTTTCACATCTTACTGTTAAATCAGACTAAACATTTCCTGTTTCAGGTCAGACAGCCTGAGTCAAATTTTTTAAATTATTCAATGCAGTAGAATAATAATAAAAAAGAAACACTTTTGAAATGTTTAGTTATTTGAAACAATCTTCCATTCCAATGAAAATGTAATTGGAATAGATTTTGAATTTTAAAACAAGCTATACTTTAAGTTTGTAAAATAAGCAACACTCAGAAAACTAAAGAACGAACACAAACAATCATATCATAAAGTCGTTTGTGACTGAAAAGCCAATTTTTTGAATAGGAATTTCTCCTGTCAGTCAAAATTGCTGCAACAAGGCTTACTTTTCAAGGGAAAGAACAAAGGTCTGAAAAACAGTAAAAAGCCAAGACAGGCTTTTTAATGAGCACACCAGGCAGACAGGACATTTTGCTCCTGCCAAGTCATTAGCAGCTCTTGTGTTTGCTGTCTGTGTTACGGTTCACAGACAAATGTCTGCTGTCACAAGAGTTTTTGTTTTAAAGTAGCTTTTTCTGATGATACACTGACACCTACGCCCTGACAGCCACAAAGTAAACATCTCTTTTAATGCCCTCCACAACATCACCTCCTATAGTCTCTTTATCTAGTTATGCCCAGGAGTCAAGAACCTGCGTCTTCGGAGCCACAAGTGGCTCTTTGGATTTTCCACAATGCCTCTTAATAATTTTGCTAATTTGGCTGCAGAACCAACAAATGCTTAAAAGTATATGCCAGTTTTAGAAAGTTTTTGGATAGAATAAATTGTGCATTAAATTTCCACAGCAGAATGACACAAGTATCCCATTGCTTTGAAAACAAGAGTGCTTTATTTTGTTTCAATTATTTTCTGCAATCAATATCACATCGAAGAAAATGCATTCATCCTCTCTTTGTAAATGTTTTAGGCTTTTCTTTGTTTTAAAAATACTAATAAAATGGTAGTTCTTTAAAAATGACCACAACTTTCCTATTGATGTTTGCTAAAGCAACTTTAAGTCTATTTTTCACAACATATTATGCAACATTTGCAGCTGTAAACAATTTTTATTTTGCTGGACTGAGGGTGCAAACATCTTTTTAGTTTCTAAAGGTTGCAGAGCTCTGAGTTATGCAATCTCATATCAGAAGAGGCTTTTTTCCCCCAGTGACGGAGCAAGTTCCAAAATGAAAACAGCAGGGGCGTTAAAAAAAGGATGTATGATTAGAAATGGTAATTACAAGGCCTGGTTACCATATGCAACATGATCCAACAGATGGATTTGAATATTCAAGTCAATATTTCCATTTGTAGGATTCACAATGCCTATTAATCAGTGAATGGATTTGTGTCTACTGGAAAGATTTAGGCCGCAGAGACAGAGAACCAGAATAAAGCTTTTGTCATCCATTTGGAAAATTTGCCTTTACTCAACGACTGTCTGGATGGCGGGACAATGATGATAAAAATCTCTTCGCAGAATAAAAGGATAAGTCTTAAAATAATGACGTACTTTGCAATTCTGAGAGAAATGTCTGTTTTATAACCTAATAAAATTAGAAATCACTTCAGCCAGAATACTAAATATTCTTTATCTTTTACACTCTTAAGATTCCTCTATTTCATCTTCTTTACCTCCATCAGGGATTAATGGGCAGGATGCTCTGGGTCAGACATTAAACAGACGACTGTTTAACATCACGTTAACATCCTATTATCTATTTTTATATTCTATCTTTCTTTAGGGGACCAAGTTTAATTGGCCGAGCTTAAAATCAATCCTGGATAATTGGTTATTTGCTGAGATGTATTTGTGAACAAGTGAACTCACAGCATCAGATTGCAAATATCTTAACACAGCAATCGAAAAATGAAGATTATTCTTTAACAAAATAAAACCTGTCAGAAATATTTAAAATCTTAATATTTTTTCTGTGCTGCAAGCATCAGATCACTTTTGGTACTTTTATCATTTTCAATAAAGAAACATAAATATGCTAGATATTTGTTTTATTCTAAAATTTAAGCATTATGATATGGGTTCTGACTAGGCCTGCAGGCGCAGACAGAGGAATCTTGACCGCTTCTCTCTTCAAGTGTCCATCTGAAGAAAACAGACTCCCTCTGCAGTCTGATCTTACACCTTTCAGACCAACAACAGAAGAAAAGGTAAATTAGGATTGTGCTAAACAGGCAAAAATTATCTGTAATGACATAATAGCGCAGCAGTAAGTCTAATCAAGAGGCTTAAATCTTTATAGAAGCAAGAAAGTAATGAAATAATTTGTCATTGACTCCCAATAACAAATGATTCATAAAACACAGAATGCATGCAGTGACAATTGTTTTCAACTTGCATGTAATAACCACTAAATAACAGTAGCAAGAGCTGCAATATACAAGTGATCATTCCTGACAGAATGATGAGAAAGTAAAGAACTTGAGCATAAATACTTAAGTCTGAGCATGAAGGGTAAAAACACAACAAAAGAGGACTTCACTGCATCCATAGCCATGAAGACCAGGTAGACTGACATGGAGGAGTGGTGAGAGAAGTGCAATCAGACACAAGAGGGCTTATGAGGCAATCAGTGGGGATGCATAATTACAGAGAAAGCTGGATGAAAATGGTTGAGACATTTTTTTAAGCAACTTTTTGTCAAACAAAAACCTGCTGATTACCTGGAATAGGCTCCAGTCAGCCACTTTATTAGTACACCAATAAATTGATTGGTTCTTACTTGTCACTTAGTGTTGGGAGAGTGATCCAGAAAAGATAAGATACAGCTCTGGAAAAACTTAAGAGTCCACTACAGTGAACCCCAGTGACAACCTCCTGGTTATTCCACCAAATATCTGAACTCCTCCTCAGTTAAAACATTAGTATTGTTGTTTCTAGATGAATATGAACTTGTTTCCTAGCGTTACTTGAGGTCTGGAAGCACTGCATCTTTTTTGTTATTTTGACAATTTCTCATTTTCTACAAGTAAAAACTAAACTTTTGCTTAGACTTCCGGAGACATGTTGTCAGTGGTTCATAGGATAAAAGAACAATGTTCATTTTACTGAAAACATAAACCTATAAAGAGTAAAATCAGAGAAACTGATCATTTTAAGTAGTCTCTTAATTTTTCACTGAAAACAGTCCCAAGATCAATTCCATGCACATTTGCACTAATTCAGCCTCTCCTTCCTCTTTTGTAATAACTGATTACGTACACATATCTGCAAGAAAAACTCTTATTATACAGTATTTATATTTAAAATGTTTTAGTTGAGAACAAAGTGGAACTGAAGTCAAATACATTTTTTTAGTGCAAAAACTGGTGAATGATTTTGATTCAAGTTATTTTCTACAAATCGCTTCAAGAGAAGTTGAGACAAAACAACTCTAACAACTCTTGCTGTGAGCATTGCTAAAAACATTTGCTGCCCTGAACGCCTGAAACCGTTTCTTAAAATAACATTGTGCTTTTTAAGCTCTCTTGTCAGGCTTTTTAGTTTCACAATTGCTGTTAATTGGTAATCTTTGCAATTGTGAGAATAAAAGATGATATTATATAAGCAAAACGGAAAGCAGTGGTTTATAATAAGCATTTTGTTTCTTTTAAAGCACAGAAGTAGAGTAGAAGGGATGCAGACAACAAAGGGAGGGTGAGAGCTCCTGCACCCTGACAAATTCATGTTTAAGATTCACGTCATTTGCAACAAACTGTGAATTTTCCACACTTTCTGAGTGTTATTTCCTGTATGAAAGTGTCAGAAAGTGACTTTTTGGGGATCACCTGTGGACATCAGTTGGCCTAGCTCTTAGTGGAGAACAGGAAATCCCTTAATCACCATGACAACGCCATGCACCTTCGTATGAATGGCGTCAGCCAAGTCCCTGAGCCTCATAGCAATACTCGCTCCCTGCATTTCAGAGAAAAGCTTGCCCTTCAGCTTGAGTCATATTATGCTCTCGCTATTAGAAACCGGAAATAGCAAAGGCTGAGTTTTGTGGCTTTGAACGACCAAATAATGATATATGGAAAATTAATCTGACCCATCAGGGTGCATGTGTGGTTAAAATCAATAGCAAATAACTCTGGTCAGCAAAAAGCTTAATTTATGGATTCATCCTCATAAAATGAGTCACATTTTTACTTAATCTCTTTAACTGGATTCAATAGTCATTACACTTTATTGGATTCAAGGGCAGACAGTGTTAAAAGGAATCAGAACTTTAATAAACATTTCTTTTTAATATTGCCTCACAGAAAAGAGGCTACCGGTCTTCCAACCTGCTTTCTCATTACTATGTGTATGATAATTACCAGTTCTCTGCAGCACCTTGGTGGAAATGGAGCTTGCATCTTTCATCCTTTTTAGCTTCTTGCACATAATTTTTTTATACGATTATATTCCAGTCATTTTAGCTTTCATTCCTGAGAAATCTCCATTGGAGATGTCGATGATAATGTAAGATCCTGTTTCTAGAAAATGTCAAACGCAATGGGAGGTGGCATGTGTCTTTTCTAGTAACATCTGTAAACTCCCACAAGACCTTCACACCAGTGACTCGTACTGTGCTGCATATTCAGCCGACTCACCCTTCACAGTGACTTGTGGAACCAACACCCTTCCACCCTCAGATTAACAGGTTGATCTCACAGTTCAGGTTCCCCTCGTTCTCATCTGTGGATGATTTAAAATGCCATGCTCTAATTTGCAGACTGTCATGGTCTCTTCATTTCCACACCTCGTCTGTGACTCAGCAGACCTCTGGCTTTCTGTCAGGCACATATGTGCTCGTTGGTTTGAGCGCAGAATTTTGTGGTTTGCACATCACAACTTGTTTACTATTTAAAATGTTAATCACTGCAAAGCCGGTTCAGACTGTTGAATAGAGACGAAGACAAGAGCTCAGGGCTAAAGCAGAACATAAGTATCTCTCAGTATAAATGGTAGAAAAAGATGTACTGGAGGATGGGAGTGAAAATCTGGTTAAGAAGAGAAGAATTGTAATAAAACATTTAATTTATTCAGAACTAGTGTCCAGAGGATTTCATGTAAAGTGTAAATTAATTCACTACAATGTTGCTAGGAGAACATAAAGATAATTCAGTGTGTGCAGTTTTAGTTTTGTGCTGTATACAGTTGTTGTCAGACATTTACCACAATTTACTGTAGAATTAGACGATGAATATATTTGGGGGATGAAGGATGCATTTAAGTTGTTTCATTTGTTGGGTACAACAAAATATCAATGATTTCTAAAAAAAAAAAGAATTTTCTCACACAATGTATTGTGGATTATCTAGTCTTGATGAGGTCTAGCATTATTTTGACATTCTTCTTATTAAAACAGGTAAAGTTCATTCAAACTGTTGACCTGCATTTATAAATATTTACCACTGATTTTCAATTACATTGAAGTTTATTTACTTTGGCTTAGCTATTCTAAAATCAGTTTTTAAGTGTTTGGTATTGTTACCCTGTTTCTACATTTCAACCATTTATTTTTTACTTGAGGTGAAGCATTTGAAGTTAGTCCTTCCGATTTTTTTTTACCCACTTCATCCAACGGAGCTGTTGGAAGATTGAATAAAGTGATGCAATATTTGTATATAAAACACTCTTCACACACAAATTTAAAAAGAAGTGATGTGGAAGTTACAACACCAAAAAAAAATTATAAGAAATAAAGGATTTAAAAACATTCATGTAAAGGCTCTAAACAGCAAAATAACAGATGTGAGTGAATTTAAATATCAGTATGGAGGATTCAGTGAGTCTGAGGTGGATGGTTGTCTAAAATGTATGTAGTTGTAGATCTGGTGCAGGAATAAATAACAAATGTTGATTTTGTAGATGGAGAGAATGAGAAACAGGATATTTACAAAAAAGATGAAACAGTTAAATGGATGTATGACCATTCATTGCTTTATGTGCAGAAATGAAGCAGGACCAATACTTTAAAGTGAATTCTCAACTCAGATGTAGGGCAGTGAAATTAATATTAAAACAGGAGTTATGTTATCACTTATCTGAACGTGTTAATAACTTCGTCCTGCATAACTTATAAAACTTTTGGGAGAAACTTTGTCCATTTTACTGAGCAGGAAATGAATTAATCCAAAAGATTTTTTGAGTTCAGAAGATGGTACAACATGTCTTAGATTGGTAATATTCTTTAAATGTAAAAAGCAAGAGCATAACATTGATTTTGCATGTTAGGAAAGGCGAGTGAGGTTAAAATTAAATGTCATCCCCAGATTTTAAACATTTAGCTTAATGGATGTTGAAAAGGGATGAATATTTTAAATGTATTTCTGTAAGGTGTACAATCAGTGTTTTTAAACTTTAAAATAGTTTTTTCCTTTGTTATGTCAATAATAGACAAAGTATTAAGCTTTGCCGAACGCCAGAGGTTAAAGGAACTTTTATCGATGAGGATTCATTGACTTTTGCTGAGATATTTAAATCTAGTAGATAGAATGAAAAACAGTCTAGTTATTAAAACACTTATCAGCATGTATACGTTGATTTAAACGACTCATGCATGCATTCAACCTCTTATGGGCTAAAAAAAACCTCCATAATGAATAAAAAAATGTCCACAGTTATTCTAACTACAAAATGATGTAACTGTTAGCACTGAAATTCTTAATTGGTGTAATCAGAATTGAGATGATTAAGTTGAATAAGAATGAGAAAAGTCAGTTTCATTTTTACAGGTTTTACAGAAATGGATTTTAGAAAGTTAGACACCACTCTCTACTAAAAAAACCCAACTAAAATACAGATGTTTACATGGGCGTTTGCTTATGCTATACGAAATTAATTCTATTCGTAATCGTCACTTTTTCCCATTAGATGAAAAAATATTAAGATAATGAATACGGCTCACTGAAAATGTCTTCACAGAAGAGCTTTTTCTCTGACCTTTAACATTTTTATGACGATTTTAGGGTTAATAGCCTAAAGAAAAACAACACAAACAGAAACTGAGACTCTGCAGAGATTCATCTGAAACACTGAAGTGCTGTTTATGTGACCTCTAAACCACAGAGGTCGCGTAAACAGTTCTGCAATAGCTAGAAGGACGACGGTCTCAGAAATAAGTTTAATAACTGCCACTCAAGAGAATAAGGTGTTATCAGGGGATACAAGGTCTGGTGCTGTTTGGACAAAGGAAAACTCAAGATTTTGTTTTCCAATCCATTAATTTTGCTTAAAACATACACTGAAATACAAAAAGAACAAAGAAACAAGTGGAAAAGTTGTCTAGACTTCAAGTATTTTCTATGGTGGAAGTTTTAATTCGATAAACTGAAACAAATTAAAGCTACAAATTAAAGTTGTAGTAACTTAGAGCATGTCTTAAGCAGGTCTCAGATTGAAACTGTTTCAATAAGGATCTTCAAATAATTTTAAAAATGTCTTTAAAGTTTAGAATCACATTTTTAATAAGCAAAAAACAATTAAGAAAACATAACACTATCTTTTTACAAATATCTAAGAAGTATTCAATATAACAGACAGATGCCTAAATCCTGCAACGTGTTCATAAAGGTTTCAGCTGCAACCAATGTAATGTTTTTTTTTTTAATCAATGCAGAGTTGCAGCATTGATGACCAATTATAAATTAAATTATTTCTCTTTACAGCTTGAATGCAGCCTAACTAACTTCGCAGTGTGTAGCTGAAACTTTGCATGCAGTGTAGAACAACCTGACAGAGCTTACAAACATTTTGACGTTGGTAGATGTGTTTGACAGAAAGGTTTACTCATACGGTGCTTTTTTAACTCGGATTGTCCATTTTTTTGTCTTTAAACTTCCATGATGGCTGTTTTCCCTTCTCAGTGTTATATGAACTCATCTGCCTGAAGATGAAGATGGACTCCTGGACTTGGAGAGAGTAATCCTCATCCTTCCTGTTTCACATTATTGCATAAAAATACTGTGAATGTTTTTTATCTTAATCATTTAAAATGCCGTTTTAAGTAGTTAAAATGACATTTTAATTATTTGGGAAACTATTTAGCGGTGTTTTAAAACCTCGTTCTGTTTGTGACTGATATCTATGCAAGTTGTTTAGCATTAGTCTGCATCATATTATCAGGTGATGTGTTTCTGCTTCCTTTTGCCACCTTCCACATTCTAGCAGAACATCAATAACTTGTATTTTAGTATTTATTAAAGAAGAGTTGAGCTTAATTCTGCAAGTATATTTAGAAACTAATTAAACTTTGTGATTAGACACCAAGTATACAAAATAAGACAGGCTGCATCTTCATTTAAGACAGTTTCAAAGGAGGAATTGTTAATTGATAATCTTGAGTGCATTTGCATATAACCATCAGTTATTTAATCAGGTGAAGGACAGGCCAGATGAATACACTGTGTTAATAGGATGATTGTGACAGGCGCATGAATACAAAATTTGTGTTTAATCAGCTTTTGGTTGTCATACAACACACAGCGAAACTGCAGAGGTGGTTTTATTGGATTGCATTAGAAAGTATGAGCTTGAATGATTTTGGCTGCTCATGAATCAGAAAGACCAAGCTCTTTAGTATCCAACTCCCACATTCTGCACACGCTCAATGCTCTGACTACACTAAAACCCTAGACCACTACTTTGTCTTTTTGTCATCATTGTGTGCATCTCATCAGCATTTGCAGAGTGTGGGATGGATGGCCCTACTTCATTTATTCTACTGCAATTTATATTCATAATGCAAAATTCTTGCCTGATTACAATTATGATAGAGAGGCCACACAGTGACTAACACTTTGGCTTGCCATCACATTTTTTCCCCCCATTTTCTCATCTCTCATGTGACATTTTCCCCACCAGTCCTGTAGTACTCTTTAAGTCCACTCTTTCTTGCTAGTAATTTTCATTACTGCTTTCTGTCTGATGTCATTGTAGACCAATTACCTTCTTCTGATTTTAATGATTTTAGGTCAACAAGAAACCCATCTTGGATTCTTGGAAAAATTATGAGTTCAAATGTGAAATTAATTGTGCAGAAATTAATTTATGACAAGTATTTCATAAGGCTTTCAGAACTATCATGACATAAAAAAAAAATAACCTTACTATTTTACCAACAAAACTTACAAATATTATAAAAATACTTGAATTTGTTTGAGAGATTACAGAGAAACCACACCATGTTCTTTTTGTGTGACATCTCCTGTTTTCTCTTTAGTCTGGATAGTTAATTATTTATTGTTAATTATTGGCAGGATTCATCTTCCGTTCAAATATGAAAACCAAAAAGCGATAGTCTATAACACAAAATGTTTTGAACATAAACAATTAAATTACAAGATTTTATTTCTTATGATAATTTATCTCCACAATTCCCAAATTTACTTGATTAAAAGGAAAACATACTGACATCATTTAAGTTTATGGGGCGAAAATGTTTGTGTATGGCAAGGAAATTGAAGTTGGAAGGAAAAAAATGGCAACACCTGGATGCTGCACAGAGGAAACTTTACCTGGATCTGTTTTCAAAGCAGCACAACTATGCTTGAACTATGTGACTTTCAATTGATATGCAGACATGAATGAAACCATCAAATCGATAGTTTTAAAGGCAGAAAAACCAGAGCGAATCTTAATTCTCTGTTTCTAATTCAGGTATTGAAGTTGGCACAGCCAATAACTTTGCCTTTTTCACTTTCTACCCAAATTAAAGAGTTTTCTTGCTAGACACCATTGTTATCTGCCTCCCCATTCTCATCTTTTTAATCCTCACCCAGGCAAAGACTGATAATCTTCAGTCTGGCTTTTCAGACTTCTGTGTTAGAAAATGTTTCTTGTCTCCTGAGATGTCTGCAGCTTTGTGCTTGTTCAGAGGGAACAACTGAGCAGGAGAAAAGATTATTTCATATGTTAGATGTACAATTTAAAAAAATAGAACTGTATGAATATCTTCTGAATGTTTATAAAGTATTGACATTTATTGAAGTGATTGTGACCTGATTTTGCATTAATAGATCAACATTTTACATTTAGCGTAGATAATACATAAGAATGTGCTTACAGAACCCTCATATGCATACTCTCTGGTCCTCACACAACCTGCCATGTGATGACTCAGACGCTGTGGGGAATCACAAACTGAGTGGAGGATGCGACTGAAGAGAAAGGAAAGGATCAATGGTGAAGGGATCAAAACATGAAGGCTTGAATGGATGGCAAAAAGGTTTTAGTTCCTCATTAGCATGAAAATATGCACCAAACAGTGCAGTACACATTACCACCAGCACCATGTGCTCTGTTATATTTACTACTCAAGAGGCAGCATTTGTGTCTGGGTTTTTGTAGTGACTTGAGGTGACAGCAGGGTTCTGCCTCTGATGAAACAACGAGATGGATAAAAAAAC
Source organism: Alfaro cultratus (assembly GCA_903066825.1). Classification (NCBI taxonomy): domain Eukaryota; kingdom Metazoa; phylum Chordata; class Actinopteri; order Cyprinodontiformes; family Poeciliidae; genus Alfaro; species Alfaro cultratus. Next base: position 145,644 of record CAEFZX010009268.1, read on the forward strand.
CACTCCAAAACATTTAGACACGTGAGCTGTTGTAAATCCACAATGTGCTGTTTCTCTGTCACAACAGCTAAAATGAGCTTTAGAGATGTTTTTGTTGTCTTCATACAAAGCCGGAGTCTATTTTTACTGCTTTCAATCTTCAGATGTACGTTGAACAAAGACTAAACTGTTTGTCTTTATGTGGTTCTGAAAACTCTTGCTAGTTTTTCCAATATATTTCTGAACAATAGCAGCAAAATTCTGCATCAAGAAGCAAATGCAGATATAATCATGAAAAGAAAACTCTGGAAATGCAATGGGGAAAACATTTCTCATCAGGGAGGTTATACTGGACATTTTACCTCAAAACTTTATATTTGAACATTTTCTTTACAGTTTTTCCTTATCAATAACCATCTGAAAGTTTAAGCTTAGGAAACGTCCAAATGACTTGATGAAGTTGACTAGAAATGTTTTCTCAACTTATTTAAATCCACATTTCCCCATCTTAGATCATTCTCTGACTTTTTCATCATTCTGAATTGCAAATGAGTGTTTTAAAAAACAACAACAGTATTTTTATGTTGGCAAAGATAAATGTCCAGCTGCATTTTAAGTCAACAGGACAGTATAGCATCGCTAGCATTATTTCTTAAAAGTATTTATTTAATTACTCTTATCTGTTTTGTGCCATTTCTGTGCAGAACAGAGATCCTCCAAAATGATCTTTGAACTTCTGCATCAATTCTTTGTAATTAGAATCTTAAATAAAACAGATGAATCGTATATAAACTGCTCACTAAAGCCATTAGTTTTGATAAAAAAGGGGAGGTGTTTTCAGTAGTTGCATATTCTGTAGTTGCTTTGTTCTGTTCAGAGTCATTAGATAAGTAAAAGCAAAATGATAAACAAAACTACATGAACAAGGAGAAAGGAGAGTTAATGAAGCCCGTAGGTAATTTGTGGCCTTCATGTGCCTTTATGCTGCTCTGAATGACCTGTAAGAGCTTCATGAACGGCTATTATTTGAAAACAATTGAAGAAAGAATGTGTGTCATGCTGTTTGCCATTGGGGAGCTGAACTGGAGGTTTTGTAAAACAGAAGTTCACTGTAAAATATGAACACATCCTGCTAAAGAGTGATTGCCAATGCCTTTTACAGCAATGGATTTTCCTACTAACCGTTTATGTTTTAGCTCCACTTTTTAAGCGTTGGATATTTCTTTGGCTTGAAATTGCACATTTTAATAATTAAGACGGACAACAACATACATCCATGAAACATTCATTGGAATTAAATTATGTCTTCAAGTAGCTGCAATGAAAGAGACTGGTAAGACATATGAATGTCTGTCAGTGTACTCTGGGACCAGCCACCCTCAGATGAACCATTCTATTCACTATTTACTGTCTGTTGCATCTACCGGCCAAAAAAATCTTGGCTTTTTCTTTGAACAGCAGAGGATATAGTAGCCCACATTTTTGCATCATCTCCCTTTAAATATGAGCACTTACGCAGTTTAATGGATTTGATGAGTGGGAATATGTTGGGTTAATTTTAACACCCTGGGAACCATTAATCTGCCAACGTCTCTGCTGTGCGTCATAATAGTGACGGTATTCATTTAGCAAGATGGCCCAACGGAAATGAAGACAAAGTCTTTAACTAAACAGCATTTAAAGTAAAGTTTAGTCTCTTTTTATTCCTAAATGCAGCAGGTGAAGACAGTTTTTTGTGACTCACAATAATAAACTTAATTCTCTGTAATTTCACTAAATTATCTGTCAGTGTTTTGAGTTTATTGAAAACACAATTGAGTCACAAACACTAAATTATCTGTCAGTGTTTTGAGTTTATTGAAAACACAATTGAGTCACAAACTTTAATTGCTTCTTTATCAATCTAATATCCTCTCTCATTATGTTTTTAGTAATATCGTCTTGCACTGCGAGATTGTTCTGAAAGATAATATCCTCAACTGGGTGACGGCTTTGAATCTTCATATTAATTAAGGAAAATTCACATATAACATATATATATATAAATGAATGTCTTAAGTAATGTTCGTTGAATTTGGGTTGGTCTTTTTGATACTTATTTGCCTTTTTCTTCTCATGAGTTTGGGTTATATGGTGTTTGGTTGGTTTTATGCCATGCTCTCTTGGTGTCTTAGTCCTGACTAATCTCGTTTTTCTACTAATTTCTTCCAGTCTTCAGAATCAAATAACTTATTTCCTTATGTTTTATTGGAGCTTAACGATGGAGCAGGGTTAGTGGATTAGAGAAGTAACTTCAGTTTCACTTTGGGATTTTCCTGAAATCTTTTCTGAAACATTTGGCAGCTTTAGTAGTCTAGTTGTAATTGTGCACAATAGAATCAACGTTACTATTCTCCTTACTTTGCAGGACTTCCTTTTTGATTTAAATCTGAACGTCAGTGGGAATATTATAAAACTTGAGTATGTTTTGGTGAAAACCTTTTGATTCTAGCTCTGGCTGTCAGTCTATGGTTTTTGTGGGTACTAACAGAGTCTATCTTCTCTACGATTGACAAAATCCCCTGCCCATGCTCAAGAAAAACATCAGGACAACTAATTGGTGCACCATGGGTATGGTGTGTTCAGGGTCATATGGAAAGTACAAAGTGTTTTGCAAGAAGTCCTGAAAGTTCTTTTGTTTTTATTTATCCAAATGTTCCCATGTTTGCTTTATTCCCTTCGATAGCTTGTGGGAAACCGTTAACAGAACTGATGGTTTTCTTTCAGCAATTGATTTTTTTCTTGCCCTTTTTTCATAAATGAAAGATTTCTGGAGTGCACAACTAATACTTGTCCTCATTCTCTAAACATGTTTTTCCCCTTCATTCAATGCTATCCTTGTTCAGGCCATTTCACTGTGTTCTTTGAGATTTTAAAAGTCTAGGCGATTGCATCTTCGACCTGTTATTTGTGTTCCTTAATCTAAAGCTTTTAGAAAACAGCTATACAGAAATTAAATTACACACAAGTTCACCATTTACTTTATTTAGCAGTATAATACGTAGCAAATTGGACTGAATGCAAAATTACGACACATTTTGATAAAGTATGAAAAAAGTAGTTTTGGGTCTAATGCTTGAGTTCTGCAAGTCACTGTAGGATTTCCTTTCTTGTTGCTTGTTTTTCTCATGAAGATAACTCAAACAGACTCTTGTCTTTTCCTGCAAATAATCTCGACATGATAGTTGCTGTCATTTAAAGATGCTTGTTTTTCCTTTTTCTTATAGAACCACAAAATAAATCCTCAGGTCTATTGTTTCATATTCATTTTTTAAACAGTTTTGTTCAGACAGTGAAAGCACTTTAGTTGAGTTGTTCTTTATTATGATGAAAAGAGAAAAATAATGAATGGCTTATAATTGTTAGACAAGACCTATATTTTGCTGCAGTCTTAACAATAGTGCTTTTGTTGCTTGTATCTTTTACATACAACTTCAAATTCTGATAAGACGGTTGTATTTTTGTGAATCCATCATCCACCTGGCTATGATTTTGTTTTTATTATTTTAAGCTTCAACTTTGTAAATGTAAGGAAACATTGTGTCCTGTGTAAATGCAAACAAGGACAAAGGTACTGCAACAGAATGAGGAGAAATAAAAATATTCATCATCTTCATCCTTCAATAATCATAAATAAAGCTTTTAAATGTATTTACAAAACATTGAAAAGAAAAATACCATTGCTCTTCAGTTTCAGAAATAGTTCAGGGTAGGTATCCATTTAGAAATTATTTATGTACACCGGCGAATTTAGTTAGGCAAAACTACTGAGTTCTTCCCTTTGTGCGTTTTTTAAGCCTGACAATTTTTCGTTTGATTTTACATCCGTTTATTCAAGGCCATTGGTCCTGTTTGCTTTTGTCGTTGTTCACTTACAAATGCAAACGATTGCTACAAAATTGGAAAGAAGTTATTAGCTCAATTAAATGTTTTGCATTTCTGATATTTGAAGACAGAGGCAGACAGATGAAAAAGGCATATTACTGTTTGTGATGTAGTTTTAGATTCTCTTTATTTATTCTGCTTTATGTTTGAGACTTAACCCCATTGTGTCCTGCTAAAAGAGAAATCCACAATATTGGGCCCATCTAGAAACTGCAAATAAAGCCCTAAAATACACTTCTTAAAAATGGAAGCTACTTTTGCTCAGTAGCTGCTACCAAACTGAGAGAAATTTTCCTCCATCAGTTTGTTTCGTAATTTACTCCTATAAACATAATGTCTGACAAGTTTGCCAAGTGTCATTTTCCAGCTGGATACCTTTGGCTGTGTTCAGTCTCACTACAAATGAAGGTTGCATAAATTAAAGCAAAGTGGTCTCTTTATGATTCTTATACCCCACAAGAGCAATTCCACCAAATTTAATGGAATTATACTCTCATAAATATGCATAGTTATGCATAAATCAGTTGAGTATGACACGACTAGATTTTTTATTTTGTTATGGCTTTGAAATTAACCAAGAAAGCAACTGATTATAGCTGATATTCTGTAATATTAACACTGGTCACAAGGATTTTCAAACCTTTCAAAGCAGTGATGCGCTTTGAACTTTCCCCACATCTTATGTTTGAATCAAAAACCTACATTCATTTTAATGGGTATTCTGTGTGATAGAGGCGTTTTATGCATTTGTATTCAGTCCCCTTAAGTCAATATGTTATACAGTCATCTTTGGCTACAATTGCAATTTCAAGTCTGTCTTTATCAGGGTCTAGAGAATTACATTTTAGCTTATTCTTCTCATGTAGCTCATGCTCCCATTAACTCTGACAGGATTCTCTGTCCATGTTGCAGAAAAACGTGAAGAGCTCGCCACCATATTTTACAGTGTGGATGTGCACTGTTACGTTTCTGCCCCAATTTTCATTTTGCATATAACCCAAAAGTTTACTGATGGTCTTGTGTGTCAAGATCTTCTTTCTCATGTTTGCTGTGTCTCCTGCATTTCTTTTAATGGCTTATTCAAGCAACAGCTTTCTTCTTTTCAGTTTTGTATAAAAGCAAGATTTGTGGAAGAACACAACACAGTTACGCTGTTCCACCTGAACTTTAGACCTCTGTTATAGTAAACATGAGCCTCTCCGGCCGTGTCTTTATAGTTTTTCAGTTGTTGTATACTCTTTTGTATACCTTGGGATATTGTTTCGTTGCCTAATTAGGCTTCAAACCTTTTCACAAAAAAGTGAAAAAGTGCAAGGTAAGGCAGTAATTTAATCTCATAAAAAGGGCAATTCACAAATTGTTTCAGAGATTTATCCTGAGTGAGCAAAAACTTTCAAAAACAACAAAAAAGACTGAGTTGTGTACACGGAGTGGAAACCCCCAGTGAAGCATGTTGGACGGCTGTGGAGGATTGATTGTTCTGGTGAGTTTAAGACCAGTCATGTCAACAGAGAATTGGCAGAAAAACCAGACACGTGTCTTAGGCATGTTTGTCAGCACACTTTGGAAGCTGAGGAAGAGATTATATTTTCTCCAGCCATCTGGGTCTGTGAGCCTTTATGTGGAGCTACAGTTGTGAAGATGACAGAAAGGGTTTGTAAACTATTAGAGCACATTGTGTCCTGAAAGTACAACAAACTTTTGCCTCCAAACTTCTTTCATATATTTGTCATGCGTTTACAGAAGCAATTTGCAACAATAATTCTCAATTTGTTGCAGATTCCTCTAAGAATGAGCGTCTGTTTGATGAATTATGCAAATAGAGGAACAGCAAAGCATTCCCATAATATTAATATCTTGCAGTTTCTCTTTTTATTGCATTTGTTTTTGTAGGTTTGTATGTACTTGGACCATATAGTTTTATGGTTTATTCGACATATAAACCATAAAACTACCTCTCATACATTTTTTGTAATTTCTTGTCATCTTTTTCTGACCATTAGAGCATCAACTCACATCAATGTTAAGTGATCCTTCAACATCACTAGTTTTCACCACATCATATTTTTCATGAGTTTCACTTTTTTGAATAAACTCGTATTCTATATTCTTATTTGGTAACACTTTATTTGAAGGGGTGTGCATAAGACTGACATGACAATGTCACAAACATGACAACGCCTGTCATGAACATGAAGGAGTCTTTATCAATGCTTATGGCTGCTGTCATGATGCGTCATTCGGTAAATAATGGCACTTAATGCAAAGTTGACACTTTTAATGGACTTTTAATGCAACTTTTAGTGCATCTTTGCATTAAATGTGTCATTATTTACCAAATGACACGTCATGACAGCAGTCATAAGCATTCATATGGACTCCTTCATGTTTATAACAGTGTCATGTCAGTCTTATGCACATCCCTTCAAATAGTTTTCTTATTCTATTATTTATAGTTACAACCATTTTTAAAGATGCAGTGTGTGAAACGAAGCATCAGCTTGTAGCATTTCTCTGCAGTGATTACTGTGTGGCATATATACTGCCAAATCTGCAGAAAGAAGTCGTCACCCTAACAAAACCTATCTGGCAACAGGAAGTAGGTTGAAACATGAAATGATGGAAAGAAATTCAAAACAGGACCTTTAGGATTTTAAAGGTGAATTTCCAGCTGTCAGTTCATGACATCAAGCCTAAGTTTCTTTACATTGTACAGGAGGAAAATGATTGAAAACACACCAGCAAATCCATCTTTTAATGGTTCAAGTTAGAACCTTAAAACTCTCGACACTTGATACTAGCAAATAGTTATGCATTTTGTATTTACTTTGAGTTTTTTATCTAACAATATGTAAGGAGGTCAAATAGGTTTTCACACCACTGTTTATGCAGTACTGCTTATTTATTTAAACAATGTACAACATTTCATTAACCTTTTCAAAGGAGTGACGTATGAAACGTCTATCGCAAAAATAAAAGCTTATTTCCACTTGTGGTCCCTGGACAGGTTGATGTAAGCAGGTTTAACAGGTCATGAACTGGTGAAAGACAGTATAATAATTAATTACATGAAGGTCTGATCATTTATTATGCAGATCTCACTAAAACCAAGAAAACCAATCAAACCACAAACCAACAGATAATTCATTCATAAAACAGTTTTTGCCTTCTTCAGTGCATATTTGCAGCATGTTCTATCTTCATGAGGGTTCAGGTAATAAATCTCGAAAATTGTGAAGGATAATCCAGTTTCCTTGACCATCCATCGTTTTGTATGCAGAGCTGGATGCTTTTTGCCGTTAATGTTTATTCCAGCAGACATTTTTCAAGGTTTACATTTCAGAAACAAATAGAATAAATGAAACATGCATAGAAGATAGTGTTTCTAAAGTATTAAAATTCATAGGAAATTATTATTCTTTTCAAAATTTCCCTCTTCTGAAGTGTTTCCACTTTTTCCTGATTTGTGGTTTTAAATAATGAACTCCCAGCACTTGCCTGGCTTACTTTCCTAAAAGAGAAAAAGGTTCTTTAATAGTGTTTCATTCCAACCAGCCTCTTAGACTTTTAATCATGACTTAAAAGCCTGAATGGCCTGATTTTAACATCCCACCTGGAGCTAAAATGCTGCTGGCAGTCTCTAAGGTTTTACAAGAAGAAGCAAACCCCCCTATGTTTAAATTTCAAATTAATTTCACTCCAGAGGAGTTTTCTCTTGAACAAACATTGTGTTTACAATCAGTGGTTCCCGCAAAAATAAATGGTGCTTATCGTTCAATAAATCTGAAAATATGTTGCTTCTGTTACCATGTTATTTTTTATTTATTTTACATCAATCCCTTTTTTTCTCCAAAGCTCAGCTCTCGATTCCACAAACCATTCTCTCCACTCTCTTCTGGAAACTCTACCCAGACCCTTGACACCATTTTGCTGAAGCTCCAACTAAAAATTTAAAGTCATGGTTTTTATTAATGGCAAAATTTATTTATGAAATACAAACTTGCATTTTGCATTTATAAAACAAACACACAAGTGTGCCTACGCAGGAGGATGACATATTTTAAAGAGTTTGCTTGGATGGCTTTTTTCCGCAATAAATGAAAACGTCATTTGCAGTGTGGATTTTTAAGAAATGTTCTTTTCTTATCACCCTGAACTTTCTAACATCTTCATATTTATGGCTGTCATTCATAAAAAGTAAATCTGCTGGCACAGATTACAGTAAAAGGCCTCGACATTAACAAATATAACATCCTTTTCCAACAGAAATGAGCAAATTGCTCTCGTCAATAGAGCATAACGGCCCAAGTTGGAGGACGTTAATCATTTTTGGAGCAAGGTGGTGGTGTAGGTTTTATTTCTGAATGCTGATGCATACGTGAGAATAATGTGCAGTGCATGAAAGAATTTGAGTCTTTGTGAGGCTATGATGGGACGTGTGAGAACGAGGAAGTGTGAACATCTATCCACACATGACCAAACACACATTTACCCCCCTCACTCAATCTGCTGCTGGTGACTAACTTGTTTTACAGCTTCCAGGCTTGAAAGTTCAAATGGATCATATGTGAAAAAGCTCTCACTACTGATTTACACCAGTATTTCTGAACAGGGCAGATGTGACTTAACACAAAGAACATTCTGTTATACGAGACAAAAAGCACGTAATCAAAACAACAACTTCAAATCTTCCAAAGAGTCCTTCACACGTAAAGAATCAACACCATCTACATCTGATCCACAGAGGAAAGCCTGAGGTTTACGCTATGGTCAAACATCAGCTTGTTTATGAGCTTATTAGTCATCCTTAGCAACAGCTTCATCCTTTCAAAGCAGGACTTAGTCACACAGTCATCTGCTTTTATATGTAGGTGTCTGACAGAAACAAAAGGATCGTTGACATTTGAACAAGCAAGTTCCAGACTCAGAGAAACTGCAGCCACCCAACATCATATCAGAAGATCATCATTGTGACAGAAGTAGACAACTCATCTTGTTTACATGCAAATTTGTTCACAGTCAGTGGGATCTTGAGAAATGTTGCATTTTAATAAAAGAGGGTGAGTGATGCTGTCACCAAGATAAAATTCAAATCTGAACTAATCTATTTTCTTTTAGCTTGAGCTCCTGTTTTTGTCACTCGCATTACATGTTATATTTCATCTAGTTTTGCTAACTTTAAACAGTGCAGCTTGTTCCACTGCTGCTTAAGACAGTTTGTCTTCTTCTCCCCTGCAAACCTGTTCCTGATTGTTAATCACAACACCTGCCTTATGTGCTAGCCCTCACCTACAGCAGTATATAAGTAGCATACATCCTATTCAACTATTGAAAAAACTTGATTCTTTATTAACTCTTGTTGCTTGTCAAGCAAAAATATTGGAACATTTTTTTTATTCTAGCTGGGTAAAAGCTGGGACATCACCCCTTTCAGTTTGTATCGCTTTAGTGAGGTGCTTCTTGTAACTGTCACGGTGAATTGAAGCGTGGACCCAAACGCAGCAGGCGAGAGAAGAAGATGTTCTGTTGTGTATTTAATAGGGAAATTAATATAAAATCAAACTTACAAAAAAAAAAGTCCAGGTAACAACAAAATCCAACAAAGCTCAAATCCAGCGACACAAAGGAGAGGTGACAGGATTAGCAAGGGGAAGTGAAGAGACAAACTGGCAACTTGTGACTGAAACTGAGAGGCTTAAATACTGAGAGGTTGAGTGTGAGAACAATAGACTTGGCCTAATGAGCTAACTGATTGCAGATGTGAGTAGTTGGAGCAGGAACCAGGCTGAGGAGCGGGAAAAGAAAAGGTGGCACTGGAGAGCAAGCAGAGAACACAGGCGAACAGGAATAAATACCAACACTAAACACTAATAACTTGAACAAGAGTAACAAAATAAGTAAGAAGTAAACATAACTAGAAACGCTACGAGGGACTGAAAAAAGGAGAACGAGGAAGATCTAACCAAAATAAGTGACATCAAATAATGAAACTGGAATAACCATGAAGAACTGAACTAGAACTGATTGAGCATTTGAGCATTTTGCTCAAATCAGTGTAATGCTAACACAATTATTAAAAGGGTTTAATTCAAACTAATATACATTTGTCAATTTCCTGAAACATTTCAAATATTTCTCAGGCAGAAGCAGCTAAGCTGAATGCAACCAATAAAGGAAATCCTTTCTTTCTTTTAGACTTTACAGTATCTGTCTTCCCTAAGTTCCCTATGTTGATGCCTTTTTTGCACATATGATTCATTTTTTGTGCATTTTTCTTTTCAGAATAATTGTGTCAATATTCAGTTTTGGCTCATAAAAGTAAATACATATATATATATATATATTAAAGAGCTTAGAGTACTAGTCATTTGATACTTTTTAAATCTGTAGTAGTTTTGTGTCAGACGTTTTTGTTTGGCTACAATAAAGAGCAGTTTGCCATCAGATAATCATGCACAAATTCATGCATTGTGAGCCACTTTAATGAAATGATGACCTAAACTCATTATTAATCATCTACTCATAGTCCACCGTAAGGAAAAGTGGATTTGAGACTGTAATAATTAACATGCCCTAGCAGAAAATTGCTTTATAACTGGGGGTTATAATTTATATTTCGTGAAGGTCAATTGGCCAGAACGGGGATCAGAACCCCAATCAATGGAAAGAGGATGAGAAAAGAATAAAAAAAATAAATAAGTACACATATTTTTAGTAAATTTAAAGAAACAAAAACAACCCTGACGTCATTAAGTGTTTCCCCAACAATTTTTAATGGTGTTGACCACCAGAATCTTTTCATTTGAGTCTATGCCAGTCATATCCGCCTGATAAACTTTACAATTTCATTCACAAACCACATATTTTTTAATCATCTAAATCACGATAGGAGTTCCTCTGAACTGCAGGACTCAGCTTAGCATGAATGGGCGGCAGCGTAGAGCGTTCCAAGTGCGGCGGCACATCCGAGAATCAATTAATCACTTTTGACAATTGTTTTTTTGAATCGAAGCCGCCTACAATTAAACGAGAAGTAATTATAGTCCGGGATGTAAAAAAAAATAGTCTCACAATGAAATAGTTGTGGGAGTAAAATGTGTTGAAGCCTGTTGTGTTGTCTGTACAGTGTAATTTAAGGTTTAACGTCTAAATGAGCATTCATTTTCTTGTGCCAGTGAAGCTATATTAAGTCAATGTTAGGATCTTTTACAGTCTTCTATATCTGTCTGATCTGATGGTGTAGGTGCTTAAAATATCAGCATGTCCAAATTTTACTCTATAAAAAAAGACAACAGTTTATAGTCTGTAATTATCGATTCAAAAGGGAGAGAAATTTCCATTCAGGTTTTTATTGTGAAGCTTATGTAGAGTAGTATTTAGAAATGATCTTCAACCTGCAACTTATTTGACAATCTTTAGATTTAGTTAAACTTTAAAGGCTGTACAAATCAATTTAATCATTTATAAAGTATGTCAACAACACAATGATTGAATCCTAATTTAAAAGAAATTCCTGAGCACAAAAGGAGTTAAGTTTTGATCTGAAAAGCAACTAATAATTTATTCTAGTACATTTTTACTATTATTGACAAAGGAGACTAGAAAACCTTAAAAATAGTTTATTACAAAATAACATACTAGTTTTTTACAAACATTTTATTCCATTTAGTGTTATGACACAGTGTTAGCTTTTTCAGTCAAGCTCGTGTTTTAGATCAAATAAATTTTAACATCAAATTGCATGCAAAAATGTGTTTTTAAATGACATGCATATGTTTGACATGTAAAGTGACCCTTTTGAAAATAAAATCACAGATTTAAAGTTAAAATTCAAAGATAAATTGCCTAGTAACTCTTCTGAATTAGTTGTTTTTTTTCACCCTGGAGAAAATCTTTTACATCCCTGTGGAGAGATTTTAGCTCACTGTCTTTTTTTAATTCAGCCACTCTGGAGGTGATCCAATCCTCACATTTGGATTTCAGTTCAGACTTTGAGTAGGACACTCCAAAACGTTTGTTTTGTTATATTTATCATACTTTCATATCGTAGATATGCTTTGGACCCATTTCCTCTTGCTAAATATAAGCTAAAGATCATAAACTGATGGACAGATATTCTTCTTTCCATAGAAAACAGATTTTATGATTTTATCAATTAAAGCAAGTTATTCAAACCACAAATCATCACACTACAACCATCAAGTAACTTAAATTAAAAGTTTGTTTTAATGCATTTTAACATTTGTAGATAAGAGCTATTAGAATGGATGAACTGATAAATTTTAGTGTCAACTTTTTCAGAAGGGAAACGAATCCTTCTGCAAAAGTTGAGGAGTTTCCTGGTTGGAAAGAAAGACAGACCAATGTTTCCCAACCTCCTGCTGGAGCAAATCTTTGCCTAAATCCCACAAACACACGACTGTGTGAGTGAAAACCAGCAGGGGTTTTTCTCAGTGTTTCTGCTAGATAATTTTGTTAGACTCACCATGAGGTCAGCCTACTTGTTGCACACAAATTCACACTTTCTCGCATTTGCATGGATTATTCTGGTCAATTACATATTTGCAAAGAAAAAAAGTTTCCGAAATTGTGATAGAGGTGTGGCGGCGGCTTGGAGGGAACAGTAACACTATTTTTTCAATGAAATAATTTGAAGTGTGACTGACCAGAATAAAAGTGTAAATCCTACTGACGTCAGCGCTTCTCAGTTTTCTGCTTGCAAACGCTCACAGGAACAGAATGTGAGTTTTGCTCTGGTAGAGAAAGTGTGCCTAGTGGCGGATGAAGACATGCATAGAACACCCAACAATCGAGAAGTGGTACTCAGACTTGACTCATCTTTGGATGCTTTTAAAAAATAGTTACTCAACCCCCCAACCAACCCGCACTACTGCGCTTTACTCACACACTCTGCACAACCATGAAACTATAAATACATTGAGGAAGAAGATCATCAGTCATTCATTCATCTTTTTCTCCTACATCTCATCCTGTTCTGGCCGCACAGTTGCTAAAACAGGCCAACAAGTGTGTCCATTACTCCTCTTAGATCAAGCATGTTTTTCTTGTACTCCTCACCCTCCCCCCATCATGTGCCCTGAAACAGGGGCTTTGGAAATACATCAGTTTAAATATACACCTTGTTGAGATCCATTAGGATACCAAACTATGCCATCTCTCAAAATAGTTCAGAACAGAAGAACAGAGGGGAGGGTCGGCTTTGCTTTGCTACAGGTTCTGTATCAAATTGAAAACATCCAGGATATGCAACATTGAGTCTATTATGGTTCTTGTCCTTTTTTCCTCCTTTTTTTTTTGTCTCTGAAATGGATAATTTCCTGGAGTAACAGAATGCGTTTTTTGCACAATTTTTCTTTCTTACTTTCTTTATTTTTATTTAGAGAAGCTTCTTTTTGGCTTGAATAAATAAATAGGAACTAAAATGTTTTCACTGAAGTTTCTAATCTTTTCATCAGTGTCTTCTTTTGAAAATTTATCTCATCAATCTGGATGTGATGCCTTGCAATTATTATATTTTCCTCCAAATATAGTTCAAAGAATGCCTTAAAACATGCTTTTTAAGTCCAAAACAGTTCATAGTAAAACAGCACACATTAACAAATTAGACATAAACACCTCAGTAACTTCAAATAGACGGACATTTCTGCAACCACCACTCGCTTTTCATTTCTTATCAAAGCAAAATTTAAGCATCAGAAGCGTCTTCTGTGAATTCATGAAGAAAAAGCCTAAACCATCAGCTTCACTCTTCTCTGTTTAGTTGGATACATAAATCAACTAATGAGAAAACAACCATTCATTTGTATTTGTACACAAAAATTTGTTTTTGTGTACAAAAACAAAGAAAATGTGTATAGGGGTGCAGTAAAAGAAACCTTGCCTTAATTAAGAAGAAAGCAGATTTATATTCAATTCCTAGACTTAAGCTTACTTAATGAAGTAAACTTTCACCAGTATATCATACACAGAGTTGGGCTGCACCAGTTCAGTCAGGAAACTTGGATATAAATGTTTAAATACATTTGTATTAGTCAACGTTGTATAACTTTGAGCTATACAACTTTGAGGGAATCTTATGAGTTCAAAGCCAAATAATATTGTATAAAATACATAAAAAATGTAATTTTTGGTTGTGTTGTGGCAGCTGTTGTATTAATATATAAAAACTTTGTTTTAGATCAAATCAAAAATGTGAAAACTTCTGGTTATATGCCTTTCATGTTCTCCCCATCACCAAGACCAGCAATTTTATTAAATTATGACTGGAGAAATTTGTGGTGAGAATTTCAGGGATCATTTTTGTGAATGGACAACTTTAGTCAAGCCTAGACTTGCAATAAATTCTGCTTTATTAGCTGACAAAGTTGTTAAATATGAAACACACCCTGTTTTTTTAAATAATGCTGACGACCTGCATGGAGTTTTCTAAGCCACTCTGGCCACTGGATAGTAGTTTTCAGATGACATCCGGGTAAATATCAAAGAAACAGACACAATCCAGGAAAACCACAAAAAAGAAGGTGAGAGACAGGCCATTACGAGAAATAACAGCTTTCCACCGTGGGTAGAAACAAGAAAACCTTGCTTTATGCTTACGTGAACCTGGCTGTGAGACAGAAACAACAAGATAAAAAGAGGGAGAGATGCAAGGACAGAGGGAGGGCGAGTATGTGAGAGTGAGCGGAAGTGGTGGGCGAGGCTGGAGCAGACAATATGTTGAGCTGGTGCTGAACTGATTGAAAAGAATTGATAGGAGAAATGGAGAGCCACTGCAGATCAGACAGGGGGCCACGCAGAGAAAAATCTGAGTTGTAAGAGCTGATGGGAATTTGGTGTCAGGGGATGAAAGGAAATCGATAATCAAGGATGAGAGGGGAAAACACTGGAAGACAGGTCATTCTCTCTCGCATATGCATTATGCATGAGCATCATTTAAACAAAGAAGAGTAGGACAAGTTGATATTCTGTTGAGAGTCTCAAGCAACTCAAAGCTAATAAGATGATTATAAATTTTTTTTCCCCCCTAATACTAGGTTAATTAATCTGTGGCTTAGAGCGTCGGAGTGTGGAGATGATCTTTTTCTGAACTTTACTTGAATAGAAATGTAGCTCTGCAGTAAGAACCCTACATTTGATGGAAATTAATTTTTTTGTCTCATCACGAACAAAGTAATTGCTCTGGTTTAGTCTTTGAGATTTAAATGCTCAACGGACACAATATAGCTGGCAGTTAATATGAATAATTGCAGCGTTTAGATGCTGTAGAGTCAGATATTTTCTGAAAAGTTTGGTGAGAAGTAAAAGAAAGATAAAATCTGGAAAAGGTGAAATGAATGTGTTCATAAATGTTGTTATTGGTGGCTAATAGGGCTGCACAGTGGCGCAGTTGGTAGCACTGTTGCCTTGCAGCAAGAAGGTTCTGGGTTCGATTCCCGGCCCGGGGTCTTTCTGCATGGAGTTTGCATGTTCTCCCTGTGCATGCGTGGGTTTTCTCCGGGTACTCCGGCTTCCTCCCACAGTCCAAAAACATGACTGTCAGGTTAATTGGTCTCTCTAAATTCTCCCTAGGTGTGTGTGTGCATGGTTGTTTATCCTGTTTGTCTCTGTGTTGCCCTGCGACAGACTGGCGACCTGTCCAGGGTGAACCCCGCCTCTCGCCCGGAACGCAGCTGGAGATAGGCACCAGCAACTCCCGACCCCATTAGGGACAAGGGTGCACAGAAAATGGACGGATGGATGGATGGTGGCTAATATTTATTTGCCTTAATCTAATGATTTGAGATGAGAGCTTATTTAAAAGGCATTGCAAGGTTTTAATTATCACTTAATCAAAATGTAGGAAGTATTTCATTAGCGACTGGTGTGCTACTTTACCCTCTTCAACAAAAACACAATGAATTTGCCTTGTGTAACATTTTTTTCCCCACCCGTTGCACCTACCGCTTAAATGAATGACAAATGAAGTAAAAGCATGTGAAGTAATGATTATGGTGGTGTTCCAGAAGCAACTTCATCACATCTTTTCTTCCTCCTGTCTCTCTCTCCTCCTGTCTGCAGGCAGGCTCAGCCCCTTTCTGCCACTCTCTTCCTCAGCTGATTGGGTTTCCATGGGGACAGAGAATCACTCTGAAGGCAGGTGGTGGATTCTCAAGGACTGGCATTAGCAATGGGTTTTCTACTTCCGAGAGCTTAATCAGCTCTTGCAGGAAACAAAAGAGACTAAAAAGCAAGAGTAATTGAAGGAAAGTTCTAGCCGAAGACTGTCTGTGCATAAATTAATTTACGTCGAAGCTGTAGCTTTTGTGCTTACTAGAAATCCCGTAACTTAAACATGCACGCTGTTGCTCCCTCTCTGGTAAATGTCAAGTTCTTTACTGTGCAATAATAAATCATCACTTTTTCACTGGATATCATCATTGGATCAACAAACATTTTGCTTTTTGTTTGCTCCTTCTGTTTCTGTGATTGGTGATGAAAGAGGAAATGCAGGACTCAAACTTAGATAAATGATGAAGCAGAAAATTAATATTGGAGAAATCTTATTGAATGAAGGAGCTGCAGAAGGCAGACATAAACATGAATTAAACAGGGCAATAAGAGTATGACAAGCATAAGCTTAGCAAAAACTGGAATGCAGAGAAAGTGAGTTACCCTGGAGTCCTTGGAAATAGATATCATCATTAGCATATTTGAGTTTTGACCTTAACTTAATAATTTAGCTATTTTAAAGATTTTTAATTATGATTTAATCCCATACAACATCAGGTTTTGTATGAAAATTAGCTTGTTTTGTTTGTTTGTTTTCAACCCCATTGTGCCTGTGGAGCTCAGCACTGCCTGGCATGAAACACAAGAGCCCCATGCAAGGATAAAAAACTTTATTTTTACATATAGAAAAATTAAAAAGTTATACAAATTTGTGTTTCATGTCTCATGTCCTAACAAATCCAAAGAACATCACTAAGCTGACTTTGTTTAGCACAAACGCATCATTCACATTAAATATTTTTGCCACATACATCTAATCCTCTGCAACACTAATACTTCTTCAAGAGGAAGTAACAACCTTGCATGCCTTCTTGTGATCTTGCATCAATGCCATCATTCTAGGCATTGATGCAGTTTTTTGTTTCAACAAATATCACTAAGTCTATCCTTACCTCCCCTTGAAAGGTCACAATGCCCCAGTGAATCTAAAAAACACCATCTTTGGCAAATCTCAAGGAACTCAGCAAAGACCAAGAGGAACTGAAATGGCTTCAAACCTCAGACAACCTGAGTTAGTAAAATCTAAAGTTGCCATTAAAATCAAAGTCAAAGTACACTGAATGTGGAACAAGATGCATTCTTCACATTTTGTCTGCTAAAAGCCAGGAAATTGCTGCTGTTCGATACTTGATGGCAAATCTGAAACCCAACTGTGAGAAATTATTGACCTTTCCAGCCCAGCTATCCAGCATTTCATATCTTGCTGGTCCATTGACCGACGTTAGACAATGTGAAACCGGCAGTACAGCGTGTGTTTGGGTACAAGATCATGTTGGAGTTCTCCAGAGTTCCCTAATGCCTCTGTGTTATTGGACTGTTTGCCCTTTACATCCAACCTCCTGGTCAGCAATGTCACGTGATCTACCTCTTGATCAATGGTACTGCAAAGAAAGAAAAACCACATTGGCTTTTGGGTTTAAAGTGATGGAGAATGCACTTTCAGTACAGACACAGGCCTGCAAAACATTTTTCAACCATCTTTGAAAATAAGAGCATTTTAAGATAGCGCCAATAAATGCATGCTCTGACGATTTTAGAATAAAACACTACAGTTTCAGAAGCCCTGTGTATCTTTGAAGTAGCATCAAAAAAGATTGGAAATGAAAAATACAATACAAGAGTGAAGAGGAGAATAAAAGCTACTACAAACCTGCATCTGTCTCTCCAGCACTGAGAGGAGGAAGATGAAACAAGCAGTTGTTCTCGTATAATTGGGTCCCAAACCTCTGAAACAAGAGCAGCTCAATTCCCATAACTTTATAGTACCAATGTTCTCACAGGAGCATCTCATTTATGCAAAACAGCTGCTACTCCAGCAATAAACAGTACACTCCATGTTACTTCACAAAATATGCAAACCTGTTGCACTTTTTTTTTAATACACAGTTACATTCGTTTTCATTTTTGCTATAAATAAGAAATCTCAAAAATATGGTGTGCATTTACTCTGAAGCATGTGAGTAAAATCTGGTGCAACCAATTATCCTCAGAAGTCACACAATTAGACAAGTCAGTTAAGGTATTTGTTTTGTGAAGGCCTCAAATGTTTGTTAGAGAGCATCGGCGAAGACCGAGAATCACAAAAGCATAGTCTGGGATATTGTGGAGAAGTGGTATCTGTGGGGAAACTGCAGAGATCCACAGATTAGGTGGAAAAAACTATTGACATGGCAAATTTCTTCAATGTAATCTGTAAACCTGGCCTAAATGGAATTAGGAGGAAGGCAACTCTTGAACTGATTTACAAAGGATAAAAAATATCTTGTTTCCAGTTGAAACAAGAAAGGGTTTCTGAAAAGTATCAACTCAAGAGAGCAGGAGGTACAAAGGAACTCGGTTTACTTCCTTTTATTTCACATCGCCCCACCTTAAATACATGAACGTTTATGGCCCCAGCATGGCCACAACAGTTCCTTTCATATCCATTTTAAACATGAAACAAACTTTCCTCTCAAAAATCATTGCATTAAAAGGCATGTTTCAACTTTTAACAATGTTAGAGCCTCTGCTGATCTTTGAAGCAAAAATATCAAGCAGACTGCAAAGGGAAAGGAAAGCAGAATCATCCCAAGCCCACATCGGCCTCTCCGGATCTCTGACTCTCTGAGGAAGAGGACGATGAAGAAGCAGTTGTTCAAGGCTACATTCAGATAAAGGTTGTGCCTTTTTATTTTTACAATTCCCGTGTTTCTGCCAATTTTCTGCCAACAAAGGGAGGGCTCGTGGATGGATGTCAGCAACTGCTTCTCCTTTACTACAAACAGCAATTTCCAAGAAATAGAAATACCTCCTTGAAATGTTGATTAAGGATTTTATTTTGGGGGTTTAATCAAAATTCAGACGCCTCTCTGGTAGGTTAGGAAAATGTTTATGAGTTTGAACCCTGAAAATAAACCATATATTATTAAAAAAAATATTCTTGGATGGACCCTGATGAGAGGAGAACAGTCATCAGTTTTTACTTTGGGTTGAATAGCGCAAAAAATAGCAGGCTTTTGCAAAAAACCCAAGCTTCGAGGTCCAATTATGTCTCTTCAAAGAGCCCTAGTCTTGAAGAAAATAGTCTGTATATGTCGACACAAATTTGGTTAAAAAAACAAACTGATTGAGCCTCTTTACTGAAACCTTCACCCGGCTGACATTTGTTTTCATTTCACATCAAACAAGCTCCACCAAGATAAATGTAGCATAATTGATTGTGCCATGAAAATTGAAATACAAAGTGGTGAGCATAATTTAAAAGCTATTTTTGCCTGACTGGTTATTTGAACAGAGGTCTAGAAAAACAAGAAGTCAAGCAGTATTTACAATAATTTATTGGTGCAGCAAATAGATATTTAATAGCTCAAATGATTTATTTATGTATGTTTTATGCAATATTTGAAAGCAAACATTTCTTTATTAGTCTGTTTTGTTTGTTTTGCTTATATGATGTTTGTTATTCAGCATGCATTAGAATAAAAAAACTAAACATTGTGACATACAAACATAAAGGAATTATAAGAAACCATTAAATATCCAGTCCTTTCAAAAAGAAATTCTCAGAAATGTCTGGTCTTTTTTATTTCTCTAAAAGAAAGTTATTTAGATACAGTTAAATACTAAATGTTGATGTTGTTTAATACATTAAAAAAGGTGAAAACAAAAATGAGATGCCTAGGTGTAAAAAAAGTCACAACACCGTACACAACTAGTGTCAAACTCATGGCCCAAATCTGGCCTGTCTGACCCATCAACAGTTCAAGAAAACAGTTCTGTTCTTATATATTATTTTATTAGTCAACTCAAATGTATAAATACTTCAATGTAATTAATGTTAAATCCTAAATATTTAATTTTCAAAAGTACTAATTGAATCCAGAGAAAGCTATGATATGTTAACTGATCCATGGACTGTAGAGTCCAGTTTTGCTTCTGCAAAGTGAGCTGCTGTGTCATTTCCAACTCTTGCATGCAGAATAGTAATCTGTTCAACTCTTGATTATGATCGGTTTTAATGAGTAGCATGAGTATACACAAAATAAAAATTGTACTTTAGCAAAAAATGGGAAATGAACATCAAGACCTTCTGTGTCACTGTCAACAGTGAAGCAACGTTCAGACTGGTACCAACCAAGAAATAAACTAATTCCCCACCATTTCTTTTGAGAAATGCTTGACTCAATATCCATCGAGGAAACATAAACATTGAAAACATTGGACTAAATATCACTTACAGTGGATGCATATATTTAAGACTTTATGAGAAGTTTTGAGCTTTTATTGAAATAACATCCCCAATAAATTCAACTAAGTGTGCCCAATCTTTGCTTTCAAAATCATTGAAAAGAATGGTTCAAATGTGTAATTAGAGGCCTAAGTTGAATAAATGTCGTGGTCTGATGAGTAATATAAACCTCTGATCAGCACTGCACTTTACACCTGATGCTTTTGCAGCTCTACATCCTGGTAATTTTAGTGCAGATCCGCTGCCCATCATCCATACTGCTTTGCATTTGGCACGGGTGGCGTAACTCTTAGTAAGCGGATATCTTGGAGGAGCGGAAAACCATCTGTCCCTCATTAATCTGCTCTTCTGGCACACTTTGACTCCTGATGAACACCCTGTCCTAACACATTCATTTATTTGCTGTACCCTCTTCATTCTGTTCAGGGTCACAGAGAGGCTGTCAGATTTTCACTAGCAGATAATCAGGGTCAACATGGCACAAAGCTGAACCCAACCCTGAGGTCCATAAATAATCGTGAATTAAATCAACATGTATGTATATCGACAAAATTCTTCCTGAAGAAGAAAAGTCAAATCTGAAGTGCTTGTGCAGTACACTATGAAACTTAAATTTTGTGATTTGGACCAAACCACAGAGAAAACCAGAAAGATGAATGGTCCAACAAAATTTAGCTTTTACTTCCAAAAGGAAACTGCTTGAAATAGAAAGTAATTTGAGAACTCCTATTCAAACTTGAGTGGGCGACTATGAACTGGAAACAAGCGCAAATTTCTCATGCAGTGCCAGGGAAGACTCAAAGAAAGAAAAGTAACATAGTGAGAAAATGTAATTAGATGTTTTAAACTTTCAATTAGTCATTGTGGGGTCACAGTAAGAGTCATGTCAACTGTGATTGGCCCAGGCTATTTGGGGGTCCACTTAAATACGATCGCAGGAAACTATCAACATCTTAAGCCCCACCTTTCAACTAAACATGAATGCTAAAAAGTTTGTTTTCCTTTAAAAATTAGAAACACAGCAACGGTTCTGTTGTACTGCTGTTTCAAAATTTAGGATTTCCTATGGTGGATTTTGGTAGAAAATGTTTGCAAACCACTGCGTGGAAGGGATATAAATGAATCTTACATGACTAATTATGTCCACACATAGCATCACATTGTTTTTTTCTGCCATTAATTGAACTGATATTTTGTTTACCGGTTGTAAAATGTCAGGAAATTGAACGAAAAGGTGTTCCCTACACTTGTTTGGATCCTTCTGTGGACTTTAATGAGCTTTTGATGAATTTCAACAACTTTTTTGTTAATTTAACGTGAGTGATTGAGTAATAGTTCTGAAGATTACATCAATGCTTTTACCTTAATATTTTAGGTTTGGACAACTCAAAAGGGAACTGGTCACCATTTTGTAGATTTGTAGTTTAGATTATTTTCTTTATCTTCATAGCATGTTTGTAATATCTGTTTTTGCTGTTGGTTCTGACTCTGTTTCATGTTTTTAACATGTTATATCTTTGTACAGTGCTTTAATTTAAAGTTTTGTCTTCGTTAGGTATAAAATTGACTGTAATAAGCATACAGTTCCTGTTCTTTGGGCTTCCTCCGAGTCGGAATCAATGTCTTTAATAGTTTAAACCATTTTAATGAGTTTTTTTTCTTTTTTTAAAACAAGAGCTCAGTTTGTGACACACTTTGATCAACAAGGGGGTCGTCTTGCCTTTAATACCACCTCATCTGAAGCTGTTACCTCACTGCCTCCTTCTGTGATCTTAAAGTGTATCACTAACAACAAAAAACGTAATTCACGCAGTGTCACTATTTCTACAAACATACTACTGACTACAGCCAACAGTGACCTCACAGCTTATCAGTGGGAGACAGAGACAAACAGAAGTCAAGCTTTTTATTTGAGCCATCGCTTCAAGTCGTAGTGGGAGTAAGCGCTGACACACGCTGCGCTCCTACCTCAAACCCGGTAGTAGGTTGTAGGACGGGCAGAACTACAATACGAGGCTCCTGGGCTAAAAACAACTCCAAGCTGTAGCCCAGCCAGCAAGAACTGTCACACTCCCCCACAAAGAGCATGGGCAGCCGCGCACGCTCCATCATTATCTGCTCACTCCCCCTCATTATTTCCTTCCCCTGCAAGTTATTTGTTTGTATGCAGCAAATGTGGAGACGACTGTTTAAAATTTTACACTGAAGTCATTTCAATTACTCATAATCTAACAAAAGAACTTACTCATAAGGGACATCTGGAGTTTTTGAATGGCTTGACCTTGGTACAAGTCCAAATCCAACTTTCAAAATCAAAGTTCAAAGATTAAAGGTGTTTAGACATTTATTTGGCCATTATATTGATCAAATTTGAATTGTGAACTAAGTGTTGGGTATTTGGGGTTAGTAGCTCCTCAGAAACTGACATAATCTGGTAAACCTGGCTTTCTTTTTGTTATTGAAGTATGATCACAATGCTTAGATTCAGCATTGTGAAAAACTCGAAGCCTTTTGTTGAGGCTCTGCGTCAACAGTGATTAGCCGAGATTAATCAATGCCCTACTTAGCAATAATTGCAGTAAACCATAAACGTCTGTAGTCAGCAACTTATCTGAAAGCCATGGACAAAGTATGATAAATGAGAAACAAGCGAAACAAGTGTTGTTATGTGTCTTTGTGTACAATGCAATATAGTCCATGGTTATAGAGCAGCAATAGCAAAGCTTCATATGAGTAAAATGTTCATTGTTCTTTTATTTTATGAACTACTGACAACATGTCTCTGAAATTCAAAGAAAAAAAATTATATTTATCAACAGAAAAGGAGAAATGCTCAAAATAATGAAAAAGATGTAGTGCTTTTAGACCTCAAATAATGCAAATAAAGCAAGTTTATATTCATTTATAAACAACAATACTAATGTTTTAACTCAGGAAATGTTCAGAAACCAATATTGGGTGGAATAACCAGAAGGTTTTCAATGGGGTTCAGTGCAGTGAGCTCTTAATTTATCCAGAGCTGTACATCCTAACTGGTCAAGTATTTGACAAAAACAGAAACAAAAAACCCTAATTGGTTGATCAATCACAACAGAATAGATATTTTGAAAAATGGGGGAAATTAAGGTCCTTATGTTCACACCCATCTCCAAAAAGAAATGAAGAAGAAATTAATGGGCAGATGTCCTTCACTCTTAGTGATCAGGTTGATTAAAAACATATAAAGGAAACAAAATATTCCCGTTTTCTCATATTTTGCATATTTTTTATTGCTTTGGTCAAAGACAATGTCACAAAACTGAAGCTGAAATCTATTATTCAACTGGGTACAGATGAATGTTAAAAGTAATGAAGTGGACTTTCACTTATATAATCCAAATAAAGCAGAAACAAATTAAAAAGTTATGCAACAATTAATTTCTACCAAGGTAGCAAACACTCCTGAAGGAAAGCAAGTAAGGATCTCACATCGATTAGTGTTTTTAATTAATACATGCTTGAAGAGGCAAATCGCCCTGCATTGTTGCATCAATTCTCTGTGAAGCCAGTTTCTCTCTTTGTAGCTCAGTGTGTAAAACATGCTGGGCTATGGCAGCTTTAATCTAGTTGTTGATTCGATCTGATCTGATTAGTGAGAAGGCCTTGAAGTGATGAATTTAGTTCAGACTTGTGTGAGACTTGCTTAAGGGAAATATCAATGTGGAGGGAAAGCTTTGCGTCAGAGGAAGCAGGAGTAGCACAGAAACATCTGGTGTTAAGGTTATCTATACGTGCCTGGGTATTAATGTAAATGCAATGCACATTTGCTGGAGGAAAAGGGAAAAAAAAGTTTTGCGCAAAGGAAGTAATTGCATTTAAGTGGTAATGCCATAAGCAGAATCTGTTTGCTCAACTATATGATGATAGTCATCTCTGTGAAATAAAACCTCAGGAAACTACTGGAATTTACTGCCTGAATTACAACTTTGTGACCAGACAGACAGATTGTCCTGCAGTAACCCAGCAGCCTGCTCCTTCCTCTGGCAGTAAGCTCTATGCTGGCTCAGAGTTAAGCACCTCCAGCTCTCTTCTGCCCCCTGTCAGTCTGAAGCAGGATCAGCAGCACTTCCGGTTGCCCTCCTGTTTTGTATTCCTCTCATGGTGCAGTCCCCCCTCCTTCTTTCAATTTTTCCTGGCTTTTATTGCAGAGACATGTGCACAGAGAGGCACACAGACATTTGATTTAGTTATATGCTGCAAACTTGTTTCAGGCAGGAAATATTTAATTCTGGTTCATGTTCAGCAGACTCTTTGAAATGAGCAACACTAATTAAACACTTGGTTTGCAAGCACATGTCAGTGCATTTGCAGGCTTTTCCTAAATGCAAAATGACATTTGAGTGAGACTAAATGATCATATGAAACATGGCTGAAGACGCTGGAGCAGAAAATAATGCAACATGTCAATTAAGCTTTAAGAGCTTCAATAATACAATAAAAGGTCTGGTTGTCTTGGAAGTAATAGTGATGCAGGTTAGTTATTGAATTAGTAACCAGTGCAAACTTTTTGTGATTTATCTATTCTTTTTTTATTTATTTGATGCTGAAAACCAAAAGGTTTGCCACAGTCTAGTTAGTAAGTCCTTATCCCATGGCCATCCACGGGTTACCCAGTGGGTAGACAGGGATGAAGTTCACTTTCTCTCTGCTGAGGAACTTTCTAGATGTGCAGTGTTGCCCTGCCTAAAGAATGTTTTCTTAACCATTTCTCTCATCCTGTCTCACTCTCTGCCTGCGTCACCCAAACCTCTGCAAAGACGACAAAAAAAATAAATAAATAAAATGTTTAGCTCGCTGCTCATGTCTGTGCAGCTCCAGGTTCAGTGCACCTTTCATCACCTCCACCCCCTGAAAATGTTTGCTATAATATGAGTGCTGGAATCCACAAAGCAGCTTCTTGGACTCACCGATTACAGAGCCCCACATGGGTCTTAAAGGCACGTGTTGAAGTAGGACACGAGATCTCACATTCCTCCACCTCTCTCTTATTTATGTTGGTTTTTATTTTTTTCAAGTGTATATGTAAATTATGGAGAGAGAAAAAGAAAGGTTACAACAGTGGGTGGATAGCTTGGAAATGAGGAAGAGAAAATGAAATTATTAAGCAGGAAGAAACTCCATAAAGAGATATCAGTAGTCCAGAGAAAGAAAAATATTTACAAAGTAAAGGTGTAAGAAGATTGTTGTTCTGAAAACACATCCACATCTGTAGTGGGACAGGAAAATTTGTGCTAGCTAGTTGGTTAATAAATTTAGGTAGCTTTACATGCAATTAGCATGAGCGTACTCCATGAGTACCAGCTTGTATTGCTATTGGATATTTATGTAAGATTTTAATGAGTAATTAGAACAAATTCATAATTAGTTTAGTGTCATTTGCTTGAAAAGTACTCCTGCCTTAAACACAGATATTAATTAGTTAACCAATTAGTTAGAATAAACAAGCAACATGTGGGGCAATATACTGTCTGTCTGTCTGTCTGTCTGTCTGTCACACACCAGTAAAATAGTAACATCTTGATTTCAAACAAACAAGCAGAACTTTAATCTACCTGAAAAAGTTAGATTTTTCAGCATATTTTATAAATATGCTGTTCCTGAGACCAAAACCAATAAATGTGGAGGAACTGTGGAATATGGTCTACTGCAAAATCTTACCAAGTAGTTTTATTCTAGTTTCTAGTTCGATATCTTATTACACTACAAATAAGACAAACTAACTTCAAAGTAACTTTTCAGAAAGATACAGAAGCTTGTTTTAAATGAATAATTCCTTGATATTGATGAAAAAGTACTTGTTCTATTGCCACAACTTATAACATCTGAAAAATATCTTGTTATAAGTTAAATAATCTGCCAGTGGAACTTTTTTCATCAATGTTAGGGAATAATTTACCTAAAACAAGCTTCTATATCTTGCTAAAAAGATACTTGTAAGCTAGTTTTGTCTGATTTCAAGTTTGCTAAGATAATTGCACTAGACAAAGAAAAACTTGGTAAGATTTGATGTTTCTGCAGTGAGTCATCCTGGTCTGGAACAGATGTTCAAATGTCGTTACTGAAGGAGTTTATAACATCATATTGAATTTAGTTGATTCCATTATAAAACTGAAACATAACAAAAAGATTGTCAAGTCCTCCTTGGCTTCATTCAGTGAGGTTTGTATCCAACATAGAAAAGATATAAATTCCTGCAAACTTGGTGCCAGAGAAGAACTTGGTGTCAGTCACTTTTTAAAGATTTTTTTTTTTTAAGTTTAGCTTAAAAGTGTTTGTCACATGAAAGCCAGAGTGACTTCTTTTAACTTGGTCCCTGCGTCATGAACCTTGGTGGAAGGAGGACTTAAAGGCGGGACTCGAACAGGCAAAACAGCTACAAAGAAGGAAACTGACTTTAAGGCACTACTAAGATATAAATTATAGGCAGAGATCACAAATGCATGCAAACAACAGGTGGCAAGAGTATAAACCAGGTGCATGTGGGGACAAGAATAAAAAAAAAAAAAAAATGAAGAATTGGACAAAGAAGGACTGCAAGGTAGTGCGTAACCACTGAAGAAGCTGATGAGTAAAAGGTAGTAATTAGGGGAACAAAGGGCCTGGTGTTAGGGGAGAGGAAAAAGCAAATTAACTGATTCCCACCAGTGAACAGACCAAAATGCAGGAAAGTGAAATTATCCCAAAACAAGACAATGCTAAAACAGTATTATCAAAAACAAAATAAAAAAACCCCATAAAACCCAACAAACATACACAACACTGTTACATGGTTCATAGTTTATAATCTTTCACTTCTGCACACATAAAAAAAACACTAATCACCAAATAATCAGTCGAGCATCAGATTGTGGCTCTGCTGATTTGTTAAAGTTGGTTTAAATGCCTCCCTTGGCATTGTGAGGTAATCAAATACTATCAAACCAGGATTTGGTTCTAATAGCTGTGTGCAAGGTACCAAGTCCTGCTGGAAAATGAAATGAAAATGAAGGAAAATAAAATTCGAACTTGATGAAACTCTGGATCAGGTGGCAGGCAGGTGAGATGCCTTTAACAATTGATTTCACACTGAACCGCTAGTAATGCAGCTGCTGTTGTCCATATCCTGGATACATCTTTGTGTGGTTCTTGAAGCTCTGATGCCATCCATGCCTAATGAATCTCTCCAACTTCTTTGTGCTTCACAATAATCTCAAGGGAACAGTTTTTACTGTTGCTTATGTATCTTTTTTTTTTTTTACCATCTTTTCCCTCCTTTCAAGCTTTCCATTTATACAGTTGAATAAATCAGTCTCTTTAGCAATTAGCTTTTGTAGCTTCCTCATGAAAGTCTCTGGTCTACACAACCTTCCCAAGCTGAATTTATATAACAAATGAGCACAACTCCTTTTCTATATTCTTTTGATATGGAAAAAATAAAATTTTGCAATTTTGAGATTTCTATTTAAGCAGCAATTAAATTAAAATCACATGTGAATAATTTTGCTCATGCTATAAGTTATTACAGGACATGGCAGCGACGGATGTAAACAGGAGTTACGGTGATAGCGCCATGAAGAGCTGTGGCTTCAACATAATTCAAATGACACACAACTTTTTATGAACTGTGCATTAATGTCCAAAAAAAAGCATTTGAAGATCCCATTATCCTCCTAATGTTTCCTGTCATCTTCTTTGTCATTTTCACCACTTACATCCGGCTGTTGATCATGTGATTCAAAAAAAGTTTTTCCATTGCAGTTTGGCGAAATACATCTGTTGTGATACGGCTGAATAAACACTTCATCCTAGCGCAAAAGCTTTTTGAAATTGCCATGTTTCCAGTAAACAAATTTATTTTCAGAATTTCAATTTGTGCATTTTTATTAATTAATGTAAAAGTGTTAAATTAAATCCATTTGTCAACATAAATAAAAGCTTGAAATATAGATTTCTATGAATTTTACTTCTGAAATTACTCAAATATAATAACTTTTTGACTAAGAGGTATCTCTATATTATGAGGTATGGGTTATGAAACTAGTTTAAGGTCCAGTGAACTGCACTTTGTCCGTCCCCCTCTCTTCTCCATCCACTGCTCTTCGTACAAAGAAGTAATGCACATCAGGCCAAAGGTGAACTCAGATGGTGGGTCGCAAAGCGTTTAGCCTGACTGCTTTCATGAAGCACAGACCTGCGCCTTGATGGTGGAGAAATGATGGATGATTTAAGATAATGCTGACTGTGTTTGTTGATGCAGAATGAAAACAGTCCTACAGCCTCACGCTGCTCTCTGTCTGCTCTATGATGATGAGCAGCAGCTCAATTAAATAGATAACATCAGGATGAGACGGCAGGACAATGTAGAGAGCAGGTATGTCTTTGTGTGTTGTGTGAATGCCACATACATATCTATGTTAACATCAAGCAGACAGGCTAAGAGTTTTACTCTTCAGCAGTGGAGATGTTATGAAACGTTTAACTTGGGAATAAAGGGGCTCTTATGCTGCACCAAAGAGCCTGTACTCTGCTTTCCCTGAGTGGCCAAACCAGTAATTAAAGTTAAGAGGTACAACAGTTCATATGAAACTTTCTCTGCTCTATTCATTAAGGGTGCCCTGCTAATTCTTTCTGTGATTTAAGTAAAAGTTTTAGCTTAGTCAGTTGATGCTGCTTCTTATGCATCTGCTCTGATTTGCTTTTTAAGGAATTGATATGTATTCTCACTCATGATATAGTATGCGTTTAAACAATACCATACTTTTTTGCTCTATATTTGAGAAGTATATAAGAGTATGTAAATATGAGCTATAGATTTCATATGCTGACTTTCTAGCTCCCATAAATGTCAAAACCAAATGCTCTAATCTACTTTTACTGTCTGCTAATGTCATGTCGTTTAAGCACATTTAAAATAATTTGTGACAGTTAACACAACATAAAATTATGTGAAATATTTAGGTTCACTCAAATGCTTTTAAAAGCTGTGGTATTGTAATTTGTGATTGAACCTTTGAATCAACAAGGGTTTTGCTGACAACTTAAGCGCTTGTTCAATTTTCAGTATAGATATTGCTGCTGAATTTGTAACCGTCATGACAACCAAAGGAGAAATATATCTATTGAAAGTTTAATCGATATTATGTGTTCTATTATCTATAACACAGTAAACATTATTCAATGAGCTTTGTTAAATAATTTTTGGCTTTGACTTAAAACAATCGTATTTCTATAGATGAGATCAATAGTTTTGCTCGTGTTTCATGTAAATTTTTTTTTGGTTGTTTTTACAATCTTCCGCCAAAATCCTCCCATCCCAAAACAAAAAAAGCATCCGTGTGGTTAACCAGATTATTTCACTGCTTTATCTTCCAGTTGCAGAAACTGTCACACTGATGAGACTTTTATGAATGCGATGAGCGTCATTTCTCATCGGAGTTGCTGCGTTTAGCTTCAGTGTGACTGTCTTTGACGTCTTCTTCCATCAGCGTCAATCTCTCTGGGGACTGTGGGCTGAGATGATAACCATAAAAGTTAACGAACCTCAGAAATGGGCTTAATTGGAGAAAAATCAATTAAATAAAAAAATCTGCTGTTAGAAAACATTGCTATTGTACAACAGATTGGAAAAATACTCTCATAAATTGTATTTGTTTAGCTGTCAGATTTCAGAGGCTAGTCAAACATTTTTTGTTTATGTCTGAGAAAACAAAAGGTTATGTTTTGTTTGTGTTTTCTTTTATCAGGGTTATGTGGCTTAGTGTAGAAAGGATGCTTTTGTTACTCCACATTACACAGCAAAATGGATTCTGGGTCAGTGGTCAGGAGTGTCTTTCAATAATCCTGGACGCCATGGCAACAGCACTCCGCTCATCCAGACAGGTCTCATTTCACAGACCTTTTACTCTTATATTATGGTGACATTGCCGTGAGACAGCAAGCAGGTTTTCAAGTCTGTTTCTAAAAAGTATTCATAACCTTTGAACTTTTTCACAGTTTGTTATGATGCAACCACAGATTTCACTGCACTTGAATTAACAGCTGCAAAAGCTTTGGAGTATGTCTACATAAGCATTTCACATTTAGAGAACTCTTTTAGATTGGAGGGATCGTGTTTGTCAAAGTTTAGACATTTGAAAGATTTTTACTTAGATTTAGGTCTGGCCTTTTACTGAGCCACTACAGCACATAAATATGCTCAAAGATTTCAAAAAGACAAACTATTTACGCTGGCAGACAGTCGTTTTAGTTATGTGTCATAACTAAAACAGTGGGGATTTCACATCTAACAACAGTGCCTGCAGCTGGATCACAGACCACAGGATTTTTCAGACCAACTAAAGCTGCATGAACACTTCAAACGCTTATGAAACTCTCAATTATAATAGTAATAATAGAAGATATTCTCAATTCAGATGGGTTAGATTTCTGTGACATGATTTGGATGGTGCTTGATGAGAGTTGGCTGTAATCTGAAAAGATTATTTATTTTAACTTAATAGGAAATATAATATTTGAATTTCGAAATTCTTGTTAGGTGTATTTTAAGCACGTCTAATAATTTAATTTAGACCTCACAAAGTGTCGTCCAGTGATCCACCTCGTCGCTAAAAATTCTTTGTTGTTATTTGTTAGGTTATGTTTAGACACAAAGTATAATCAACTTGACAAAGTTAAGATATTTCATTCATTAATCTTCCATCACCGCCTAAATACATCACAAAATTTGTCATTTTCATGTTTACTGCTGTCACCCTGTCAGTCACTTCAGAATGTCTTCTTGAAGGAACCATGATTCACAGAG
Source organism: Alfaro cultratus (assembly GCA_903066825.1). NCBI lineage: Eukaryota > Metazoa > Chordata > Actinopteri > Cyprinodontiformes > Poeciliidae > Alfaro > Alfaro cultratus. The sequence goes on from CAEFZX010009268.1 coordinate 176,882, forward strand.
GGACTATTTCTAGACTGTGGAGGTTGAAATGCTCACTTTACTGTTATTGCTGCGGGAAGAGGAAATTATTTTTGACTAGAAGATTTTAAATATAGTTCAGGCAAACAACAGGAGGAGGAGTTCAGTGATTCATGAAGTTAGATGGAGCTTTTCTTGGACTCTTTTCACATTAACTTTAGATGTTCACAAAATGCTCTTCCTGGTTTGTCAACACAATAACATCTCAGAGTACGCGGGTTGTGTTTAGATTGTTTTTGATAAAACGTATGAGCTGTGTTGACACTTTGATGGATTGCTTCAGGAAATTAAAAATGCATCTGCGTTGTGACATATTGACAAACCTAAAAAAGCAGAAAAGAGAACATAGATTGGGGGAGGAATAAAAAAAGAAAGGATTACAAGAAAGTGTTTTTATGAAACCCCTCAGCTGCAAACTAAATGATTGCCGATGTAGTTTGTCAAGGTTACTCAGATTCCAGTTTACATTTTTCAGCTCCACAAAGATTATTTCTTCACTGGGTTAAGCACTAAGTCAGTAGAAGCAACTGAGGGTTACTGAGGGCTTTTAATATTTTCTTAAAAACAACATATTTTTGTTCTAAATTTACAATTCAGACCAGTAGAAAAATTTAAAGAACCGTCCTCTTTCCTGTTATTAAAGGATTCTTTAATGCAACATAAAATTCATTTTGTTAAACTAGGTTCTTGATTAGTTTAACAAGGAAAAAGCAACTTGTGTTATGAGAGAAAAAAGTTGAAAATTACAAAAATAACCAAAGAAGCTGCAGAGCAGCAGCAGGGTCTGGGCTAAAAAGGACTAAACACTACAACCTGCTAAATGACAAAGACCATGACATTGGGGATCTTTATGCGAAGATCTTGTACAAAAATGTGTAGCATGACACAGTTGTTTTATTCCAAGCACTTCATTGTTACAGTTACAATGAAGTCTATAAAGTTATTTTGATAGATACCAGAAAAAATATGGTCATTTTTAAAATGTCTAACTTTCTCTTTCTCCAGTAACATAAGTGTAACAAGCTGATATTAAATAGTTAATTATTATTACTACCTCAGACTATAAGCCTGCAATCACCTTCTTAGCAGAGATGAAACTTTTATTTTCTTAAATGTAGTTTTAAGTAGTTTTACCGTTAAAAGTGATAGGTGGTGCAAATGTACTTTTACTGTCAAGGCCATCGTTCAAACGGGATGAGAGTCAGTAAGGCATTACAATATACTCCATTCACCCAAAGAAATATGCCCTTTATCTTTTAGTCTAATTAAAAGCATTTTCAAACTACTACTGCCTAGGTTCTAGGTATGGTTCGGCTGCTTTTTAGCTGCTTACAAATCGAACATGCTTAAAAGAATAATTGACGTTCTTCAACAACTATGACATCTTGTCCATAGCAGGTTATATTTAAGTGCAGACTAAAGGATTCATTGCATATTTTAACACAAAACTGCAGAGGTTTTCAAGACTTTTTGTGTAACAGTTACTTCCAAAGATCACAAATGTGGAAAAATGTTTATAATCGGTTATGGAGTTAGCTTTATTATATGTGCAGCATATTTATAAAGCTTTGGTGGATAAACCACAGCGTTTGCAGCATAAACCCATTCATTGTGCTGTGTGCATAAAATATTGCACATGATTAATGAATGCCTCTTGAGAATAAACAGAGCATCTGCTGGATGTCATCTGTAAAAGTAATATTCCACTGAAGATATCTGCTATCAAATAAGCACATTTTGATGCAATGCTGCCCTAACGTGTCTGTAACGTGAATCTTTTAAGAAAATTTGATGTAATTCTGTCTTTACATGGACTTTTTGGGCACTGTGTTTTTAGCCATATAGATTTATTTTTAGTCAAAGGCCATTTGAAAAAGGTAAATGATTTTTAGCTGTCATCGTGGCGTGGATCAATATCTTATTTTCTGTAATGGGAAAAAAGCTTTTCACCAGCTGTGGTCGAAAGCCTAAATACAGTTGTTTACTTTTCAATGGAAAGCTTGCAATCACTTACCATGTTAATTTGTTCAAACACACACCTTATTGTTATTTTTTATTGTTCTTTCATTATAATATCTCAAAATTATGTGTGAATTACAAGGTATTAACATCATAAATATTTCTTGACAGCAGAAGTTGCGTCAAACTTCCTGCCCTGCTTAATTTTATCTTCTAATGATGTATCTTGAGAGTGAAAGGAGGATTTTTTTCATTTCTTTATCATCATTCTTATTCATTCTGAATTAATCTAGTAGAGGAAATGACACATCAATGACCTTAGCACTCCCACACAGATTCCTCCATAACCTCAGCTGCTTTGCAGATGAACTACCATTAATGTTCCCTCTGTTTCTCATTGAAAACAGCTCTAACCTTTTCTTTTGAAGCAACGTCTCAGTTCAGGACAAATCTTGTGTGGTGCAATTACGCTCACAAGGGCTTTTAACATTTGCTTTTATTATTTCCACATAGTTTCAAGAGTGCCGCTTCTAACTTGCAATAAACACAATGAAAACAACTTTATGGATGTCAAACACATTTTCCAATAACTTCTTTTTACCTCAAATTTCCAATTTTTTATTTTTTTTTTTCAAATAAATTTTGGTTCTCTGATTTTCAGCTTCCATTCAGCTGTAAAGTCAAAAGTTTTATATTTTAACAAAATCTGCAAAGTTTCTTCTTCTTTTTCATGAGAAAAAATAGATTTAAATAAAAAGTACAGCTACATCCTTATTAATATTTCCTGTGGTGTGTTGACTTCATTACAATTTATTTTCCAAACCTTGTTGGAACTGATTCCACTTTCCAGTGAATTTGGTATATATTTAAAAAATATTTAGCTTCTTAAAGTGGCTTTTAATTTCTGTTTTAAATGTTTTTTTTAGTCATAATTTATTCATTTACTTTCTCAGCAAGATGCTAAACATTTAAAATGTTTTAGTCTCAAAATACTACAGTTTTGTGGTACACAGAAGGAGTTGAGGATATTAAGTGTCTGAACATACTTACAGCACATAAACTTGTCAAAGCATCAAAAATTGATTTAAAAATTTATCCATGTCCAAGAACATAATTTTTCCCTGGATTTGACAGACAAAATAATTAATTAAATCTGCCATGTGAAAAGCTTTACTTTAGGACATTGCAGTGGCTTGAAATATGGCACTATATAACTTGAAGCTAGAATTTAGTTCTGTCTTAACCTGCTTTTCTTGAAGCATAAACGTTAAGAAGAGAAATATTTGTTTAATTCATTGAAAACATAAATATAATGTTTTTCCTTTTAGATGCTCCAAAAGCCTGTTTATTCACTAAATTAAGTGAAATGCAAACCTTTAAGGCAACAAAATGGTTGCGTAACGTCAAAGAGTCTATGTTTAAATTTTTCAGTTTTTGTGACATCAGCAGCATCTTCATTTCTGTACATAAAAACGTGGCAAAAGAATACAGCGTTTCTTTTTGGCTGGTCTCAGGCGTGGGACCACCTACACAATTTATGGTTGATTACAAGAAACCCAATCATGGCTCTTGCCAAGCACATCACAGCTGCTGCTAGTTTCTGGGAATATTTCTAACACACTTAACAAATAGAGGAAGTTCCTCACATCAAACATAGTCTCCAAAACTAAATCTTGATGTAGGTTTTCATCCAAACAAACAAGATTCAAACATGTTACAGAGGTAATAATGAATATTTCTCTATTTAGACTATGTGGGAGCAGTAATTCGACACTAAGGCAACTTGGCTTGGCAATGTGTTGTGCTTACGTACACGATGATGCACATGTCTTCATATAGTCCTGAAAAAAATAAAATGTAACTGAGCGTAAATAGTCATTTCACACACCCACATAGACACACAGAGGACTCTGGGACTGGATACTGTGAGGCACAGACACAGTATTCCCTGCACTAAACTCCACTTCCATCACCCAAACAAGCATACCAACACAAACAATTAATACAGTATTTGGTCAATGGTGCATTAACACCTGCCCACAAACACAGACGGGTGCGCAAAAAGACATCCACACACAGACACAAGCGCATTTTCCAGCCTACGCCGGTATGAACTCACTACTCTGCTGCAGGGCGCAGATTTCCAGGTTGTGACGTCGTCTCTGACTCTTTCTCACTAAAAGGCCACCAACAGGGGAGCTATCCGCTGTTAAAGGAGGGGACCGAGAGTACCTATGAATCATCATCCTCCTCAGTGGTTTGTCGTTATTGACTTGGGTTTCCAAAAGTGCTGAGAGGATAATTGCTTTTAATCACTTAAACACCAACAATAAAAGCTGTGATAAAAAAAAAAAACTATAACAAATTAGTCAAATCCTTTGACATCATGCATATTAAACTTGATTAGAAAAAAACAACAAAAAAACAATCTGTCCTGATGATAAATTTAATTTGTTTTCTCAAATATGGCCTGGATTACTTGCCCATTGCCCACATATTTAACCTGATTTTAATTGTTAAACCAGCAGCATGCTTTACATAACCACAAATCTAAAAATGAGGATAAGCATATAATTGGTAAAAAAAAAAAAAATGTCTAAACATGAAAGGTTTAAAGCTGGGTGTGTAACTTATATATATATAAAAATATGTTTTTGTTAAAGCTGTCAGAATGTTGTGAGAGTATAATATGAGACAGATAATCAGTGAAAAAATCTGATGTGATTGACAGCGCTAAGACCCGCCTCCCTTCTCTGATTGGTTGTTTTTGACTGGGAGCGGTGCATTTCTTCAGACAGCAGTAGAAGCACTGGGAGGAGGTGGAGCAGCTCGATCTTTTCACAGATTACCTGTCTCAAGTTCCTGTGTCACATGGTTACAGTTTAACAAATATGTGAAAAGACATTTTTTTATAAAAATTACATACCCCTGCTTTAATTATTTAGTATTTATCTACACTCTGTTTGTATTATTTCTGTGTTTGTGTTAAATTAGGTGTTTTATTGCTGTTCTGTGTCAACCTTCTTTAAGAAAGAATGCAACACTTGCAGAAATTTAAGAATTATATGAACAATTAGTTTGTTTGCTTGTTTTCAGTTATACGTAACATTTTTGTCAAAATTCCAATGTCAATAACAAACAAGAATAAAAACTAAATTGAGTAAAACTTCCTAGCAGTTGTCTGTAAAACTGATTTGATAAGGTATTAATCCATGGCTTAACACCTACACATGTAATGATGTGTGTCAAAACCTTTGACAAACATCATTCTTGTACTTTGAAGGATGCTTATCTCAAGCTATCACATTACTTCTGCTCCCCATTCGCTGACAGCAATATTTCCCTAAGTTGCACCATCTGCGTGTTGCTGTGAGTCATTTTCCTCAACCAGGGTATGCTGAGTTTATAAACTGTAAAGTTTCTGTAAAGTGAAGAGCATATTGGTTCCACTTCAAAATGAAGCACATCAGACCTACATCTTAATGTAATTACTCTTTATGTTTTTCATCCAGTTTTCTGCTGACTGAGAAAATGCTCACTACTCAGAAACCGTGGGAAACAAAATGCATATTATCAAACTTTTGCATGCATTTCTCACCGTTGACTCAGCATGTGTCATGTAATTGGAGAAAAAAGAATAAGCCTCTTAGGATTGGGAAATCTATGCAACAAATGAAACTGTTTTCTTGAATATTTGTCCGTAAAACTCTAATTTTCCTTTTTGATTTTATGAAATCCTTGAAAATTTACTTTGTGATTCCATCTTTGATTTATGCATTTTAGAACCGAGCTCCATCTCTAAGCAATTTTGTTCCACCATTGCATAATTTTTCTGTTTGAGCTTTGTATTGGATATGTGTTTTATCCATATGACCTCCGCACTGCACAAAGTAAGACTAATTATGCACATAATTATTCCGTTTGATTAAAGTGCATCTATGAGGGAGATCCCGTTTAATGTATTATCCAGGAAAAGCCTTTTTCTGTCGTCCAACATTTTAAAAGCACTTTTAAAAGCGCTGGAGTCGTTAACGGCATCACTTCACACCTAAAAGCCTGTTATTAATGTGGGCTCTTCATCTGTTTTAATAAAGCATGCCTTCATTTGACCCCAATGGCATTTAAAGTGCTTCAAACATTAGGCAGACAGGCTGAACTTACTCTCTTCACACCACTGGTTATACAATAGGAATGTTATTAACCTGCATTGTCTTACTTCCCATATGTAGGAGAGGATCTTGGACAGGCTTAGAGCTCTGATTTCAGTTAACCTTTGTTAAGCGACAGGAACTTCATTATGGAGTCCACTGGTGTTTGAGGATGTGCTGAATGTCAGTCTCATATTAATCAACACAGTTGATTGCTTTATATTGCATTTACATAAATCAAAGGTCAATGATTGGAGGGATTGGTCAACCTGTTGAAGTAATGGTGGATAATATCAAATGACACAATTCAAGATTCCAGGGGGATTTCAGAAATATGATATTTTGATAAGTTTTATGCGTCTCCCTGTAGTTGAATTTCTGTTAAATGCATTGCTTACACAAATATCTACATATTAACATCAACAAATATAGGAGTTGTTACATTATCTTGTCTGGTGACAAGGTTTGTGTTTAGATGTTATCAAACATTGTGTTTTTTTACAGTTGATCATATAGTCCAATGAATCAGATGTTTCATAATGATGTTTTATCCATGCTAATATGACATCCACTCTATGGCACTCTAAAAATTCATAATGTGATGAAGCAAAAATTGTACATAGGTTATACATAACATGGGTAAAAATAAGCCATAATGTACTGCAGTCTGCGCCTTCACACGATGCTAATGCTACCGCCAATGTCCATTGCTTATTGATGTGATTTTCAGGCATTGTAAGGTTCATTGGTACCCAAACTGTATTTGACAACATTGTTGTGTAAATACTGTATTGTCTAACTTGTATGTTGGTGTCATTTAGACACATGATGATGAATATGTTTTCGTTTTTAACTAAAAAAATCTCCAACATGATGCCATCTGTCTCCTCAGATTCAGACTCTGTGTTCACTGTTGCCAGCTTAGTAGCTACGTATATTTAGAAAGTGGTCAAACTTTCAAAAAGTGATCACTAGCAAACATCCTTTGGGACTTTATGCAGTTTAGCAACAACATAAATTGGCCATAGGGAGAGAGTAAAATTGTAGTAATTTATTTTATACTCTTGGTATCAACTGTTAATTATAGATTAGAGCACTTATGTCACAATCCACATGTGTTTGTGTTTTTATTTTAATTAGTCCTTTAATCATTTCTGAGTTTATTAATGTTAGAAAAGTCTTGATTTTACTGGGAGGGTTTTACTAGCACACATTGATTGATTCCTTTGTGTTTTGGTTTATTCCTGTGTTCTGTTCTTTGTGCATTTAGATTTATTTCTTACTTCTGTTAATTTTTCCTATTTAGTTTGTAGATCATTTGAGTCTTAATTTAGCAACGACATATTTGTTGATAAGTCTGCTTTCTCCCTGCGACATCTGCTCCACATGACCTTTGATTAGTTAATCTAGTTTGTTCTCTATATTTTAATAAAACACTCTTTACACCACAGTTTTGCTCACCATTTGAGTTCTTTCCAGCCTAAATCATGAGAAAATTGTGCATGCTTTAACCAGAATGTCTCCAAAAACATTAGAGTTGCTAGAGTTGTGCAACTCCTTGAAAAATAATAACTGGGGGTCTGAGGAGTCACCGTCCCCTAAATTGAACCAACAGGTTTAACTCTTCATTAAGGAGAACTCTTAATCGATGGCGGAAGGAAAAGGTGGAAATGTACATTAAGCACAAAAATCTTTTAAACTTCCAGACAATAAATGATTTGCCTGGGTCTGAGAAAAGTCCTGCTCTTGTATTGTGCCACATAAAACTACCGTAAATATCTTATTTGGCACAATACAAAGATTTAGTGAAATGACTGAAGAACAAAGTGCTGAATTAGAAAATTTATTTTCACTCACTAGAATGATCTCACAATATCAAGTTAAAGAAGACATACATTTTTAAGGATGTGTAAACTGTCATGTCAGGACATGTGGTGTAGCATTTTTTTGGAGGTTGCACTTCAGCCATATGATCCTTCTGTTTTGGTTAGAAAATTCAGAATAAGACAAACCACATGACTGCATTTCCACCGTTCCTTAACATTATTGATTCACTTATCTCTCTATTTACATTTTTCTTTATGCTATGAAAATGTGCTTTGTCCGACTGAATATTTATTATTTTTATTAGCTCAAACTACTTGAATGCAACGTAGCAAGATGCCTTCTAAGGAGTTTGTATTTTTTTAAATTTTGGTATATGTATTAGAGTATGAAAATGGAGCTTCTTATACGCAGTAGAGCCATTGAGTTGGAGGATACCTTCACAAATAAGAGCAGTAAAGAAGTGCCCAGCTGAGTTAACTCCATATAGAAACCCAATTTAGAATTCCTTAGAGTTCAAATAGCGTGCCATTATATCTGCACAATTGAATTTATTACAGCCACATCCTGTTTTTCACAGTTTGCCCTAACATAGACGAAGTACAAGTTCCTTCCACTCAACATCTGCCTCGGCACTAACATAAGTTAAAGTAGGAGTTGTAGATTTTTCCAGAAAGAAAGCTGCATGTTCAGCATGATGTTCACTGAGAAAAATCCAAAACTTCATAGTGTGTTGGGTTCGCTGCACATACAGGAGATGCATAATTAAAGTGTGCATTTAGTTTTTGTGCCTGTTACAGTTTAAAGTGCTTTTGGCCTTTACTATGGAAGAAGTGAATTAATGCATTTTTCATTTCTTATGTTTTCCTCCATCCCCTTTGTGACTTTCATCGTTCTAAGTGCCATCTCACACAGCTTTGTGAGTGGGGATGGAAATGATGATGGAAGACTGAATCCAGGTTTGCGCTTTTTTTTCTCATAACAATTTCATAGCAGCAAAGCAGACTAAATGACAGCAATCTTACATTTTTCCTTGAAATGGACTCCAAAATTTGATTTTGTTTTGAGCACGTCTACAGAAGCACTTTTAAACTATCTGGTTGAAACAAAAACTGAGATGCTCTTTCCTCTAAAATACAGCACTTTGCGAAAGTATTAACACCTCTTAAGCTACAAATCACAGCCACGAATCTTTGTGTAATTTACTGTGATTTTTAAGCAATAGACCAACAAAGTTCAACTTAATCAGGGATAGCGAATAATATGTTGTTTTCAATTTATTATTATTTTTTAGATAGAAAATGTGACAAGTTTGACTTGCATTTATTGTGGAGCAACATTTTGAATAGCAGTAGTGCATGAGAGTGAATAAGAATTCTTAATTTTTAAAATCTTACGCATAAAAACCTAAAACATGTAGCATGTATTTCTGTTCAGCTGTCCTGAGTTTGAGGAACCACCTCTAAATACAGTTTTGATGTAATCTTCTAGCAAGAATCTTTAAGAGACTCTTTGATGAGCAAAGAGTCTCTTGATGAGTCTCTTTGCTCATCAAGAGACATCAAAAATTTGCAAAATAGCTCAACCTGATTGAATTATGCAGATTCTCTGTTGGATTTGGATCTGAACTCCGGGATTTTTTTGCACCAGCAATATAAAATGCATTCCAACAATGCATCAGTGGAATATTTTTGAAACAAAACATTCATTAATATTTTTAAGCATCTGACTTTATTTGACTAACCTATTACAAACTATTACAGTTTTCATATCTTCAATGGATCTGGGATTTAACATCAAATTCTGCTGCTTATAGCCCTAAGATCATAAAATAAATTTAATTTCCTTTGGTGATTCAGAAACAGTGGGTCTCCTGGGCTCAAGACCCTGATTTAGTTCAGAACTTGACAGCTTGCGCAATATGTTCCACTACAGCAATTCTAGTGCGTCATTGAGTTAGCATTTTCTTCCAGTGTGTAATACTCCAGCGATTTGAAAGATTTTTCACAGACACGTTTGTGCCATAGATTGAACAAAAAACATACTCCGTTTTAAATAAACATTTAAATTTGGTCTTTTTCTCATTTATGGATATGTGTCTGTTACGTCTAAATTGGCAGTTATTGCAGAAAAATGTAGTGGGTGGCTTCATCCACCACAAATATATATATAGCAAGTAGGTGCACCCTCACATGTCCTCAATTTAACCCTGAACAGACTGAGCAAGGCAGTGACGCACAGGCCTTCCCCAACACCATCTAATCCATATTCAAAATGAGATCTAGAAATGTATAATTAAAGTTGTAGTGCATGCAAAATGGAAGATACGCATTAGGATACTAATAAGGCCATAAGATTAGAAGAGGGAATTTATGTCAGTTGAGAAACAATAAAAAATCACAGTATGTGGCAAAAAACAACAAAAATAAATGAATACAAATAAATTTTATTATTCTCAAGATGCAGCGAGCTATTCTCAATAATGAGCTTTTGTTTCTATAGCTTAAATGAAGTCTAAGACTGAACTTTATTCACATAAATGACATTGATTTACTTGTTTCTCAGATGTTTTTAAAGGCTCTCTTGTACTTTTCTCAATTTCACAGGAAGTAATAGCACAGTGGAAAGGCGGCAGCTGGCAGTGACAGATATCAGTCCACTAAAACCCAAATAGAAATCCAATAAGGGCGCTGACGTCAATGGCCAGGTTCAGAAGACACACACTGATTGAATCAGTGGAGCTTTTGTAAAATAAACACAGTATCTCTGTTTAGCAGTGCACTTATTGTTGTGATAATGACTAGCCTCAGGCTGTTGCAACACTTACCTTCAGTCTCTGGAATGAGAATTTAACTAGGCCAAGCTCACTAGGGACAATGACTAAATTATTCATGAAATATCTTCAAAAGAAGTCGGTCATTTATATTCTGGGGATATCCACCTTTTAGGAAAAGTATTAGCATCCTTTTGCAGCTTTTGGAAATCATAATCTGTTTACAGGTTTTGCAGAGTAAGTCATTTATCTGTACCAAAAGCATAAATAGTGTGATAATTGTAATTTCTTCATATTTTGCATGTAATGTCTTAAAAGTCAGCCTATAACACACCATAACATAATCTCAGACACATGCTTCTACTTAATTCAATGTTTCTTGAAGCCTTTTTGTGTTGATGTTTACATTTTTTACTTGCATTTACAGCAAAATTAACACTCTTTAGTAGAGGTGCATCTATATATTGGCGCCGATTTCATTAATTTGGGGAGATTGAAGCTGATCTTGTCATCCAATCTTATCTACCTCAGCAAAGGTCAAACCACTGTTCTCTTTTGCTCTGCTGTGAGAGAGGTTTGACTGACAGACCGACCCACCAGGACATATCTGCACGTTTGCAGTTAACAGTAGTCACCACATTGATGCCAACTTAGCAACTTTCTTGCTCTTTTTAGCAACATTTCAGACAATGAAAATTGATATTGGCCAAAATCGGAATTGGCTGGCCAGACCTTTTAAGACTGTAATCTGTGATAGGCCAGTAAACTGCAACCTGTACGTGGCAAAGGAGCCAGTGACCTGCTTTAACACACATAAATTGAGTTACATCCCATTTTTAATCTGTGGGGTTTCATATTATGACAGCTTATCCTTTGCAGCTACAAAAGCTGAGAAGGGTTTCAGTGTTTGTGGGAATATTTGACTATTACTCTGGAAGCCCATTTTTGAGGTCGGACACTGATGCTGGATGAGAAGTAATGGCCTACGATCTACACACTAATTCAATCCACATGTGTTCAGTTTGGTTTAGGATGGGATTCTGAGCAGGCTAGTTGTGTGTTAACAGGTTCATCCATGTCTTCATTGACATTGATTTGTCTACTGATGCGCAGTCATGTTTGAGTCAAGCCATTTTAAAATTTTTCCAGCTAAAGGGGCTGCAGGAAATTGTCTAAGATGTCTGAAGCATCAAGAGCTCCTTTTACTTGGTCCCAAACAATAATCCTCTCTGAATCAAACTTTACACTTAACACAACGTTGTCAGATAAGGGCCATTCCTCTGGCAACCGCCAAACTTTGACTGATGCCAGATAGAAAGGCATGATTCATCACTCCAGTGAAGACGTCTCCGCTGCTAAAGAATGCAGCGGCAGACTGCTTTACACAACGCTTTGCATTTTTACCTGGAGGTGTGAAGCTTGTGCTGCTTCATAGAGATCTGCAACAGAAAACTGTGTGAACATCCATAGATCCTGCTCTGCCTACCGCATCGCGGCCTTGTTGTTGAGATTGCATCAGTGATCATGACCCTCTTACATTTTTATTTTGTGTGTCAGAAGCCGGAAAGCCTGGGAGCCACTGCTTTTGAGTTCAGTTCACATTCAATCTTCAAGAAGCTTAATAAGCCGAGCTCCTCTAACTCTCCTTTTCTTCAGACACTCCCAGGCTTCCAGCTGTGCTGATAGGCCACTGAATTACTCATACAGGATATTTTCTGTTTACTCAGATACTAAATGAGTATGTATTAATGTTTACACAAATGCTGTTTCTTATCTATCTTATCTATTTCAATTTATATATTTGAATTTATTTCTTCTAATATTGAGAGTTACATAAGGATTTAGGGATGTGACTTTTGTGTACGATCAAAGCAGATAATTTTGGAGGCTGATATGGTTTGAACCACATTTTGATTCACTGAGGATACAGATGATCACAGAATAAATGGCTGTGGATGTCCACAGAGGTAAAGAGCAGTGGATGATGACATCCACAAAGAAGTAAAAGCCCTTGCCAACATCTAAGAGTAATTGATCAGATGTGAAGCACATTATCTTCATTATCTACAAAAAAATAACTTCACAAGCGGGAGTACGACACAATCAGGTTGACAATAACTGAAAATAATGGCTCTACAAAGCTAACAAAGACATACGGAAACAAGTATAATAGATTTTTGTTGCACTGGCTCACTTTCTTTTTATTACTTTCAGATAACAAGCAGGAACGGTAGGTCAGATTGAGCCAAAGTTTATTTCACAGTGACTGAAACTGGATGGTTAAAGCAGCTTTTTAAGAGTTTCTTTTTAAACTATAAACACAAAATTGAGGAGCTCATAAAGAAAAAAGTAAAATATCAATATTTTCAACAGGTTTTTGGGATTACATTTGAGCACCTTTAGTTAGTAAAGAGCTAAATATGTCAAGTTTTCTTGTTCAGGTTTATGTGAAATCTTTTTTGTATTGAATGAAAATGTATTTTTGATACTATTAATAAAAACTTGTTCTCACTCAATAATCATCCACCCGATGCAAGCCCTTGTTCTTCCAGCAACATTGATCCTCTATTGATCCTCCTGTTTTTATTCTAGTTCCCATTTGGTTCTGATCAAGTTTCTGTTTATTTTTGTCATGCAGTTTGATTTTACTTTGTCTTTGATGTGGCACCACCTCCTTTAAAAGGCATCATCAACTTTGTTCTGAATGTTTCTGAGAATGACTTCATTTCGACATTTTTACACCTCAACAAACATTTTAATTGTGTCCAACGGTTCCAGTGGGCACGATGTGCATAATGGAAAGCTAAGAAATGTTCCTGCTTACGCTTTAAACTTCCACTTTGTAACATTTTGAGAAATGATTTAGCTTGTGCTGATGTGATCACATCCTACCCACTGAACCTTTGACACAACATTTTCTCATACTGGGTGACGTGGGAAGAAGATAGTTCAACATTGCTGTCAATTCTTGCTGTAGCCTGTTGGCTCTGTGCTTTCATAAATCAAATGTGGTTGTCGATTACATTTACATCTGATTTACATTATTACATCTGATATTAACAAAAATTGCTGTGGTTGAACAATATTTTCAATGTGAGTTTCCGCACATTGAAAATAAAATGATGACAGTTGTTATGCACTGCTTTGAATATCTGATTGTAACTGGAACTCAGTGCTTAAACATTGTATGGATGATAATATATTCACATCTGTTGACTTCATCCAACAACTACATAAAAATGTATCAAAAAATCATTTAAATAGCCAAAATCTGTCAGCTACTAGAACAACCTTCAGTTTGAATTTTATGGACATAAGTTAAAAAAAACTATATAAGATGTAAACAAACCAAAATACAAATAAATACACTATAAAGTTACTGACTGGGTAAATAAATAGTTTTAGCTACAGTGCAGAGTCACAAAGATAATAGTTTGTGTAAGATCACTTTTAGTCACCAAAGTAAAAACATGAATAGTTTTACTTTGTAATACTTTGTAACAGTAAAAAGATAGTGTAAAATATTACTAAATATTTAAACCTAACAAAAAACTAATGTCATATTTTCTTAAGGGAATAAAAATGTTTCAGAGAACATTTATCTGCATCAAAAGGAGGAAATTCTCATCATCAACAAAAACAATGTGCACAGCGGAAGCCCATCCTTATCCACAGTCTGTTCAACAGTCAGGTTTCAGGTTTCTTCCTGAGGCTTTTGATGGAGGGATTATGTGTCCCCGACCATTTTCTGAGAATTCCCCCAACAAACATTTTGATCTGCTTTCATCTCCTCTTATGGTTGACCAACAGGAAGCTGCTGATGCTGTGCTAAACAAGCAGAGACTGTGCAACCTCTAATGCCTGCTTCCGCTTCGAAAATCCTTTCACCTTATTGTTTCACCCCTGAGAGCTCCTTGAACATCTGTGTTTGAGCTTTATGAACCCAGATGTTTATTTGACAGATTGAGATGTCATGATGATTGCTGCATAATAAACTATCTGGTGTTAGAGAAATCAATGAGCCTCCAGACAGCTCATTTTTTGAATAAGGTTCAGGGCTGACATATTGAAATTGTTTTCAGCCAGAAAAGCTAAAAGATGACTTTTACATAATGATTTATTGTAGGGAAAGACTCTGGTGTCTGAGTTTTCTGAATGCTTTAGTAGAAGAAATTCTATTTGATTTGGAAAGAAAATTGCTCCCAGTGCACATCATTTGGAGTCCTTCGTTTATAGTAAAACCTCAGGTTAGATATGTTTGATTGAAGGTTTGCTTTTAGTGCAGCTTTTTCCAAATTACTGCACTTCCTCCAAAGCATTACTAGCATTCTCTACTTTGATGTCTTCATTACTTTACAGCCCCTGCCAAACAGTTGGCAGTGGCTGTCGATTTCCCAAAATTGATAGACTGACAAAGTCATTAAGAGCAACATATCACATATTTAAGATTACAATGTTAAATATGTAAAGTTTTCTGCCCAATTTTTCAATGTAGGCCAGCAGGAGAATAGCAACATTAAAGACTAAAATACTAGCAATTCAATAATGTCAAGAGAAAAAAGGTTAGGTCAAACATATTTATATAATGGGGAAGAAGTAAAGGTGATGCAGAAATATAAATATAAATACTGCTCTGGAGATTATTCTGCAAAGAAGAATTCTTCATAAAATCAAGATAATTACAGACTGTTATGAACTTTCTCCTCTTCATGAGACTGAAGAAACAATAGAAGCATTAGTAACTATTTATTTAAAGAGGTGTGCATAAGTCTGACATAATACTGCCATAAACATAACGCCTGTTGTGAACATGAAGGAGTCTTTGTGAATGTTTATGATTGTTGTCATAAAGTGTCACTCGGTAAATAATGACACTTTTAGTGCACTTGTAATACAAGTTTATTGAACCTTTGCATTAAAAGTGTCATTATTTACCTAATAAAGCAGCTAAATAATGACCTGCTTTATTAGTTTTAATGTAACTTAAAAGTTACATTAAAACTTTTAAGTTACATTAAAAGTTTTAATGTAACTTTTAGTACAACTTTGCATTTTAAAGGTGTCATTATTTACCTTCATCTGTCATGAAGTGTTAACACTTCAGGACAACACTCAAACATTCATGAAGACTCCTTCATGTTTATGACAATGTCATGTCAGTCTTATGCACACCAATTTAATAACGTGTTACCAATGCTTCTATTGTTTCTTCAGTCTTAGGAAGAGGAGAAAGTCTTATGAAGAGGAGAAAGCTCATAGCTGTCTGTAATTATCTTGATGTTATGAAGAATTATTCTTTGCAGAATAATCTCCAGAGTGTTACCAAAGAATCCACAGCAGGATGTTAAATGAAAAGCAGCATAAAATTAGTTACAAATGCACTTATTGTTTTTGCACAAAAAAAAAAAAACTTAGGTGAAAACTTATAATGTTTCAGCATCATCATTTAGTGTTTAGATGAAGAGATTACTCATATGTTGTGAGCACTTGCTTCTCTGATGTGTTGGGTTGCCATTGGAGTCCCGATGTTTAATCGCAGGGTGCTCTCCTGCTTTAGATTGACTGACCAGTGTGGGTGTATGGCTGTGGAAACCAGGTTATGTTCCAGGACTTAATATGATTTCAAACAGGTTACCTAGAAGAGGAAGGGCACCTTTGTGGCTTGCACACAGGAAATCCTTCAAACAAAGGAAAAGTCACTGAAGGGGTTGCTGTCCGGAAAAACCCTTCTGACAGCTAAAATCAATTGAAGAATTTTTTTTTTTCTAGAGAGCACTCAACACTTCATTCTAATTGCTCTGGTGAGCCGGTGCTTCCAAGCAAGTGATTGCTGTAGGTGTTAATTTTCTGTAGTTGATTCCTCCCTTAAAATGTCATTGACGTCAAAGGAGTAAAGAAAAAAAAAAAAAGCTGGCCTCAACAATTTCTCCCAGATCCTTTCATTGCTATTCAAACGCAAATTACGTGCACACTAGTGTGCAGTCACACACACACACACTGCACTGAGAAAAAGCAAAAGGAGTGGGCTGATTGTGGTTATTGAACACAATGACAATATGAACGACAGCACTTCAAAGGCTTGAGCTGAAACAGACGTCATTGAAATCAGATGGTGA
This sequence comes from Alfaro cultratus, assembly GCA_903066825.1. Lineage (NCBI taxonomy): Eukaryota > Metazoa > Chordata > Actinopteri > Cyprinodontiformes > Poeciliidae > Alfaro > Alfaro cultratus. The sequence continues at coordinate 193,720 of CAEFZX010009268.1, forward strand.
AAAGAGACGCTGGGAATGAAAAGCAAAAACAGCGGAGAAAAGTCACAGGTGTAATTAATTATCAAATGTGAAAAAGGGGATTTATAACAGGGAATGCATACAGAGATGGGCTCAGGCATAGATAAAAATTGCTCCTGTTGATTTTCTGGAACTATCTAAACATGCATCATTTTAAACACAACTCAACCTTTTAAAGCAATTATTATAATTGTTATGCACGGTTAAAAATTACAGATATGCATGCTTTAGTGCACAGAGGAATATCCCAATTGCATAAAGACAACCTTGTGGTGCATTGTTTTCATGAATGTGTCTTTGCATCAGCAGCACTTAACTTTTAACATTTTATTAGTAATTACTAGCTCATTACAAAGAAATTTCTATCTCCAACTGGACTCAAATCTAAAAACAACTCCCAAATACAAATAGTATTATTTTTTTTAATTATTTCATTAACTGATCAACTGTTAATTATGATTTAAGATTATAATATTAGATCAAATAAAATATTTTCAATACAGAAATAGGAAGCAGCTTTAACACCCCTTTGCTATTTGAAAATACCAACCTTTAATTTTAATATGACAAATAAACCTTATTACAGCAAATATTCTAATTCTATAATTGGGCACCTTTGTATGTTTATGAGTAAGAAATAGAGAACCATTTGTGTTGAAGGCTCCAACATTTATTTTCCACTATCACAAAGTTAGTTGCCTTTTGAGGTTTGCAAACAAGGTCATATTTACAGCTTTGAAATCACCATTTCAAGCTCTAAGCTGGTAGAACTAGAGTTTACATTGAATGGATCTGCTAGGTACAGATTACCCAACAGGCCACACAACAGCTTCACACAAAAGAGGACACAGTAAACGCAGCAAGGCTCATCTTCCTTCCATTCTTTGCACAGCACACCCTGTGCTGATATGGAGGAAATCTCCAGAAAACAGCATTGAATTCCATTACAGGGGTGTAGGTTATTGACTACTGTCCAGCAATTTTATTTTTCTGTGGGATTGATCGTCTTAGTGAGGAGTTGACATTGTGGCAGAGGAAAGCAGTATTTTCTTTCAATTTGTATGAATAAATTGATAGGCAAGTCATATACTAAAATGATTGGGTCATTCTGAAGTTGTGCATTATGTTTGAGTTACTACAGAATAGGAAAAAGAATTAATCAACCTGTAATAAGATGAATAAAGTAGACATTTGTAGATTTTAGAAAACAAAGCAGATACAACTAAACAACTCAGACTCAAGTTGCAAAAGCAAACTCTTTAGATTTGACTTCAAATCAAGTTTTCAGGTCTCAAGCCTTGACTCTGACAAGCACTCTAAAGACTGAGGACTTGATTTAGACATGTGGACTGGAACTCCAGTCTCATTAACAATCTTTTATCAACTCTCATTCACAGACTGTGGGCTACGATGCGCTCATGCTGCTGAGAGACAAAAAAAAAAACAAGAAAAATGTCTGAATTCTTTGGTTTAAGAGGCCAAGAATGAGTGAGGAGTCAGCTGAATCTGCAAATGCTGGCAAGAAAGGCAGCTTGTCTTAAGCACACACATGCTGACACAGAGGAATCCACATAGAGTTGAAGGAGTGAATTTCATAGAACATTCACACCATCTATACTTACAATCATCTAATTGGGGCAAAGACAGGTCATGTTGTGACATGAACCATTTAATTTATTTTAAAGACTTGAAAACTGAGTTTCTCTTTCCCTACCAAAAACTATAAAAAGAAAATTATAAAATTCCACTTTGGTGGCTTTTTTAGGTGAAAAACAGAAACATCCTGCTTCTGATTTAAGGATGCAGCATTCGTCAATAGCACTTGTGGTCTAAGTCTGTGTGTGTGTGTGATGTTGCTGTCACAAACCTAATGTATCATTTTATCTTGGGAAAGCCTCTCAAGAAGCATCAGATTTGAAAGCAGCACCCTTGTCCTCCAGGCATGTTTTAGATGTCCCCTGCTTTAACATGCTTGATTCAAATGATTGCAGCTCAGAATTAATCAGCAGTCTCTTGAAATTAGGTATGCTCAAGCAAGAAAACAACTATGACATGCACACTGCTCTTCACCATGTAGCAGTCATGCCAGTTCGAACTACTGTCCACTTGTAAACCCAGGTGTGTTCTCACCATTTCTACATCACTACCATCTATAATAAAGGGCTGTAAGGGAGGAGTTTCCTGAAAGTCCAGTACCATCTGCTTTGTCTGGAAGTTTGTTCTTCCACACAAAGACATATGAAGGACATGAGCTACCACTGTTGCATTCTCGTTATGTCACTTAGTCACTCAGTGCAAAGGTCTATTTTGTTACATTTCAAGTCCCAGGGTGTGGAGAGACACAGAAGTTTTATTTAAACCATCACCAGTCGTCAACTGATGCTCCAGTTGATGCTTTATGTTCGCTTCCATCACAATTGATAAAAAGGTTTGGACAATGGAAATCTCAGTTATTGATTTTACCCTGTTGATCGGATTCCAGTTTGTTCTGCACCAATGTTTTCAATGTACACCACAGATAAAAGGATAATCATTGCTGTTTCATTGGTGACAGAAGTGTTATGCTTATTCATCTACCTCATGTTCTGGAATGACAATGAAACCTGATAAATGTTACACAATATTGCAGAAACTTTTAAAGCTCTGATCCGAAAACATCTGTATCCATATCATTAATTTTAATGCCTTTGTTGTTTTGTTGTTGCTTAGTCATTTGTTTGTGTGTTTTTAACCACAAGTGGTATTCTTGCTCATCATTGTTCACGGTGTGATTTTAGCAAGTGTTTGACTTAGTCAGAAGAACCTTCTGACTCCACCTGATTGAGTCAACCATGTTTCTGCAGCGAGACTGACCTCACACAGATCTGATGACGCACATTCCCTTTAAAAAAAAAAAAAAAAAAAAAAAAAGAGAATAAAAAAAAAAACTATGATTACAGAGCCAGAAAGCCAGATCAACAGCGGGAACAGAAATCCATGCCATGCTGGATTAGACGAGCACAGCGGAGCAAAGATCTGGCTTTTATCTGTGCAGGAGGACAGAAGCACAGACCTGCATGCAGAACCATTAAAGCATAATAGTTTTGGATTTTCTCTTGCAGAACAGCTTGCTGAAAATATTTAATAGTTTAAAGTTTAAAAATTAAGCAAAAAGCAATATCACAGTTAATTTATGTCTTATTAACAACTCATTTTCAGATTGACACAAATCTTAAATCAGTCTTTGGCCAGGTCATGGGCAAACACAGACGCCAGGAGACTCTGCGTCATTGAGGGAGAGCTAACCACTCAGATGTCTGATTGATTCCACACACACTTCTGCAGACTAATGCTTCTGATGAGCACCCATCCATCCACTCGAACCCACAGTGTAGAAAATCACAGGCGCACTTCTCTGGACACACAAGACTGCCAGAAATTATTGCCAAATTGGAAAAAAATGCTAATCAAACTGAAAGTAATAATTCTTAATCAGGCAGGGAGGCTTCTGTTCGCTGGAACTTCCTGAAAAAGACGTGTTGTAACCGGAGCTGCACCTGATATACGGAGAAACCCTTGGCTTTTCAAAGTTATGTTGCCATGGAGAGGATTTGTGAGAATAATCGAATGAATCTAACATAGGGAGCGTGAACTGTGAAGGCAGCAGGGGATTCACATAAAAATCTGTTCCAGAATACCAATGCACACGAGCAGAATGTCATGCAAACAAGCTGGCTAAAAAATATAATACTCTTCTCTACTGTGTCACACTTGCATGCTAAACATGCTCAGGAAATAAACACACAGGTCCTAAACGCACAGAGACAACATTCAGTTTGTATTGTTAACGGTATTGATTGCAAAAGTATTCAAGCCCTTTGACTTTTCTCTCATCACAGCAGTGACCTCGGTCTGCATGGTGCAGTTTGTTCACTAAAGCACTCCAGCAAACCTCTGATGGCTTTACAGAGCAGCAGTGTTTATCCTGAGATTGAATTACATTTTAGTTGCTCATGAGTCACATTACTCTAATTATGCTGTTGTTAAAGACTCTTTTTTGCAAGTGCATGAAGGGTACAGGTGCAGAACAGGATAATGGTAATAATTATGTTAATAATTATATCAGTTCTAAATAAATAAATAAATACATACATACATAATAAATAGTTGTGCAAGCCCACCCAGCTCTTTGTCATGTCCAGCTCTGCGGCTGGTTACGAGTAGTGATGGGCCAGATGACACCGAAACCTCGGCACATGCGGCAAGCAAACAAGACAAAACCCCGTGTCACTTTAAGAAAAACCATGTGACCGAAACAGTTCCCTTGTCACGGCAATACAGTGTCGACACAGTTTGGGAAATGTGCTGGTTACGAGTTTTACCTGATACTTGTGAACCTGGTTTTGTGTTCTTTTTGTTTTATTTTGTGCACTAATGTCCCATTTTGCTTCAGGCAACTTCACATTCTGAGAATCCCACCTATCCACAGCCTATGCCACACCCTAATGTTATCCACTTGTGTCTCATTATCTTCCTTTGTTTGTTTGTCTAATTATTGCTCACCTGTGCAGCTTCCCCTTGTCCAGTGGTTCCCAAAATCGGTCCTAGAGAGCCGGCATCCTGCATGTTGTAGTTCTCTCCCTGGTTTAACACACCTGGATCCAACGACGGCTCATTAGAAGGCCTAAGAAAAACACTGAGATTCTGAAAAGGTTGTTGCCACCACCAAGAACGGAACTAAAACATGCAGGATGCCGGACCTTGAGGACCAACTTTGGGCACCACCTATTCAGTTTGTCTTGTTGCAAGAGTTCCTGTCATTAAGTCAAGTAAATACAAACAGCACATTTCAGCAACAAGGCAGTTCAAAGTTCTTTACATGATAAAGACAGACATAATATAGTATCCAAATATGAAACAATTTTGTCCAATGCTATCATCAAAATCATTAAGAATATTGATAATCAAATATATATGGACTATATTAATAAATGCACCATTATCAATGAAATTCAGATGTTTGTTCCAGATTAGAGGAGCATAAAAAAGTGAATGCTGCTTCCATGTTTGATGCAGAGTAGACAAGACCGGAGTGGTCTGGAAGGTTGATACAAGTCCTTAATGTATTTTGGGGCTAAGCCATTTAGTGATTTACAAAATCTATTTTCTGAGGGAGTCAGTGTTAGGACTTTAAAACTGAGCGCTGATGTGCTCTATTTTCTCCAGTTTTAATGAGAACACGAGCGGCACCAGCACTCTGAATTAGCTACATCTGTCTGATTGATTTTTTTTTGGCAGACCAGTGAAGATACTGTTGCAGTGATCAATGCGACTAAACATAAACATAAGGATGAGTTTACTAAGACTTTACTGGGATATTAGTCGTTTAATCCTTAAAATATTCTTCAGGTGATAAAAAGCCAACTTTGTAATTCTTTTTTCGCGTCTTTCAAGGTTCAGCTCTGAGTCCATCACTCAGATTTCGGCAATTTGTAGCTGCAATACCTGAAGCTGTGCACTGACTCTTGATTGTTGCGCTAAATTACAGTATAAAAGGACTGAATACAAATCCATGTGTTTTTCAGATCTTTTAGATGTACATCCTGCACCTGAAATGTAAAATACATATATGTATATACTATATATATATATATATATATATATATATATATGTATATTTTATTTTTTTTTTACAGTTGTAAATTAATTCTGGCAGTAAGTGACTAAATGTACAAAGTGTTGATAAATCTATTTTGATTTACTTGTCCAGCCACTCTGAACCACAGCAATAATAAACAACTCTGCATTTCCCAAAGCTCAGTTCTTGTTTAGCAGAGAAGCTCACAGGAATGACTGGCAGCCTCTCTCTTTGCACTGACCACATTCTTATGTTTGGTATTTCCATTCTTATGTGCCTCCATCAGTTAACATAACAGCTATTGAGGCTTACACAATGGAAATTTGCAGTTGCATTAACCGTAATTAGTACGTGACTGCACTAATAATTACATGCAGGAAATCAGAGGTAAAGTCTTTCATTGCCTCTTGAAAAAAATGTTTCTTCCAAATGACTGTTTCTGATAAATTGTCATAACTTGCACAATCAAGAGATATTCATGCATAAAAAGATGCAAAAATCTGATAAGATGCATGTTTAAACACAATGTGCAAAAATAAGACTGCTTTATTCGTTAAATTAGGAGGGCTGCAATGAGAAAAAGGAAATAGCTAAAGTCAGTTAAACCGGAAGCGGCATGCGTTTGACAAACTCAAACAATGATTGCAGAGAGTTTCTCTGTTGTAATTACAACGGCTTGCAGTGGCCATCAGTGTCTGGTGGAGCCTCAGCTTCCGGCGGCAGCTCAATGCAGAATACTAATACAGCAATTAGTGTAACCCAGCAACAGGAAGTTGGCTGCCCTTGAGGGTAGACAGGAGAATGGCAGTGAATACATCACTCTGATACTGACAGGCTCTAGTGGATGTTGTCAGGTGGCTGAAACGCTCTGCTCAGCCTTGAGAGGAAGTCTGTAGCTGTGGAGGGTTGCACAAACTGACATTAGTAAGGCAAAGATTAGAGGTGCATGTTGGGGTCAAGTGCCAGATGATCATCAGAGGTTATGCTCATGATAAAGAGCAGGGAGGTACTTCTCAAAGCTCCTACATTTGTTAAAATATTGCCTTGATTACTTTTTTTTTAGTATTTTTGCATGAATAATAAATCATTTGATATGAACAGTTAATAAGTATAACTGCATGCAACACTGGGTAGCACATGTCAAAATTTATGCAACACAATAAAAACATTGAGTATTTGCAAATTAACTGAGATAATTGCTCTGCACAGAGAATTAGGACGAGGTAATAACAAAGAAGTCCATGCATGCTTACTGCAGGACAGAGCAGAAAGCTGGTGTTAGACCAGCAGGAAGAAAAGGTTAGTATGATGATTCACACATTGTTGTAACAATGATGACACAAGAGCATGCTGAAAGCACTGTGGGGGAAAAGGTTTGAAGTAGTGGGTGCAAATTGTTTTCAAACTTCCAAAATCATTTTCTGCATAGTATGCAGTGTCAATGCAGAAGTGTCAGCTGTCAGCTTCAAATCTGTCTTGTTCAAATCAAATAATTATAAAAAATTTTCCGGTTAGATAAATATTGCACTTTTTTTTTCTTTTTTTCCAGCATGGAGCACTATCATGTTGCAGAAACTCCATAAGAAGACCAAAATGTGACACACATGGTTGTCGGCCGTTATACAGCCTGTGACTGATGTCATGCACCAACAGCATCAGCAGCTTGGACTAATAAATGTTCACATAATCTGGGTAAATTATCACCCAAATATCTGAAATACAAATTAAAGACAAAATCTAGCAGTATGTATTGAATTTTTTGGAGGATCTTGGTCCATGGCTTCCTGCATGGATTATTTTATCTTCAGTATAAATCGGCTGATGACTTGAAAGACAAAGAAGAAAAAAAAACTGTTTTGAAGAATTTTCTGTTTCAGTATCAAAATATTTTTAAGTTTTTTTTTTCTTGTGGAATGTTTTTCCCTTATGTTTCTAAGTAAAAATGTATAACAATTTTTTTCTACACATTTTAGTGTAGAAAACTTTTGATCAATGTTGCTTCACTTCACAATTACACGACTATGTTAGTTTATCACACTGCTTGTTGATGATGCAATTGATCAATACCTTTCCAAGAAACTTTATCCAGCAGCATAATTTAGTAAACAGAGGTTGTCTAACACATATACAATATTACATTTCTCATGTAAGTATAAAAAATTATTTTTTTTCTTTCAAATTTGCAACTTTAAATTAATTATTTTGTCTAATCATCTTATGCTACTTCTACTTGTTTTTCACAGATGAGAAAACCTGAGTTGTTCTACTGAGCTGATTACCATCTTCGTGTTTCTTCCAGAGAACTCAGTTATTAGAGAAGGTTAAGAGAGAGGCTGGGGACCAGCGCTGAAGGGGCCATTCTCCAATTAGCAAACTGATTGATTGATCGCCAGCCAGAATACTTGTCTAAGAGTCCTAGGGCAAAACGGTGAAACTCCTCATTGCTGTCAATACATTTATCAGTTCATGTTTGCAAGAGAAAACGCAAATACGTATTACAGGTTGTCTTGTGAGTGCCTGTGTAAAATACTTAATTACAAATAATTACCCAAAAGGAAACCCATAGAAGGGAATTAAATATAAAGATAGTGTAATGGTACAATGCCTTGCAAAAATATAAGACACATTAAAATTCTCTCAGATTCTAAATTGTAAAGGATTTGTTTATTTTTAATGTCAAGGTGAAATATACTTGGTTTTCATATTGTTTTACAAATTCAAATTTGAAAATGTGATGTGCATATTACACACTTACCTGTACATAATGCTACAGTTGTCTTCTAGGAAGCTGAGCCCCTAGTCTCAAGTATTTTGCAGCTTCTGTTAAGTTTTTATCAAGGATAGCTCCATCCATCCTCCTGTCAACTGCAACCAGTGTTTTTTTGTCCCTGCTGGAGAAAAACCTCCACACATCATGATACAGCCACCACCATGTGACCCAGTGGAGAGGGTGTGTTCAGTGTTGCAGGATTAGCTTTCTTCAATACAAAGCATCAATTTTTCTGTATTTGTCTGATAGCATGCAAGCCTTTGATCTTCTGCTGTTGCACCTTTTCAATAGCCTTTTCTCCCCATTAAAGTTTTATTTTATGAGCTTTAACTAATGCATCTGTTTTGCTTTGACCTCCCAAACACAGGAGCATTTACGTCAGCAGTATGGTCATTTGCTGGAGCTTCAGTCTGCAACAGAGAATCAAGAAGCAGTTAAAGTCAAAAACCCTGTTTTCACTTGCAGTAATCTGACTTAAACTGATTTTAAAAGAAGGTTCCTATTTGTATGTGCAAGACTTGCTGCACTGCTCTGCTCCATGATGATTGAATCATTCCATAAATCATTATGAATGTTAAAAGTGCGTTATAAAGCAGATAATTTTGCCCTATTAATGAAATATTGAAATGCCACTTTAGTTTGACTGCCTGTTCCCATCTTGAATGGCTCCCTAAAAGTAGTTAGAGGGTAAATTGATCTGCAAATTGCTTTTGTCGCTGTTTGGAAAGAATTAAACAAAGATGTTGGCATTGATTTACACTATACGTCTGCAAGCAGGCAACAATCCAAGTATCGAACCACAGTTTTTCAGTTATATGGGATATAGTCAGCTAAGTTTAAGGGATGGAGTGGAGTGGACTTAAATGAAATACAAGTCCATTAGGAACAATACCTCAGACAGAAGCCTGAAGTTTTTCAATGGATTATTTTTCTAATGGAACATAATGGCACCATTTGTGTCTCTGCAGAGAGATTCAGCTCAATCTGGATGACCCTTATCACACAACACTATCTGAGTTGAACTCTACACGTGTTTGACATTTTTATAACCCTGTAACTATGGAAACACGCCCTCAAACTTCAGGTTGTTAAATTCAACACATTGCACAGCACTTTTACTTAAGTGCAGATTTTTATTTTTAATTTTTTGCTTCCCTCGCTTTTGGCAGAGGCCTTGCACCCATTATCCAACCAATGATTGACGGAAAAATGATAGAGGCAACGCGCTTCGTAAACACACCAAAGCTTTCATTTTTTCTGAATGTGTAGTCAAGCCTAGTGACAGCACCGACATGTCAGAGTCAGTGCCTCCATTCATGTTTTGTTTCTTAGTTTGTGAGAAGGAGGAGCTCGAAGAAAAGAGAGGGGGGTTTACTAGTTGTCATGCTTCACACCACCAACGCATCTGCTGCTCAATCCAATCCTTATTTCTGCTTCAGTGGGATGACACTAAACATATTTACCAGCATGTTACTTATTAAAAAAATCTGTGGGAGGTAGTAATGTGAACTGACACACAAGCAATACGTATTTACTTTTTAATTAATTTTGAACATATAAATTCACATGCATCAAATTATTTGAAGGCAATCTTAATCTTAATAAACATAGTACATGTAAACTTCTGAATGGGAAGGAAGTAAAGCCTCCTCTAAACTGATTTTCTCTAATTATTTTGCCATTTAGCAAATGGGAACAATTCTGGTAACCCTCAATGATGACTAAAAGAGGGTCTTTTTATACAGTATATTCGGATATCTGGTCATTCCATAAATGCTGAGATCATTTCCATAGACATTTAAAAATTGACTTCACAGCCTTGCAAACTTGGGTCATCTGGCTTGTGAGTCACTGAGAAAGGTGTGAGCACATTTTGAAGGAAAACGTCTGACTTGACTAGAAAAGTTATAATATTATGACATTAATCAAGATTTCAGAATTTAATTAAGATCTCCAGCTACATTCTGCAACTCATCTAACTTAATAGACTGTCTTTTCCCAAACAAATCTACATTTTGTCTCCCCACTTCCCACAGCACCACAGGTTGTTGAGAAACTGTTGCTCGGTATTCTCTTTTAGAAACTGATGAGAGGTAGTGAGGAAAAGCTATTTTGCACTAGTCATACATGTTGTTATGATTACAGGCCTTGATTTGCCAAGATTATGCTGCAAAAGCTGCTATTTTAGACAAATCGCCCCTCAAGGATTTGTGTTGTGAAATACATGCATAAAGATTAAGTACTCAGGAAAAGCCACTTCCAAAATACCCAGGAAACTCTCCCCGGCCATTCATAGCTGTACAACAAGAAGTTAGTCCCATTTCAAAACACAGAACAAATAAGCATATTGCATTGCATGGAATCGACTATTTAAGGTGATGGAAACTGCTTCCAGTCACTGTTATTGTACTTCAAATAGTAGTTATTTTAGAACAACTCAGAAATACAAGTCCAAAAACTCCCATGGAAACATAAAACTGAATACTCTTATAATTTTTAGTCAATTCATCTGTACTGAGATTCTTGTTATATAATTTTATCCATTGTGAGAAAGCAGATGCAGAAATTTCCTGAACTGCATCCTATAAAATCTCAGTAATCTGGCTGAGCTTTAAAGACATATTACTAATGCAGAGTGATGTTCAACTTCTACTCCTTCTTCATTGTGGAGGTTGAAGCCCCCGTGCAGAGGTGGTGTTTTTCTACAAACACATTTTTCAGTAATTGTGTTGATAAGCATCAAAAATTCAACCAAGCAATTTCAGTCTCAGTCACGCTTCATTTCTTTTGCTCTATATTTGCAGAGAAAATAAAAACAGACGCGCACTCCAGGAACAGGTCAGGTGTTGACGTCTGTAATGATGTCAGCCTCGAAGTCTGCAATGTCATGGGGAAATAAAGTAATATATGCTGTTTTAGTGAATCCTACGGAGATAACCAGTCACTCAAAGCTTTGCTGAAATGTGAAGACAAGACACTGAGGTTGGAGGCTTTGATGCTGCATCAGTTGTTTTTTTCTTTACAACTACTCAGGTGAGGGAGGAAACATAAATCTGGCTGTGATAATGTGAAAACCTATGAATGAAAGAATGAATAATAGAAAACACCTGAAACACAGCTATTGAAAAATTCATGATGAAGGGGATTTGGTGCTTTTAAAGAGCCATGCAGAGGATTTCTTTCTACCCAGCAGGGAAGGATTTTAGTGTCCATAAGTCCATTGTTGGATAATACCTGGAGGCCAAAACCTGCTTTGTCCCATGGAATATCAATAGAGACTGTTTGCTTGCCTTGTACCAAACTTGCCTCTAGATCAACCTTAATTGTTCATGAAATAGATTTGTATCAGTAACATTTGTCAAGTATTTTCCTAGTACTGACATGAAGTGACAGGAGAATGGATGGTGGTAGTGAGTCTTTGCTTTGTGGTAAGACGGATGCACACTTTTGTTGTATGTTTATGCCAAATCCCATCTGAATTCTGAAGCTGAAAAAGAAATTCACTAATCTGTTTTTGTCAATTTTCAGGGAGTTTGTGCAAATTATAGGCTAAGTTCTCAGTTCCTACATGGCAGGAGTGGCACCTGGTGTGGTCTTTAGTCACCTATCAGTTTCAAGGTTTGACATGTTTTGTGCTCAGATAAAAAAATAAAAAATTGCATATTTTGATTGCAACAAATGGTTATTTAACCTGCAGTGCCTTTCTATAATTTTTAACTAAGCTGCTTATTTTCCTCTGACATCTAAAACATACAACTGCTGCTTCGTTGATATTTTATCTGTTTTGGACCTTTCTCTGTAAACCTGAAATATAATTAGCCCTTAAAATTCCAATTGATCAGCAGTTTCTGAGTACTACCAATAACCACACAGCTTTCAAAGTCACTGAAAACCTATATATTCTGATGTTCAGTTTCAACTTCTACAAGTTATCTTCATCATGTCTAGATGTCTAATGTGTTGAGTTGCTGCCACATGATTGGCTGGGATGCTATTTGTGTTAAATAAACATCACAATCTAACATTTAAATTGTCAAACGACTCTCCAAACAGACATATTGATGTCAAAGTTATCAAACAAAAGAAAGAAAATTAAAAGAATGAGAGAATTCTTGAATTATATGCAGTAAAAATTAATAGTCCACTAAACTTAAAGAGAGAAAACAATTTGTGCACTAGATATATTGGTAAAACAGTTGGAAAATACAGAATAATACTGAACCATTCTTTCTCTGCAATGTTTTTGAGCAACCTTCTGTCATTCTGACCCCTATTTGCTTCATGGGGGGAAAAAAAGAGGTTGGATTAGTTGGTTCCCTTCAACTAACCATATTTAGAATCTTAACTGTACGCTTTTTGTAACGTTAAAACATCCTGTGATGCAAGCTGTTCTTTCTAATGTTGCCAATTTTCCAATGTACTATTTCCAGCCATAACAGGATACATTTAGATCACAGTGTCCTTTAACTACTCGTATTAACAAAGAACTGCTGGTAGTACACTACCAGTTATTATCCTAACTGCATGGGAGTGGATTAGGGGGGTGTATTTAGTAGGTGAAGCCAATAATTTACCACATGGGGAACTATTTTAACACAATGCTTCTGCCAAGATGTTCTGGCTTGAACAGGGCAGGCCTTGAGTGGCTGAGCAGTCTATTTGTGGTTTGTGTACAGCTATTAGGAGCACTTTGGAAATAAATCCAGTACAGGGTACATCGTCACCAAGATCCCCATTTGGAATATGGATCCAAATTGGGGCCATCGTAAAAATGCAGCATTGGGTTGTGCTGCACACGTGTATCCTAATGACTAGCCACAATCTACAATGATTTAGTAGACTGACACCACTATTGCAAATTTAACTTATAGGCAATCTGCACTTCCATACTTTGCAGGCATCAAATCAATTTTCAGAGCTAGTGAGGAGATATTTTTTCACAAATTGCATGCAATTGACCTTGCCTAATTTGCACATCTTTCTTTCCTGCAGGCAGAGAGCACTTATATTCAGGGGAAGGCCTGATTCACTCTTGCTCAACCTTATTCCAGCCGGTCTTTTGGGTTATAACGGTACATGAAGAAAACTTGAGGCAAATGCTGGATCTTGAAAATGCCCGAGTTAGGAACTGAGACACAAACACTTATACAACCAAGTAAGATCAAAAGACACAAACTATTAATTTGAGATTTTCTTTTTCTGCATAGATGTTGCACAGTTTATATTGTGAGATCCCTCCTTCACCCTTTTCTCTCTCGAACTTTACCTCCAGTATATCTTGCAGGAAATCTCTTTATGGAGGTCCTGTCGACAGGAAGCGTTGCCATGGGGACTGCTGTCTTTCAGACTGTCTGTATGTGAGTGCCTGGTAGTGTCTGAAAGGAAAGTTTGTTGCATTTAACTGTTGAGATAAAATGATTTTTTTTTCTTGTGACTGCAATCAAATAATTATGTTGTTTCATAAAAAAGTATGTATTCAGAAATGTGACAACCAAAAATCTGCAAATATCAATCAAAATAGCTAAGATGATGCATCAAAGATTATCTTCAATCAGATATTGTCTTTTGAGATTAAATTGTGTGTTTGTGTTGGAGGCAAAGTAAATTGCACAGATTCTTAATTCTATTCATTCTGACCAAATATTCATTTTTAACTAAATGCGCACCAACTAATAATGCACATATTTACATATAACTATAAGAATATTATTGAAATGTAAATATACATACACATTTATTAGAAAACTTGCAGGCATTTAATGCTAAATCCAAATTGTAATTTTTTTGTGCACAATAGGAATGCAATGCATATAAAATTATTTTTTATATGTATGTTCTTTGACAATTACTATATGCATTTGGATGACTAGATGTAGAAGGTATAGTCAGCGTTCATCAAAAGCGATTTCAAAGTATAATCCTGATCACACACTGCCACCCAGTGTGAGCAACAAGTTTGGGGAAAGGTGTCAGAGCATGAGTCATGTGAAAATGTATTCAGTAGAAGCAGTCTATTCGTCTGTCACTAACTTGATGGATCTATATCCATGTATTAAGTCTCTTTATATATTGATGTCTATATGGCATTTGACAAAATGCTACATAGATGTTTATTGCTTGTTTTCTAAGTGGTTACTGTATTATGTTTTTAATTATGTAAAGTACTTCGAACTGCCTTGTTGCTGAAATGTGCTATACAAATAAACCTGACTTGTCCATTGATATATGTAAATATCTATATTTATGCATGGATGTCTATATCCCTATTGAGTCATACTCAATATATTTGAAGATTTATGAAAAGTTTATTTATTTCAGTAACTTAATTCAGTGAAACACATTATAAATTAAACACAGACTGATGTTTTCAAGCCTTTTTGTGTTGATAAATTTCCATTTATGGCTAAACTACATATATTTACTGTCATGCTGTGTGTATTGTGTGTATGTGTGTGAGGCAGAAGCAGCAAATGATTTTGAGAATTTAACGAAAAAAATTATGAGAAAAGCAAACTTACAAAAACATGGAAAGCCAGAGTCAAACAAAAATATTCCATAACAAAAACCAGCCAGGAGACACATGGAGGAATCAGGGAAACCAGCAAGGAGTGACTGAGAAAGAGATTCTTAAGTACTGGGAGGTTGAATGCTGAAACAATGGACCAAATCTGATTATCTAGCTGCTTGCAGGTGTGAAGGGATAGAGTAGAAGGCAGACTGAGAAGAGAGAGAGAAAGTGGAACAGGGGGCAAGGGAGAGTATACGAGGGACTAGGAAATGAATCAAACAGTAAATCAAGCAGTAAAGCAAACTAAACATAACTAAACACAGGAAATAAACATAATAAAATAGAATTCCTAAGAATGAACTGAACTAAAGATAAATAGGCACAAGACTGATCTAATCAAAATAAGAAACTAACACAAAATATTAATGAAATCAAACTCCAAAATAACCTAAGATCCTAACATTTACAGTAATATTAAATATACCAGACCAATAAAAACACATAATTTCAACAAAGAGAAATGGTTAATAAAAAATATATTCACAGTCTTTCTCAGTCGCTTTGGAAACTGCTTTTTTTGATGTGAACAAGTGACACATTGATTTCAAGGTTGAACAGGTAGTTTGAGAATTTCAATTCTGTTCTGAGAAATGCACCAAAGTGACAGAGAAACACTGTAATACATGCTTAACCAAAAGTACTTTTAAGACAAAAGAGCCTCATCGACTGCCTATTCTAACCCAGTGTTTCTCAACCCTGGTCCTCAAGGCAAACTGACCTGCATGTTTTAGATGTTCCCCTGCTTCAACATACCCCATTCAGATGATTGCAATTCAGCAAAACCCTGTTAATCAGCCATCAATTGAAATCATGTGTGCTGAAGCAGGGGAATGCCGAAAACTTGCAGGGCAGTTTGGCGTGAGGACCAGGATTGAAAAACACTGTTCTAATCTACTAAATATCGGCTTGTGTATGTGTATTTAGCACTGCTTACTTCTCTATGCTTTTTTTTACCTATGTCTCTCTGTTTTAATATTTTATAATGAAGTACCAAGAAATACATGATAAGAAAAGCTCTGTAAAATTTTAGTCTGTAAAATCAAAAAACAACAAACATTAAAAAAGTACCACTCATCAGTTTGAATCTGAGTTGGTAACCAGAGCTTAGAGGCAGTAAGTCTCTCCTTGGCAGCCGGAGACGTTTTCCACGTCCCTGAGTCATTACAACGCTCATCATTGTAGCAGTGAGGGGGCTGAAGGCTCTGCACAGTCTATTCAATTCAAAACGACAGCATTGACCTTTGCTTATGTTTTTTGGCTTATTGTGATTGATGAGATTACAAAGGGCATACAAAAAGAAAACAGGCAAACAGCATCTGAAAAAAGACAATTGGAGACATACACTTTAATTATTGTTCAATTTAATTTGGAGCTTCTGAGCTGAAGTTCAGCTCCACACGCAATCATGAGTGCATGAGCAGATAAAATGAAATTCTGTGTTATTTTGCTCTGAATTTGCACATACACAATAAAAAAAATAAGCAAATTGGCCAAGTTTCTGTCATAAAGTGGGGGTGACGATTGTGAGGAAAAAGCAGAGGACCCAGGTGGTTGAATGGTGATTATGGTTTAATGATGAAAAATGACACAAATCCAGGCAGCCCAGAGGAGCAAAAGATAGGAGCTAGTCTCTGGTAGCAACTGGTAAACAGTAATAGACCGACAGCAACCACGAGACAACTAGACAGTTTAGACAAAGACCTGACAGCAAACAAGAAACACAGGTGGGTATAAATACACAGGGGGTAATCAAGGGAACTAGACACAGCTGGGATCAATCAAGGGGGAGACGGGACAACACAAAGACTCAACTGACACAGAATCCTAAATAAACACAGAAAAACTCAAATCCTTACAGTTTTTACTGCAAAATCTACTGCAGACTTTATTTCATTTATGTCAGAGACAGGCCTTGACATCAACTGAACCTGGAAAGTGACGTACATCTGAGTTACCCAGAGCGCATCATTCATCATCTGCATGGATTCCTGTCATATAGTGCACCTGCTTCCCACTGGTAAGTAAAAAGTTGCAGCAGAAGACCCACACTGACGTCATTGGATTCAAAGCTCCTGCGTAAGAGGGCCTCACTGTTTTAATGTTTTATAACATTCCTTGGCCAAGCTGAGAACACTGGTGGAATTACTAAGGCGATGAAAAGTGAAAGACTGAGAGAGCAGAGGCAGGTAGATTCATTTTTTTAACAACTACCTTTCAGAATTGTATTAGTCAGTAACATATCACCTTAGAAACTTTTCATTTAGTCTTATTTTGAATCTCGGGAAAATATTTAAAAACATCAACATGAACAAACCTCAATTTGTTGCATTTTGAGCTTGATCGTCCCAATAATCAGAGTAACTGAACTAATAACAATTATGGGTATTTATAGATAGAAGAATATGCCCCAACAGTGCAGTCATGTTCAATAAACTAGAACGTATTGCAAGCTATTGTCAGAATAAAAGTACCTTTTGAAAATTGTGACCTGAAAGTACATGTTAAATGTAATTTTAATATGCCTGATGTAATATTTTAATCCTAAATGTCATGTTTAGTTTAACTATATGCAAAAAATTTAGCATAAGTAACACAAATAAAGGTTTGAAATCATCAGTTTGTGTTTTAGTCTTCCGCATTATGTGTCTGGCTTAGTGAATTGAGTCAAAGTAATAAAGAAACCTTTCAATAATATTCTTACTTATTTACTATTTCAGTTTGTGGTCACAGGTGGTAAAGTGCAATGCTTCCAAAAGTAAATCCTTGGTGCAGGTTTTCTTTGAAAAATCCAACTTGACTAAGTGGTGCAACAAAACTGGTTATAACTTCTTAAGTAATCCCAGGGTCGCTGATTCTGCATACATATGTGCTCAAGTAAAACGGGAGGAGTTGGAATAAGCTGACTACTGATAGTGGAGAGGCAGAGAGAAAGATTACCTCAAAAATAAGAGATTTATTCAGAGGTAAGCAATTAAATTTTTTATTTTTTCACAGATAAATAAAGAATTAGGCCTTAATATGTGCATTTTTTTTTTTTAAAAACAGCCGAACATTTAATGGACCGTCATTTATTTCATATTACTGTATATCCCAGGAAAGCTAGTGTACAGGAGACCTCTTAATGCCTCTGTTGCTGATTCTTTCCTATGCAGAGGAGCAGAAACTTAGATTCCAGGCAGAAAGTCAATTTGTTGTAAGTTTTAAAATGGTGTTCCAAGGGGTGTGAATTTGGGTAAATCCGTGTCTAACAAAAAACTGTAGAACATAAAATTTTAACTGTTTTAATAAAAAAAAACAATTGTTCTTTCTGATCTTTGAGAGTTGTAATTAGACAGAGAGAGGAGAAAATTAAAGCAGCAGCCTTAGAAATGTGTCAATATTAACCATCTCTAATACATGTTCAAATCAATCAATCAACTTTTATTTGTATAGCACATTTCAGCAGCAAGGCATTTCAAAGTGCTTTACATAATAAACACAAAGTCATGCAACATAGAATCAACAATCAATCAATCAATGTTACAATCTTTTGTTAGGTTATCCTAGCTGAGGTTCTACACACAAAAAGATAATGTGTTATTGATGAGGTAGGAGATGTCAACATGAAGGCAGCACTTCAGTAAAGTCAACACACATTTAGAGGTGATAAACAAGTCATAGTAATGCATTTGGAGCAGACAATGGAAACACATGCCTTACACAGATCAGAAATGGGAGAAAGATGACTCATAGTTCAGACCCTTTAAAAAATAATTAGACAGATAGATTGTACTTTGACCTCCAAAGCAAAATGCTTTGCAGCCTTCTGTGTTGCCACTTAATTAAAACCTCCTCCAGCAACGGACCTTTTCACACCGGTGAGTCACTGACGTAGGCGCAAACAAAAGGGGATGCAGGATTGTCTGAATCTGCTTAGTTCAGTAGAGGAGGAAAACCCACTGCATTGTTGCATCAAAAGTGGCTTGTCATTCACTTTCTGTTTGGATTGACAAAAGGGCAAATGTTGCAGAAGAAATAATGATGCAATGCTGAATAATATTCTGGAAAAACTGAAAATGGTGCATTGTTACTTTTAATAGTTGTTTCAAAACTTCCAGTTTTACACATACGATTAATTAGCAACATGAGATTCAGTCTCTTACTCAAGGACACTTCGGCATGTGACAAAAAATAAATATTTTATATATATATATATATATATATATATATATATATATATATAATCAACTTGTTCCATAGACCAATATCAACCTTCTGGTGTGTTTAAAGAAACAGAGGAGATCTTGCTGAACTCGTACTCACACATACTGTTAACCTGCTTGACAAGCTATGTTGCCTAAAACAGTTCAGCCTTTAAAAAGTTTAATTGATACTGACGGAAAAAGTTTATTTTTCAAGAAGCACAAATTTTTTTAGATTTTAAGTTTTACTAAAATCTAAATAAAACACAGTTTTACTGTTTTACTGTTTTCTTCTATGAGATGTTGATATTTGTAGAAAATTGTGAAATAAAGACTTTTGTTTTCAGCCTAATGGTGAGAAAAACTAATTCAAAACTTGTTACTTGTTCTTTAGTGCTGTTATCTCTTGAAAATTTAATGTAGTATTACCACAAAGACATTTTAATCCAGTTATTAGGAGGTTATTATGAATGGTTCTTAGTTACTTTTCTGGCCTAAATATTACCAGCACAAGATACTCCAGCTGTCAGATTGTCATCAGAACTTGTGGTAATCAGGTTCTTCTTGTTGCTATGCTTAAAAGTAATTCCTATAGATAACTATTAGACTTTATTTTGTATTAGTGTACAATTTATTTATTTATTTTATTTTTCTTAGTTTTTAACTCCTTGTTTGGCATATCTTTCAAGGTTTTATAATCTTTATCATGCACTTATTACCCCATGCGTAAAACCTTTTCTTTGCTTTCTCTAGATATTCTCAAATTTTTTCACATCTTTCTCTCTGCTGAAGGAAATCCCATTAAAATGATTGCATGCCCTGCAGATAACATCCATAAAGTGGCAAACTTAAGCATCAGGCTATAGGTCAGGGGTATTTCTCTAAAGGCATCTGAGAGCAGGCTGACATTCACGGAAGTAATAATCAGAAGTATAAAAGTGCTGAAAGAGTTCTTGGCTAAAGTTGGGAAAATGCAGACTGTGCATTTCTTGAAATGTTATATGTAATTGTAGCTTTCAGAACTAAATTGAAGAATAACTAATGTTTTATTTTAACTCTTTCTTTCCTGATGTGCTGAATAGTTACATTGTAGCTGAGATATTAACATAAAAAAGTCTGTTTTACATAACACTCATGAAGACTCACTGACCACCCAGTGGAGTCTTGTAGAATTACATTCTTTGGCAGATTTTTGTCTCATTTTAAAACAGAAATGCCCAACTAAGTTAAATAACATGACTTTGGCAACAGATATGAATGATTTTAGGCTTACATGGAACAGAAAACCTTTTGGTACCTGTGCATTTTGTTCAAAACCCAGCTCTATGTGATCTGTAGACAGCTAAAAGAATTAAGAACATTTTTTTAATGGTGTGAAAGGTTATGCAACAATTATGGTCAATGTCCTAATTCCAGGCCTTTTCTCTTTAATAACCCACAATAATTAGCATTAGGTCAATATGTGTCTCTTATCCAATATAACCCTCTGCTACACTAAGCAAGAGTGTGACAAGCATCCTTTATAATGGATGGATACCCAGAGCAGGAAGTGAAAGGTGGATATGCTTAACTCTGAGCCATTAAATGAAAAATACAGACCACTGATGCACTGCGTTGCCCTTCACTTTGGCAATGTATATTTTAGCTGGTGCCATGTCTACAGTGTTAACAGTATCCAGGTGAGGGCAACTTTTTCAAGGCAGGAAGTGTACATCATGTGTTTATCTGAAGGAGAACAAGGACAAAGGCTTCATGTTGGAAGTAATTAAGCAAAATGATAAATGATTTTTCCAAACAACCCATGAGTTCAGAGAAATAGTAAAACAATTTACCCACCTAAATCATTTATTCTTCAATGAATTATAGCAAATCTGCAAAAAAAAAAAAAAAGAGTGGGCTAGGCAAAAATCCCTCCACTGGTTTGTAAAAGACTATTTTCATTGCCAAATTCTGTAAAAGCTTGATTCCTTATTCCTTATTCCTTAATTATTATTATTATTTTTTTTTGAAAACTGCTGGGTTGTAGTAAACAATTTTATCCAGTAGATGACAGTAATAAACAAAAATGATACAGCAAACAGGAACCAACACTGGTCATAATAATAATAATAATAATAATAATAATAGTAATAATAATAATAATAATAATGGAGGAAAGCTGCCATGAACCTGTAAAGGTTTTTTTTCTATGTTTTCTCTTTAGTGTAATATTATTAAAATGTAGATTGTTTCATGTCAGCTTTTTAGAGTAAAATCCTACTGTATTTCAAGTAATTCAGAATAAATGCATTTACTATTCCAATATCATCTGTTCCTATGTACTTTATTCAACTATCCAACATTGGGGATCTGAGTCCAACGTTTTATTTATTTATTTATTTATTTATTTATTTATTTATTTATTTATTTATTTTTTACAGTACTGGTATTGGTGGTACTACAGTATTGGTGTTTACTTGCAAAGAGAAGTATTTTATTTTATTTTATTTTATTTTATTTTATTTTATTTTATTTTATTTTATTTTATTTTTACTCGACCTTTCGTTTTCTCACCAGTAAGTGGCGGTAGCGAGCTAACGTGTTGCTTATCAACTGCGAACACTACTCACGAAGAAGGGGAATAGACGCTAGGCTGGGCTTTAACGATGAAACATTTCGGTCACTGGAGATAAACAAGGTCTGCAAACCAGCTTTGACTTCCTTTAGAGAGGACTTAAACACACAGCTGGGTCTTTTGAGCGGGTGTAGTTAACTAAAGAAGGTGACAGTTTATTGTCTTTGACATTCTAGAGGTGGTTGTAAGAAAAACGATTGAAGCTAATGCTAGCTTAGCTATCTGTTAAATATCTCTGACGGGGTTTAACGGTTGTTTTTGTCTATTATATCACGCTAAACACACCATGTATGTCTTCTTTATTCGCATGAGCTCGTTATAAAGATTGAGTTGTCAGTGAATTGTTGCCACCCGTGTAGTTTCGGTTGTCCTCATCATCGATTTTAAAAATAGTTACTCTCTAACTTTGGTTTGTTTTTTTCTCCTTTCCCAGCTGTCGTTCGTGTGAACAATATCAATTCTCTCTCCGTCGTTGTAAGAAACTTATTGCATTATTTTGGAGTGGAAGCAGGACACAGAAAGGCTTGTTTTCTTTGGATAATTCATTGAAGACAAATGTTTTTGAGTCATGGATCAAAGTGTTGTGGACAGTCCTGTCATCCTCGTTATCAAGGCTCCGAACCAGAAGTATGATGACCAGACAATCAATTGCTACCAGAACTGGACCGTGGAAAAGCTCAAAGCCCACTTGTCTGATGTGTACCCTAGCAAACCAGTAAGTTGTTTTTCTTATTAATATAACAGTACACCAAAGATCATTCTTAAATAACAAAATTATGTTTCATTTGTCCTGATCTTAATTCCCATTCCGTTGTTTACTCACCAGCTTTTTATATGATATGTTTTATTTAAGACATTGCTATAAAATCTGGTAATATTTTATTCTTTATTTAAATGTCAGTTAATAGACTTGTCGTGGTACTTAATTAAACCAAGGGTAAAACCACAAATCCTTTTAATTTTGCATATATAACACACAATTTAAACTTCAGCTCTCTGCTGCAAAATGGCAAAAAAAAAAAACAGCTTAAAATTACAACGCAAACAATAACTCTGACTATCAAAATTATACAAAGATATAAAAACTGTAACGGTCCATCACAAAACATGACATTGGTAAAATGTCAAAAATGTAACCGATATGGAGAACATTCAGCTCTGAAATAAAAAGCTTGGTTTGATTTTCATTATTGATTTAATTCAGAAATTTATTTTAACGTTATTGACAAATTATTTTGGTGAATACTGGGCTTTTCACTGGAAAAGCATGTGATTTTTAGTATGTTTGAACTTAAAATCTTGGAAATAATAGTTTAAAAAAATCCTACTTATATTGAATCATAAAGTTTTCACTACAGTAGTGAATGCAATAAAATAAAATGTAAAGATATGTTAGGATGTTGTATTTAACATTATAGACAGTCATTCTGAAACAGTTATAAGTTATGTAAGTTATAGCTGTTATAACAGTTCTAAGTTGTTTTTTTTTGTTTTGTCTTTTTTGGAGGACACACAACCAGCAGTGTAATTACAAATTCCATGATTGCAGCAAAAACTTCAGCCTCAGACTCCCTGATAGTAAAATATCTGCTTATGTAATTATTAGACATCTGATGACATGTTTCTTGGCAGCTTAAGAGCCTTAGCCTAGCAGAATGTCAGAGATTCAGTTTCACCTCCTGAAAAGTTTGGCAAGTTTAGTGTTTCTCTTATTTTTCTCCCACAAAACTCTCATAACCCGATTTTACTTTGTGGATTCTGCTGAGATCCTGTCTTGATTCTTATCACTGTTAAAATATCATGTAGCATTGCACACCTCTGATCCTCTGAAGCCGGGGAAATTGGGTTTCCAACGTTAAAAGAATTGCTGAAGGAATTTGACGTCAGAGCTCTCCAGTATTTAGATTCTAGCGTTATTGCAGAGCTAATCTGATTTTATTCTCTTTGCTCTGTGCAGAGAACTCGTTCTCCTGCAATCTCATTTAAACACACTGGGACAAACTGCTAGCTTCTGCAGCAGCCTCACAGAGGGCTTTAGTTTGAGCCCTTTTTCTCACATTATCTCTTTTATTTATATTTTATTTATGGTATATATCTTTACATATAAACACACAGTAAGGTTTTAAAGACAGATTGAATTCCTGAATGGAGGTAGAATGGACTTAGGTTTAATTAGGACATGCTCTGACCTTGTTGTACAATCTGCTAATTCCATTTAGAGCCACTTATCCGTATTAAGGTTACTATGATCTCATTCTCATTACCTGCACTAGTTGCTTGGCCTTTGATTTTGTAATTATTCACATTTCTCTGTCTTAAACTTACATTTAATTTGCTTTTGATGTTTTGTTTTTAAATACGAGTAAAACTCGGTGCCCTACATTGTTCCAAAAATACATGTCATTAATTAAGCCATTTACCTCCATTGACCTCATTATCATTATTCTGTGTTTTTAGAGCTCCAAAGACCAGAGGCTGGTTTATTCTGGGAAACTGCTTCTGGATCACCTCACCTTAAAAGATGTCCTTCGGAAGGTAAGTTGTTGTAGGTCCTAGTAGTGATTTTAGGTTGCTTTAAAACAACACTTTAGCTTCTATTACTTTTTCTTAAAAAAAAGCATAACATGATTGGAAACCTCTGTACTACTCCTTCATGCTTTATAAAAGTGTAAAATTGTATTCCTTTTTTTTTTTTTTTTTTAAGAAATTTTAGTTTGAAGTGCTACTGAGATTTTAAAAGCTGGATGGGTGCATGACATTGAAATCCATTAGTTTTAATGTTTTTTTTTTTTATATTCCTAAATTGATTTTTTTCACCAATTACTCTTCTGCAATAAACATGTTTACGTTACCTAATATACAAAATAAAAGCAGAAAAAAGACTAAATATGTTGGGTAAACTAAGGTTTTTTGGGTTCTATGATGTCTCACTAATTAATCAAATGAACTCTGAAACAACAGGAGTAAACTCCTAGAAAGCCAGAGCAATATTTAACCCAGCATAACTTGCATTCCTTTCTTGGAGCTTGAGGGAAGAGACACTTTCCTGAAAAACCTGCTGCTGTTTAAGTAGCTGACCCATCAGTAACAGCAGGACCATGTTCATTTTACAATGTTTTTCTTTCTGTTTTGTGTCTGCTCTGCTAACATGTGCTTCAATTATTGTAAAATGTAGTTATGTTTGAGATATTTTTTAATGGAAAACTTAAATAATAATACAATTAGAATATTCATCTTGGTAAGTCGTTTTTGTAGTAAAGTGTTGGTTAAAAGCTCCATATAACAGTTTACAGTTTGGTCAAAGGTATTGATAGTTTCTTTCTGTCATTTCTGTTGGGTCATTAATAGTAATGCCTGTTATTATCTGGGCTTTCTTGGTTTGTTTAAAGGCCTTTTAGACAACTTCAGATGTAAGAAGAACATCTAGGACTTCCTTTCTCTAATTTTGTGGAATTTTTCAAATAAAGATAATATTGGAAATCCTAACTTTTACTCCTTTCTTATCCAGTATTACAATTAAGCTCTTTTTAGATTTACTTGAGAACTTTTATTCAAATTTAAACTGGTGCTGTAAGTTCAGCGTTTGACAGTTTCACTTGTATTGTATTAATATGAATCTTTTTGTCTTTTATAAGTTGTCAGACCATATGTTAAAAAGTTTGGTTTCGAAGTGCTTTGAAGTGGTCCGTGTGGGTAAAAGTACATGTATAAAGTTGTAGAGAACATGCAACACTTTGACTGTGTGAGGTAATGAGCTGCACTCGCCTCCGCAGCAGGATGAGTACCATATGCTCCATCTGGTGTGTGCCTCCAGAACCCCTCCCAGCTCCCCGAAGCCGCCCCGCAGCCGCAGTAACAAGCCTCAGGAGAGCGCCGCCGGTCCCACGGTAGGTCATCCGCGTCCCTCTCACATCTTTCACATAATTTCATCATCATCTCACTTCCTTTCATCATGCGCCTCTCTGCTGTAATCCACATTTCCCTGAGGGTTACAAACTGCCATGTGCTTTTATTTCATGCCTATCACTAATATTCAGCCAATTTTCTGGTCGCAGGCCTCTCAGAGTTCTAATAGTGCTGGTCAGGTGGCTGCAGGAGAGAGCAGCGATTGGCTGAGACAGCAGGCTGGAGCCTTCCCCTACCACCACATGTATTCACAATTTATGCATAGGTAAGCTTTTTGACTAGTTTAACTTTTACAGTGCTGCAGAGCGAGGGAAGAGGAGGTGATTTAGTACTGCAGATGAAGACTTGACATTTTAAAGTGTCAAAGTTAGTGTTTATCTTTAAAACTCCTGATTTAGTTTAGGCTGCTGCGATTTGTCAGCATAATTGATGGCAGCATCTATAATAATATATAACCTAGTCTGCTGTTTAACTAAAACCAAGTTCTGAACTCTCCCGAGCGTTGCTGTTTTATTTTTTTCTCTAGTTTGAACAATTAGTCTGCTATGAAATGAAAACTTGTGTTTTTGCTGAAAGTCTTGTTTTCTGTTTTCTTTCCAGCTGGAATCATCAGATGACAACAGCCCCCATAAACACGCCCTCCTATTACGCTCCCATGACTTTGATGTGGTGGCAGCAGCTGTATGCAAGACAGTACTACATGCACTAGTAAGGCCGGCTTTGTTATAGTCATTTTAGTTCCAACTGAGCCTTTCTGTTAGCAGAAATCCTTCACACGCTTCCTCATCTCTCCTCTCCTGTAGCCAGTTACTGGCTGCTTCCTCTCAGCTCCTCCGACCCGACCAGCCCTCCGCTCAGTCCAGCCAGTCCGACCCTCTGAGCCAACGGCCGCAGGCGGGTCGCCACGGAAACCCGGAAGTCCAGATGAACGCTCAGGGAGGGGAGATCCTGAACGAGGAGGAGCTCAACAGGGATTGGCTGGACTGGGTCTACACCTTTTCTCGCGCTGCCATCTTGCTCAGTATAGTCTACTTCTACTCCTCCTTCAGCCGTTTTGTCATGGTGATGATGGCCATGCTGGTGCTCTACCTGTGAGTGAAGCATTGTTTTGTCTGCTTGTGCCAACAAGCGCATATTTCTTTAAAGTATCGTCTCAATTGCTTCCGATTCCCACAGTGAGAGATCGTCTGTCCACTTGATAATGCTGAAATTAAAGCTTCCTTTAAAATATTTCCCTCGTGAGTTTATTAAAAGCAGTGAATGTGATTTGAGGGTTTTCATTACAGAACTCCTCTGCATTTTTCATATAAAAATTCTAGAGGATATCAGTCTTTTGCTGTCTATTTTAAGAGAAAAATTCAATGTGAATGTTTGGTAGATACATATATAGTGAAACAAGGAACAGCAGAAACTGGAAACTTGGAGGAAGAAATGACACAAGAAAGGAATGAGTGAAAGAAAGTCAAGAAAGAAATGAGGACAATGGAAATTAAGGCTGTACTTAATAATAATAGTAATTATCTTTATTTAACCAGGTTTGTCCCATTGACATCAAAATATTTCTTTATAAGAGAAATCTGGCCAAGACTGGAAGAATACAGAACAAAAAAAACAATAACCATAAAACATACAACGTAATGGGGTCTATCATGGTCTGGAATACATTCAAAGATACCAGTGATCTAAATTTATGCTCAAGGATGAAAAGAAAGTTAGGAAAGAGACATACAAAAGAATAGAAAAAGGAAGGACAAAGATGGAAAGGAGGACCGAAGAAAAGAACAGAAGCATAGAAGGGAGGGAAGAATAAAGTACTCAAAGAAAGAGAAGAAAGGACATGGAATGGAGGTAGGAGACAAGGATGGAAAAATAAATATTGGGAAAATGAGGAGGAAGACGAGAAGAAGTGAAGGCAGGGATGAACCCTGTCGTTACGGAGTTCTGTGCTCAGTAGTGAAATCAGAGACTGCTGCTGGCTTTCAGAATATTTTTGTCTTGTAGCAGCCATGAATTCAAGCTACCTTATTTTTTACCCTATTTTGACATAGTAAGAGGTTATACTGTCGTATACAAATTCTTGCTTTATTATAATTGAAGATTTGGGACCAGAGCAGATATGATTTTGATGTTTTCTGCCTGCAGCCACCAGGCCGGCTGGTTTCCCTTCAACCTGGAAAACGAGCTGCAGCTCCCTGGAGACCGGCCCAATCAGGAAGAAATGGAGGCAGAACTACAAAACCACGACTTACAAGAAGTGGTAAAGTTCACCTGAAACTTTGGAGTTTAGAAGTTGCAATAGTTTGAGAGTTTCAGTTTTGTTCATTGAATATCTTGTTTTCTTCCAAACCCCACCCCACCTAAGAAGTAGTATGTGTACATTTTGTCACATTGCAGCCACAAACATTCTCTGTGATCTGTGGCTTTGAATTCAAACACATTTTATTGCTATAACGTTTAGGGGTATCAGAGTGAAGGGACTTTATTAACTGTTATTTTACTAATCAATTATGCAATCAATTATTCTGACAATCGGATAAAAAAATTGCCACATTCTGCAGATTTTTCATTTAACTGCTTAAGCCTTCCTTATCCAATATTAGAAATACATTAAGAGATACAAATAAACTAATAATTGAAAACAAACATTTTGTTGTCTGTTATGTAATAACAGGAAATTTGACTCGCCAGGAGCTAAAACTCTGCCACTGTTAATATGTTTGAGTAAACATATTTACTGACAAAATCTTATCTTAATTACAAAATGTACAATGAATATATGTATTTGTTGAACAATAAAGTGCATTTATTGTACATTTCAGGCTTAAATGTACAATGTACGCTGCTCTTTATATGTTGCTTTTTTTATTTAATGGCCATTTTCTGAGTCTGTACTCTTCATTTAGTGATCAATTACTAAATTAGTTGACAATTATTTGAATAATGAAATGATTAATCAGATTATTCATTTAATCTGTAGTGAAATGGAAAGTGTGGCATCCTTTTCTTCCACCTTAGTCAGGCTTTGATAGTTATTCCTGCAGATGGCATGAAAAGCACCTAACTAAGCTTTCAAGTTCAAGCTCATATTTCACACAAATCAGCATAAAATGCAAACCCCTGGCATGAATCATATCTCACTGGGCTCCGCTAATCTGACTGTGATTTATCTGTGCAGGACGGAGTGAACGATGACACATCAGACGACGACGGGGAGAGCGGAGAGGAAGGAGCGGAGGATCCTAACAGCGCCCCTAACGCCGGCTTCTTGTCCTCCACATGGTCCTTCATCATTACGTTCTTCATGTCGCTAATCCCCGAAGGGCCACAGAACGTTGCTAACTGATCGCCAAGCACCACATGAGGGAATGCAGGGTCTTCCTTGTTGAGGGAAGCTGATTCCATCAGGGTGCAGTGTTGTAGATTCCCTAGTTGTCTGCTGTCTGAGCTTAAATGACAAACCCACTTAAAAAAAACAAAAAAGAGAAAGTTATCAATGTTTTCGTCCTAAGAGAGGCCAAAAAATTGTAAGCATCAAATTAAGCGGATGGTGGTTTACATGCTGTGTTCAGATTTATCCAGGCAAATATATGTGTTCACACCACTACACATCCCGATCAGAAGCAGCAATATTTTGTTTAAGTAGTTTTTTTTAAAGCTGCTTAATTGTGGAAATGGTGGTTGTAGTGAAAGAAGGCAGTTGAAAATGGTCACTTTAGTGCAGAAGTTTAATGTCTGTGATGGATTATGGGTAATGTAGTATCTGTTGTATATTGACAGAGAAGCGAGTTTGGTCGGAAAGTTTAAGAGATGTGTCGGAGAAAATTTGTAATGTTCAGAGATGTATGATTGCTGGCTTCTGGTTTATTTCTTTACAAAGTTGACTTTAAAACAATGCAAAAAAACAACAACAAAACAATAAAGTTGTATCTTTAATGGGTAGCAAAATATCAGTTGTTTTTTTTTTCAATGACAGGACTTTTTTTTGTATGAAAATGTTCCTACATTTAAATTATTCACTGCCGAACGCAAAATTAATTTTTTGAAAATAATTGCTGATGTTACTACTAACTTGTCAACTAAGAATTATACTCCTGTTTACTAAAACTACACCTGGTGTAATGTTGTCTTGTGATTTAATGGGTATGCTTAATTTTCTCCCAGTTGTCACTAAATAGGCAACATGTCAACACACTGACTGGCTGGTTTTTTGTTCTGATCCTAAAGTGGGGAGCATAAAGTCATCATTTATATATAAATTTGGCTCAACAACTAAAAAAACCCTAAATTCAGTTTCTGAAAAAAAAAAAATATATATAATCAAAAATAACTTTTAACGCTGCAAGTGTCTAGCCCCAGTAGTCATTGGACAACAGGCGGAGAACATCATGGACAGTACAATCATGTGCAGACCCATTTATTCCTAAGAGCAATTTAGAGTAACAAAAAATAGAAATCCAGCGCTCCATTATCTTTATTCTTTCTTTAATATAGACAATCTGGATGCATTTGGTTTGAGGGAGAACTTGGTGAGAACAAGAAACAGCTCGTGGAAAACTTTCAAACAGTTGCACCACTATGCTGCCCTCCAAATGAAATGTAAAGTTAATATTTATTTGAAAAGAGGACGTTAAACCACTGTGTCCTTTGTTCAGCCTGTCCTAGTCAAAGTACATGTGCTGGATTTTAATGCACTGACATTGCTGCAGTCCACCATGCCTTACTCTTTAATGGGCTTTGCTTTGCCTTTCTCTACAGAGTGCAGTTACCACAGCTACTTGTGCAACCTTTTCCACTTTTTCCTCTCACTCAGCTTTCCATTAATATTTGTGAACACAGAACTCTGTGAACTCAGCTGCTTTACCAGTACTGTTCAGTAGCTTATACCCTCAGGCTTCAACATGACTGTGTTAAAAAGGGTTTTGTTGGTCTTATTTACTATTCAAATTGTCTTAGACACTGGACATTAGTGATTGTCATTAACTAAGACATAGTCATTAAAATAGCCATAAATTAGCTCTGGAAAAGACAATTTCAGTGTTTAACAAGTTTTTAATAAGTTTTTTGAATTGCATTAATTGAATTCAGTTTATTTATAAAGTGCAAATTTACAGCACATCATTACATTCAAATGAGCCTAAAAATCTTTTTTTTAAGGAACTAAGATGAATTGCCCTGTATGACATTCTATTGTCACTTGCATAAATAATATTGTCCTTTCAAGTGAATGCACACATATATCAACCAATGATTATACCAATGTGTTCAACTTTTATTCTGAAGCTGCTGAAAATTCTAGTTATTTATTTCTCTTGTGTGTATTTCTCTTTTGTAACACGTCAAACTGTCCTTCACATTTCTCAGAATTTCAGGTTCTCAGCTAAAAAAAAGCAGAGAAGGTCTGACTTAATTTCCTCCAGCATTTACAGGTACAGCATGTGCTGACGTTCATTATTATGCATGTTACTGAAGGATAATAAACGTTAAACACGTTTTACTATCACAGCAGATTAAGAGTCAGATGGAAAATTATTCAAATTTATTGAACCAAGAAATTCACTGTACCTGAAACACCTGACAAAGTGCTGACTGACTGGGTCAAAACAAAACCACACAAAGGTTGGGCTTAATTCTTTAGTGTGCTATTATCCCAAATAAAAGGATTGGATCTTTACAGTATGACTTAATTACTGTGTATTTAAGTCATACACAGTAAGGCTTTGTGCTGGTCTGCAGTCGTGTGTAACGTGTGTCTCTGCTGCCCCCTATTGCATTTGCTCAGAAATAACTTCTGTTTATTAAAATGTCAGCCAGAGCTCAGGTTGGAAACCATTTGTTAAAAAAAACAAATCCTTGAAATGAAACTTGATTTCTGATATCCAGTCTACTAAGAAATAATAATACACATGGATTAACTTTGTCCATGTATATATAATGAGAAACGTTCAAATAATTTTCAAATGTTACCATATTAACATTGTCGCATTGTCATGAAAACATACGTGCCTTCAGATATGAAGTTTTATTGACAACACATGGAAATAAAGACCAATAAGATAACCACGTTTAACCGTAATGCCCTTTGCACAGCTTTAAAACATTCCTTCATTATGCCGAGGCGGGAACGCTTAGGTTCAATTACAGACTTTGGGCTGTTAAGGCTCCATGATGCTTAACTTTTTCATTCTGCTGTAGATTTTGTGATGGTTTGGACAAAGCTACCGCTGTTAGATCAGTGATCTTACTTCTGGTTATAGAGCATACTTCATTCATAAATCAATAACAAAAAAGAATCTTCAAAATAAGCTCACATCATGGTCTCAAAAGCTGTTAATGGGTATCAAACAAAGCTGCATGTGTTTAGTCAACACGTTTGAAAATGCATCATTGCTGACACATTTTCTCTTTAGTAGTATCGGATTCTGTTGTGTTTGGGGTGATTATTCTGTCGATGATCCAGTTTAGACCAAATATTAAATGTTGGACAAATAACCTCACATGGTTGGCTCAATGACAGTAACATGCCCATGACATAGAGCAGCAAAATAACCTACCATCATTACTCCTCCAACATTAAAAAGCTGGAAGGATACACTTGTGCTTATACCCTGTACTTGGATTTATCCAAACATCTCACAGTAGATCATGTTTAAACCCTAAACATGATCAACTCAAGTCTCATCATGTTGGTCATTTTTCCCTTAGTCCAATTCATGGTCTTGCAGTTTCTTGGGAGGGAGGAGCAGAAGGTGGTGACAGATTTTTGAGAAAAGAAAATTTGATCTATATATATATATTTAACATCAATGCGTCAATTCACACCCACTTTGAAAACTGTCAATTTAAAGAAATGTAAAATTTTCACAAAAATATTTTAGTATTTTAGGGATGATAATGTGTCAATGTTTTTGAGTATACTGACTCAAACAGATTGGAACCAAAATAAAGGAGAATTGAATGGATAAAAAGTGACATTGTAACAAATAATCAATGGTTTCTGAGTACTCTGCTGCTATGATTTCAGATTTCACAACTCCCACAAAAATTATTCAATAACTTTTTCCTAACTACAACTAACCCACCTCGTATAGGATTTGACAGCAGCTAGCATGCAGGATTAAAGAAAGACAGAAAGAAATCCCCAAGAGTTCATTTTATTGCTTTGCAACAATCAACCATGACAGAAGAGGTCAGCAAACATAATAACTGATGATCTGTACATCAGTAGAAATACATTTTTACTAAGTGATTTAGGTGGCTAGACATCACTTTCCGTAGGAGACGCTTCATCCAGATTCATACATTCTGATTAGTGATCCTGTGAAAATAGGGTCTTTCATAATTTACACAATCTATATAATTCTGAAAGTACTCGACAGGTCTAATTTTCTGCAAAATAATTAAATATACACATTTATATTTGACACTGACACCACGATAATTAACATTCACTGGTTATGTAAATAAACTTTAGTATTATTAAGATTTTTGTTGTTTTTTTGGTGGTGAGCACATACTAGAGCTGTGACACAGAAACACATCATTTAGTTACATTTAAAATGGAAAACAGACAGAAGTCCATGTTTTTGGGAAAGACGTGGAAGTACACGACGGACACAGCGGTGTGATGCAGGTAACGGCCCCTTTCTGGAATCTGTGCGCCATCACATGAACCATTACACAACGCTTGCTCATCAACAAGGCACCATAAACGGTCGTTTGCAGAGTCGCTACACACAGAGCCCATGAAACAGACACACAAAATGCTGCAGGAAAATATTCTTGGGCAGAATATTTGAGGAGTCCGGGACTCCAAAAGTTGATTTGTTGAGAATATTTATTGCTAAAACAGGACTGCACTTTGCAAAAAAAAATAAAATAAAAAATAAAATAGAAACAAAATCAAGTTCCTACAATAACAGTTTTTACATGTACAGTAAAAATATTTTGCATAAAACCATTTTAAACGCTAGACATTTCATACAACACACTGTTGACATTCACAATAATACAGACAGTATAAAATCAAGTGCAACTATAACTGCGGTCCACAAATACTCTGTTCTTTATTTTGCACCTTGACAGATTTTATTACTTATTAAAATATTTATGATGTCAGTGATGACCGAAAAGAAAAAAAAAAAAAACAGACCAAGTAGTTATCACTGCCTTGTGACAAAAAGAGACTAAAATCCTTTACCAATCTCAAACTGTAGTTGTACATCTCTAAAAGATTATATGAAACGAAGTTAAACAATGTAATCTGCTTTAAATCATAAAGTTTACTGTCAAAGTGCTTCCTGTACAGTACAGACTTTATATGGCCTCTTTTCTACAATAATACAGATGAAGAGTACAGCACACAAACAGATAAAATACTAACACCCACTACAATCTGTGAACTGAACAGTAAAAACAACTGACAAACTTCAGAGCAGCAATATCAAACACTGCGTGTCCCCGTGAAGACAGGAGAGATGGTTTCTGAGTAAATCCAAAGGTCTTACAGTGTAAAGTCATGGTGCAATAGAATTCTAATTATCTTTAGGATGAACTGAAAGGCCAACACCTTAATGGCTTTTGTTAAGAGATGCACCGGTCAGAATGGTGTGGTCGGTTTCTGATCTCTGACGTGCTGAAGCTGATTTGCACAGATTCCACTTTTGTTTAAAGAACTGATATAAGAAGATATAATAACTGCAATGAGAGAGGAGTCCCTGTAAAACAAGATTAGAGTTGATATTTTAAACTGTTATTAGATTATTAGCCAAAGTTAGCATGGCTAGCATCACTAAAACAGAAGTCTCTTGTGTATTTTCTATGTTACTTCCAGATACATCATATTTCATGACAGACAGATGATGTAAACCCAAAAAGAGTAGAACAGACCACCATAGCTGTACTTTGTTCAACTTTCCTGTTATATGCTGAAAGTCTTGCTCTTTCTCGTAGCCAGAATAAGCCACAGAAATGTCTAGGCATGTGGTAAAATAAAATATTTCAAATAGCTTCTTGAATCTGTGTGCTTCCTCTGACTTCATTTTTAAACACCTCACTCAAAATAATTGACAGAAAGAGGTTGAAAACTCAAGGAAAAAACAGCTTTACATGGCTCCAATACATTCCACCTTCCTGTTAACTGATAAAAGTCTTATTCTCTTATGGCAGCCCAGAATGATCAGCCAACATATCTCTGTAGATGGAATAGCTTCCTTATGAAAAGTGTTTTAAGGTTTTTGTTGTTCTTTTCTAAAGAGAAGTCATAGTGTTTACATACGGTGCATTCAATAACTATTAAAAGATTAGAATTTAGAGTGTCTGACTCGCCGGTTGCTATTTAGGGTAGACCGAGCTGAAAATTACCTGATTCTGGTTCATGGTGCATCTCTGTTTGTTAAATAAACATTGGAGCTGTTGTTCCATAAAAAATATGAGGTAAAACAAAACCTGTACAGTTCTGTCACTGGGTAAAAAGTTAAGTTTACACCAAACAACGAATGAAATAAAATTGTCAGATCTTGACTAAAAAAAATGGCCTTCCTTTGGCATCTGTGGTTCAAATTGTCGAGAAGAACTGGCGAGCTTTAGAGAATTCCTTAAGGGTGAACGTCATAATTTCTTGATATTTCTTCTAGATGTCTGATATGATGTGCACCGTGGCACATTTGATGAACATGTAGGACTCTCAGCATTTGTGGGAGCTTGTCTGTTTCCCTGGAGTTGGGTTGTGCTGCTCCAGTTCAGTTTTGCTCTTTGCCCTGATGACGAGGCACCGTCTTAGCAGGAAAGTGTTGAGAGCTCAGGAGATGAAGGTGAGCCTTCCTTTATCACAAGAAGGTTTCTGTAGTGGCGCCCTCTCTTGGTGAATCTGGGCTGACATCAACTCTAACACAGGCCACCTTCTCTTGGCTGTTCAGAGGCGAAGAAAGAAGAACAGGATGAGCACTTGCATAGATTTGTGTTGTTAAAGCCAGTTACTAAGTGTCTCAATTACCAGTGATACTACTTCAAGGATAGTTGTACCATAGTACCATGTAAGACAGCAGCTTCCAGTTCCAGAGTTCTGGCTAAACAAAGTCCCAGAAGGTCTGAGGTGTTTTACTGTATATGAATGGTCTAATTTAAATTCATACAAGTGCTAAAACGGTGCAGATTTATACTGACGTAAGTTTCAAGTCCTACTATAACAATAGACTGGAAACCACTAACTTACAGTCAAAATTAAAAGTTTTCTTAGTGACAGAAATGTGTTTGATGGTTTCAAAAAAATTCTATTACACATTCAGGATTGACTAATGAGTAGTTTCATTAGTTCCAAAAAAAATCCACCAAATTTCAGTGAAGAGTCAACACTTGTAGCATTGACTTTTCTTTATGTTGGCATCTGTAATCTACTGGAATAAGCTGCAGATAGTCTTCTGGGCCAAACCCCTACAGATGGGTCCCATTTATACCTCTTCAGTGTTTAGGCCCTGATCTTAAGCACTACAGGCTCTCACTGGAGTTAGTCTTAAAAGATGTTTACATTTCTCTCTCTCTGTTAATGACAAAATGATTTTCCAAATTTGCAAATATTCAAAAGGAAGATTCCTCACCAGTAGCCTTGCAAGTAGTTAGAACTTCCTGCAGATTTAAGGTCTCATGTGCTGTCCTTCTGGCAACAAGGTTTTTATCCAAAATTCTTCACTGTACTGTCTCTGCAAATGCTCTCAAATCCACCTGCTACCAATGTTGAACAAGCTCTGGACAGGAAGTAACAACTTTTTAAAATAACATACTCCTCAACAGGACATAATTCTGGCCCTTGCTGGGCACTCTTAAAGCCTGTACAGTTTTCTTTACTATCAAACATCTCACCTTGAGTTTTTCAGCAATTCAGAAAACGTTTTCTTTGAGTAAAATATCATTAGCAGCTGTTTCTTGCATCTGCCTACACACTTTCACAAGAATACAATAACTTCCTGCACATCTGTCCTTTTGTATAGCAATCAGAATTTGCTAAAGAAGTTGATGAAATTATCTTATCCGGGCTAATTGACAGGTTCGCCTGTGCTAGTAACTGGGTTATGATGAAGAGACGTTACCTTGAAATTTGGTGTCATTGGAGAAATTAGGTGAAACTACTTAGTGTTTGAAATAATTCAAAATAATAAAAGCAATTTTAAAACAGAAACTGAAGTGAAAAAATTTCTGTCAAGATCAAAACTTGTGGCCATAACAGTAGACGACACATTTAGATCGGTCAACTTAGAGACCTGAGACTGTAACAACTAAGCCTTTCCTATTTTGAAATAGAAAATGGTTTTCATAGACAATTAATTTAGTTGTTCATATACATATAAAACAACAAAAAATTATTTCTGAGATTTTTTATATAATTTTTAAAGATATGATCACAAAGCATTCTGCTATGTTTCAGTTTAAATTACAGTGGAACATCTTCCAATTCTTCTGGGGATCTAAACTTTTTCAGTATTTTCTGTCTGTTCAATGCTTTTATTCTTTATTTATGGTGACTATGTTTATGACTCTGTTTAACTATAATTCTGAAAAAATTCAAAGTCAATTGTAAAAGTTGTCCCACTTCAATGGTCTGTGAAGTTAAACTTTCAAGACTCTACACACCCATGTTAAATTCCAGGTATCCAGTAAAAATATCAAACTATGATGAATAATAAAAAAAATGCCCTACGTTTATATGGATTTATAAGAATAAAAAAATCTCTTAGAAGGAAAAGAAAACTAAATGCAAAAGCAACAATAACCCAATTTTATATTAATAGTTACCCATAATACCTTGCAAAACTGTCTATCAGAAATCTGTTACATGTCTCTTGTTCACAACCTTGTTTGGGTGACTCCTTACTGTTGGATTTAGCTTTGGATTCAGGCAAAGTCAGTCCAAAACTTGAAATTTCCTTTCAACAGTGATGCTGAATATCCCCTTGTCAGCTTTCTAATAAACGGCTGAGGTGCTTAGGTTTGTAATTTCATTCACATTGACAAAACCTCCAGCTCCACCTGAAGAAAGGTAATTCAGGTCATGATACTGGAACTATTTTCCTGTGGAAACGGTGTTCTTCTGGGATTGTTTTAAGTCAAATCCACATGGGAAATGTCTGCCTATCACATATTTTAGTCACATGTAGATGTTTTGCTTTCTCTGTTTTACAGCATCGCTCCTTAGTAAGACAGAAAACACAGTTTTAACGTCACCTGTAGAACAAAACCAGTTTCACAAAAGTTCATATAGCTGATTATGTGTTGATGTCAGTCTCTTCTTATTTTTGAAACCGCACTGTTGTCTAGACCTGAAGAAAGCATATAACTATTGGAATATGACTGTTATAAGGAATTGCTTGGAATGCAGTATTCATATTTCAAATATCATCAGGACATATTTTGCATACTATTGTAAAATATTCAGTCTATCAAGTGGAGTCTCACTGCAGTAGATATCCACTGTGCCCAAGGCCAGACAACAAAGGACGAAATCACAATATTGAACAATAACAGCATTGTCACAAAATGTAAAAATATTGTGTTCAACTTATGAGTGCCATACTGTTGGAGCATAGCTTTTTGCATAGTTGTGTAGTTATCTACGCAAATGAACTATATTTCAGGTTTATCACATTCACCATAACTGTTGTGAGGCATGTACCTTAACAAGGCTAAAAATGTATTTTAAATCAAAATATGTCTTACTTCTAAAAGTAATTTAAGAATGTGGATCATTTTTATTTTTTATAAATTTTTTTTCTCCAAAGAAATTTATTTGTTTTCTGTTTTGGCAGAATTGTGAGGAATAAACATTACAACAAAGGTGAAAATTCTTTAATTCTTTTTGTATAATAAACCCTGACATGTTAGCAGGGGTCTGTACAGTTTTGAGACTCAGATTAGGTTTGTTTGTCTCCATGTCAACATCATGATCCGACAGAGTCATAAACACGCTTCGGTAAAGTAGTCTC
Organism: Alfaro cultratus; assembly: GCA_903066825.1. Lineage (NCBI taxonomy): Eukaryota > Metazoa > Chordata > Actinopteri > Cyprinodontiformes > Poeciliidae > Alfaro > Alfaro cultratus. Next base: position 232,365 of record CAEFZX010009268.1, read on the forward strand.
CAAAACAAACTAATCTCATCGCACTGATGGGAGGCTCTGGAAAACTGCAGGAGATGGCATAGCTACCTTCCTGAACGCCTCACAGGTTGGACACAGAACTCTGCACTCGAGTTCACTGCTTTCCACACTGCGGTTTGGACCATTTCATCAGAGATATTTACAACCAAGGCGTCAGAATCAGAACTACATGCCAAAATGCAAACATGAAACACAAAGAGAAAGACAGGCATGTGGACATTTGAGTCAGTGGGGAAGGATGAGAGCAGAACAGTTCAAACACGCAGACACAAGCATGCACAGAAATCATGGGTTTAAAAAACAAACTTCAGAACAGGAAGATAGATCACAACCAGAACATTCCAGATTAACACACAGAAAGAAATGTTTGCATTTTAAGCAAGACCTATTTGTTTAACAGCTATTGGTTTTTAGATTCCTAAAGTAAGTAAAAGTTAAATCTTTTGAAGACAAAACAAAACATTTCAACAGAAACTATTAAACTTTCACAAAAAGCATCTTTTTTTTTTCTTTTTTTTTTCTTAATAGCAATATAGTGACATTTGTGCCATGCCAGTATGGATAACCAGAGTTAATATGCAGCCATGTGGCTCAGATGTTTTGCATCAGACACTCAGCCCTGCTACCTGTTCTTCCATTGGAGGCTTTCGGTCACTACTCCTATTCTGTATGATCTGTTTGAGATGGACATAATAACACACAGCTCTACAAATGGCCATTTCAAGTCGTGCAAGACAACATGATGACACAGAAAATCAATTCTTCTGGTAAACAACATTCTGTTGGGATCAATTAAGCATTTTTAAATTTGAGTTTTAGTTCTACATTCTGATCAACGATCCCAAATCCTGTTTATTTTTATTATTGCGTAAGTTCAGTCTGAAGACATTAGGTCAAAACTGACTGATATTTGAAATTGTGGATAATTCCACCCACATTGACAAAACAACAGAATAAAATTTAACTAAGACTATGCTGCCACCACCATATGTCTTTACTGCAGATATGTCCTAAATGCATACTTGCGCCAAATATATATTTAGGAACAGTGGCTCAAAAGCTGAAGTTTAGTTTTATCAAATCATAACAGATTCATCCTCTAGGTGTAGATTTTTTCTGAGCCTCTCTTTATCTTTCTTAAGTCCAAAGGATTCTGTCAGAAGCGGAACAGGAAGTTATTGTCAGAAATTCTTCATGGATTCTGTAGGAATCATGGCAGCCTCAATGATGAGTTTATGTTTTTTGTTTTCAATCATTTTCTCCCCAATGTGTTATTTATTTTAATTGTACAGGATCTATGCCACATAACAGGTGAAAAAACATTTTTGAACAATTTATTGCATTTTCATCTTTTTATCATTACAAAATCCAGGCTTTTTGACAGCAGTGTGAACATTTGTTTGATCCACTGTGAGTAGATCACAATAAAACTAATGTTGTAACGTAAAGCATTTAATTACGAGCAAGACTATTTAGGGACAGCAAAGCTCACCTTCCTGAGAACGAGTTCACTGGGATGTTCAGCCGGTTTGAACCTTCAAAGCGAACCTTCATCTTCCGCTCTTCTTCTTCCTCCTCCAGTCGAGATTCTTCCTCCTTAAGCAAACAGTGTTATAACCATGCATTTCAAAACAATCATTGCCAGGATTTGCTGTTTTATTTCTTAAAGTGAGAACAATTTCCTGGTTTCAGATTCATTTTATTTACCGTACTTTTGATTAAGTGGCCATGGCCATTATTAGGTTTATTTGGATAGCAATAAAAATCAGAAAATAAAGTTGCATAATCTAAATGGTTGGATTTGTTGCTGAGTAGTTAAGTATTTCATAGCAACATGACATGCCTAGTCTGATCAATTTGCAAAATCTGTCTTTATATATTTATACAACCTAGAATAATTGATTCCCACAGAAAAGAGCCATATAAATTAATTCACCAGCTTTTCTTGTGCTTTCTTTTTCTTGTCATCCTCTGTCTTCTTCTTGCTTTCTGGCATCAGGTCATCTAGCCAACTCAACTCTCTCTTAGTAAACAAAAGGTCCAGAAGCTTTCGAATAAACACAAGAGCCAAAACCTGCAGACAAGAAATAAGCAAGAAATAAACCAAACGTAGTCTAGGAAGTATGCTCTAAATATTGAAAATAATTGTTAGACAAAAATCTCAATTAATAGTGATTGATTTGACATTTCACAAATTCAAAGTAACTGTGGTTTAATTTTTTTAACATTACAAAATCCTGGCTTTTTGACAGCAGTGTGAACATTTGTTTGATCCAAAGTAAGTAGATCACAATAAAATTAATGCTGTAACGTTTATGTTTATTCAGTGGGCCTTTCATGCTAAAAAAAAGGAGGAAAAAAAGCTAAATAAATTAAATATAACCTACCCAGCCATACAGTTATAGTAAGCTGTCAATGTGTCAGTTTAGTTCAGGTCTGTTTAAAATAATGACTCCAAACGTGATCAAATAATTACCATCATGGGAAACACGACAGCTGCTGCAGAGGCTTTTATGACCCATAGCAACACCAAACAGGTGAGCTGCACTAGCGTGAACACATGAACCTTCCACAGAGGCACGTAGCGCAGGTAGATCAGATCGGGCTGGTGCTTTGCAGGCATGCCAAACAATTTGATTCTGTCAAAGAACTAAGGAGAAAAAATACAAAGCCACTGATAAATGCTGTGATTAAGACAAGAGAAACGCGGACATACAAAAATGTAACTGCTATTAAATGCTAAAAAAAGGTAAACAGATCTTTCATAAAACACTGGAGGAGCAGAATCTTACCTGAATGCCTTTGAGGGAAGAGACACCCATGTAGAGAAAAACTCCATACAGAACAGGCATGGGAATAAACTGTAAAAAGCCACAAATCACGTGTATTAATTAATGAACTTATATTTAGTCATAAAAATGCAGAAAACTTTATAAACATTCATAATATGACTTGCATCCTGTTACTTTCCTATACAATGAAATAAAACATTATTCCGCTGATCTCACCTTCAGCACTGAGGTCATGAAAACAGAGCAGCCCATGAGGGTAAAAATCATGAATCCAGTGACCCGCTGCTCCCGAATGCCCAGAAACTTGGGCTGTTCTCCCGGCGCCGAGCAGCCGGACTCCACCTTCAGGCTGTTCACATGGGAGATGGACAAGACAGTCGCAGCCACGAACCATGGCAAGCCCATAATGGAGCACACCCCCAGCATTATTGCTACTATAAGGAGATCCAGGTGATAACCACATCCTTTCTGTAGGAGAAAAAGGAAAGTGTTGAATTATATGACAAACTGTAGATAATAGCAAGTTTGACATACAGGTTGTTGCATTTTACATTACATTATAGAGTATGTAAGTCTCTGAGTCATGTATTGTTTGATTATTTTAGATTCAAGCGCATTCAAGTTTGCAATACATTCGATTCTTGCTGCAGAGCCACATACCATATTTTCAGGATTATGTTTTGCACGTTTTCACAGTTAGGCTCGTCCTGCTACTTACAGTCAGGTGCGACTTATATAGGTTTTTTTTTTCCTCTCCATGAAGCATTTCTTGACTGATGCATCAAATGTTAATTCATACTGTTGGACATGAACCGAGGATGAAACATTACCCTCTGCTCCCACAAAGAAAGCTAATTGCAGGATGAAAGAAAGACAGCCAGAGCTGAAGAAAGGAGTCCACAGCTGGGTGCATAAAAAAACGTGTTGCTGGGAAAGGTTTGTGAACAGTGCAGTTACGTTTGCACGTCCTAATAGTTGCCAAGGAGATGAACATAAATTACTTTGGTTTCGGGCCTTCCTTGTGTAATGCTTCATGTAATTTTTACGCTGGATGAGTCTCTGCCTCGCTATGCGGTGCTCGGACATTGGTGCACCAGCAAACAGCCAAAGAGTCATTCTTTTCTAAGTCAGGTCTAACCTTCAGCTTGTGCTCCTTGCGGTTGATGATGACTGCAGTGATCTGCTGGTCCATAAAGACGAGGATTGTGCAGAGTAAAGCAGGAACAGCTGCCACCAGCAGCGTCCACCAGGGGTTTTCTCCTAATGGATCCATCAGCCAGCCTCTGTGCTTTGATGTTGGCTACGGGGAAAAATTATGGTTTCACTTACGTAGTTCACAAGGCATGAAGCTTAAACAATTTCTTAAACAAAATGGAGCAAAAATCATAATATAATGTTAACCTCAAAGCGATCCGGGACATGAAGTTTAGGACTCGGAATCCCCATCAGATAATCCACAACCACCATAATCATTATGGTTAAAAATACGGCAAAATCACTGATGGTTGATCGCACCTAGAAGGTAAGCATACACACACATCCAGAAGGGGTAATTTAATTATAAAATATAATTTAAACCTACTTCATTTCAAGCACACTCTTTCTGCAGACACGCAGAAGTAATAATTATACTTCTGTCAACAGTGAAAATCACACAATGCCAACATCTGCCCACACCAAGTGATAATAGGCTAGATGCTGTGTGTGGGAGGATGCTCTCTTCCTTCTGTACATATAACTGCAGAAGCATGATAATAACTGATGAAATGTAAACATTTACAGAACCGTGAAAACTTTGTAGGTACAACCACCCACACTACAGGAGAAACATGAATTTTTCTTTGTATCTCTATTTTCTTTTTAATAATATACAATATAGTCAGATTTAATACTTTGGAATATTACTTAAAAAGTAATTTATTTCAGTAACTCAATCTACTAAGTGATTGAGTTACTGATGTTTTTAAGCCTTTGTTTCAGCTAATGATGATGATTTTATGCTTAAAACACAAAATAAAACGCAACATTAAAGATTACAAAATCCAACAAAAATATTTTTTACACAGATGAAAAGTATGTTTAATACCTGCAGACAACCTGGTCTCATCTGAATACATATTCTAATATATTGAATATGATTGTTCATGACGTATTTATCACATGTTTTCTACAGTGCCAAAAACAAACATCTCACCTTTGTGGGGAAGTATCTCTCTGTCTTAAACTGCTTGAGGAATGATGATAAAAAGAAGGTGGTGAAAAAGAGGATAATAGACCAGAAAAGAACATCTGGGATGTAAGGACCATGGTGACCACAGGCAGGACCAACAAACTCCCCGTCAAGCAATTTACACATCTAAAGGAAAAGGAGAATATAATTACTGTTGTAATGTGGGAGTTATATTTGTTTTGACTTGCCAGCAGTTTTAGAAACATTTGCAGCTTAAAAATGTTGTTCAGGTAGTTTAGATATATTTTAAGTCAGGGCTTTTCAAAGTGTGGCGAATACCTCCCCTAGGGGGCGCCAGAGTACTTCATGGGGGAAAGAGAGAGCCACATGAGCAAAAAAAACCCCCAAAAAAACAGGAAACGTAATTTTGGAAATGGGAAACGCTTCGGTGTATGTGAGCTAGCTTCGGGTGTCTGTCGATTTTCATCTAGAGCCTCAGCTGTTTGACTGGAAGCACTTCTCATTGTGTTTCTTTGGTATACTCGGGGGGGGGGGGAACTGCATGTAGCTCACTGCATTTTGAATCCACTCCCTGAACCCCATCTGTGCAAATCCCCAGAGTCCTGCCACCACAGATGCTCTGACCTACTAGTGTGGCTGTTACAAGTTGCCCCCTGTCAAACTCAATAAATCTTTGGACTTGTCCAATTTTTTGCTTTCACATCAACTTTGAAAACAAAATGTTCTCTTTGGTACCAATACCAATACCCACTGGTAGGTGCAATGATGAAGATTTATTCTGTTATTTGCTTCACCTGTTCATGCTCACATTTTTTTTTACTTTTTATTTCATCAAAGTTCAGTACACAACAATTTAAAATGTAATGAATTGGTAAATGGTTACTAGTAAGTAAAACAGACATGTGGTGATGCTTTTCCCAGTCTGTCTCTGTGTGTTGACTGATGTGCACTATAGTTCACCACAGAAACTGCCATGAAGCTTAGAGTGGTAAAATTGCTAATTTATTAAACTGCTCCAAATTCAGTGTCATTTAAAAAAAATTCCATTGAAACAGATAAACGTTCAGAGTTTCTTCTGCTTTAGGTGCCAGAAATATTTGTCTTTGTAGTGTTTCTTCAGGTCTTAAATCTACTACTTATTGTGAAATTTACCTGAAAAAAATGCTAAATAATTTTAGTAACATATATGGCTCAGTATTGAGATTGATTTCTACTATTTTATTGGATGTTAGCTACATCTTTACAGCATTTGTTAAGCTAGTGAGCTGAACAATATTTTCATTAGAATAAAACAATATGATAGAAAAGTAATGTGACATTATATGTTCATTAACTGTTCATTGTTATAATTGGCTTTTGTCTCATTATACCACTTTTAAAATATTTTACCCAGATCAGGAAACATCTAAACGAGAGTCTAGATCAAAGTAGAAAGTAAGTCCGTTCTCCATCTTTGCTTCACATGAATCAGTCTTTCTGCGGCTGTAAATACGGATTTTTCCACCAGAGGTCGCTATGAGGCAGTCTCACCGAAACATTGAGGTTGCTCCATGGTATAGAGTCTGAGCTGTTGTACCCTGTTCGGTTCCATTGCTGCAAGAGCTGATCGGACGCATTGGCTGGTGGAGAGCACTGACAGCTGGGAACAAGAAAACCAACAGTAAAATAGTAAACTGATTCCACTGAACATGCTTATTAGGGAGAAGCTATTGACATGGTCTGCTTAGCCTTCAAAAATAGATTACAATTAAACAACTGGCACATGATCAACTGAGTTTGACTGCACTGAGGAATAACTGTGACTAAATTTGAGTGAATGTAAATCTGCTTCTATCTGTATGATTAGATAACATCTGTATAAATTGTATCGATTTTATAATATAAATAATGGATATGAATTTTACCGGTTTGTTTTGAGATGACTAAATGCATAAACTGAAACTGAACTGCAAAAATTTAGTTGGACAAAAACTTAAAACACATTCTTAGGAAAGTCTATAAGCAGAAAAACAATCAGACAATGAACATAATATTAATACTCACGAGTAAAAAGTCAGATTGTCTAAATTGTTGTGCATGTTGACGGGGTAATGTTCTCCGAGGTGAAAGAGCTTCTCCAGAGCCTCGTAGATGAAGATTATACAGATGAGGGCTGCAAAGGCCTCCTCTGTGAAGCGGGTGATGTAGCAGACCAGTGAGCTTGCATCCGTGGCTACCAGCAAAATGCACAGGAACGCCGTCCACAGTCCGATGCTGGTCCGCAGAGACAAGTAGGACAGGCCATAATCCCTAGAAAAGAAAGGAAGCAAGACCATGGTGGTTGAAGAAATTTATTAAATAATAAATACATTGACAAATTATGAAATCCCATTGCCGTAATATCAACTCACTTGCAGAACTTGAAGAGGATCTTTTCAAACACTAAAACAGGCCCTGTGCTTCCAAGAATTGTGAGAGGCTGCCCCGCGAACAGTGAGTATGCCACTCCTGTCAGTGATGCTCCAAACAGGGATTCTATTGCACTCTGCAGAGTCGGAGGAGACGGACACAGTCAGGGAAAGAAAACAGCAGGAAAAAAACTGGGGGAAAATAGGAAGTAGATAAAAAAAAAATTGGAGACCCAGAGAAGAAAAAAGAGCTTCAATTGAACATGAGAGCCTCGGCAGACAGCTGAAATGTTTCCACGTCGCTGACTTGTCGAAAGTCATATCTTTGTGTTGCTCTTGCCCTGCTGAGTTTACTCAGACACATTACACACATCAGCTGACAGACTGTCTGTGCCAACAGTTGCTGGCCTAGTAAGGGCATCTGAATAAAAGGGAGGGAGGGAAAGGAAAAGAGAGGGGGAGCAACACTGTACTGGACAAAGTCCAGCTAAGTAAATTGAGACATACTCTGCATTACAGATAATTTCATAACATAAAATATTTTTTGTACGATCAATCCAAGGTTTCCAGGATAGTTCAAAAGAGGCTAGATAGGAGCAAATCTAAAAAAAACAAAATAAATGAATGTGAAAGTGACTCAATTTTATTTTTTGCTGCAGTCTGAAGTTATACAAAAACTAAAGTAGTAGTTTCTACTGATAACAGTGAGCTGATCACACTGAGATTCTACAGCCTAAATGTTTTTATGTGGCTTGTTTTATGAGTTGCAATTATTGTAAAATCAGATTAGAAACCCATTAGCTGCTGCTCCACTTCCTCCTCATCTTCAAGTACAATAACAGGAATTCTAATTAACAGCAAGCAAGATGAATTTTGCGACCTGAAAAAAAACAAAAAACTTTCGAACAATCAACCTATGCACAATTTGGAGGTGTGTGCGACTTTTTACAGCTGCCAACATGATTCTGCTGGAAACCCATGCATATTAATTCTGTGTTTAAGGAGTCTGAACATAAAACTGGTTTTACTGGTTTAGAGATTATGGATCATTTGATGGTGTGTTCAATTTAGCTACTTGTTGAGCCATAGCAGTGACTGGATGCAATGTGCTTTGCAACTGCACCACAAAGATTATTATATTAAATTATTCACTCCTCCCCAACACTGCTCTACAGCCCTGTGAGTGTGTAGTGAGCTTGAAGCCTCAGTTTTAAATTATCTGATGACCAGGCTGCCCCCAGGAACAAGATATGTTGTAATGGATTTTGATGAAGACCAGAACACATCTTGAAACCGTGTAGAGACTACCATGCTCTTAGATTTTCAATGTTGTGGTTTGGTTTTAATCCAGTGTGATGGGGGACTTATTAAATATATTTTTTATGGACACAAAGCAGAGACTGAGCCACATACCAAATCAGTGGAGAATTTCTGTACTGAAGTTCAAACTGTAGACACATTTTGATTTTAAACTCAAGAGATTTCCTTTTTACTGGGTTCTTGAAAAGCCTGTAAAACTGACTTTTAAGGGACTCGCTGTGTGACTCACTATGTTGCCTTTCGTCGCCTCTCCAAGCAGACCTCCAAATGTGATGACAGGGGACATGCAGGCACAGTAGAGAAAAAGAATAGAGGCTAGACACTGAAGATTGAGCGAATCCTTGATGTCGCTCCAGTAGAAGGGCGCTTTCCGCTTCACATCCAGGATCAAACCTCCAAAAATCCTGGGAGTGGAGACAGTAAGAATGTGTTTAGAATTTCCCAGTGACACTGAAGTATATCAACTTAAATCAAAAGGTGTGTTTTTTTAAATGTAACGTTAAGCCTAAGGAGTTTTTAGATTGTTTACACTCCATTCAGAAACATATCTCTTGAAAGGTTGTGTGAAATGTTGCTCCAAATCTAAGTACCTTTTATAAATAGTGTTTTGTTGTTTTTTTTTTTTTTGCTTTGATAATAATTGAAACAGAGATAAAATCCAGATAATGGGGGAAAAAAAGCATTGCTCTGCTTGTGTTTTTGTCAGATTGCCATTGAGAGATTCTATTTTTGAAAATCATTTCTCACTTTGAAATTTTTTTTCCCCTGACACCTGTCCAGCAGTTCTGCTGGGAGGTCTTTTTTCATTTTCATACCCCCACACCTCTGCTACAACTTCCCCTGCAGTCACCTTTACAAAGCAACAGATTTCTCTTTACATTAACTTACTTAACTCAGTTTCACTCTGCTTTCCTCTACTAGGCTCTTTATAGCACTAACCTTTCATAGTAGTAGTAAGAAGCAGAGTCATTCTGTAAAAAATACAGTGATTCTTAGTAGATGTGGATGTGTGGGGGACTGTGGTTGTGTGTGTGCGTGGGCGTGTGTGTATGTGTTTGTGTGAGGTTTTCAAACAAAAATGTTCTTTTTGCTGTGTGGCTCTGGAGATTCACAATCAGTAATCCATAAATGTCGGCTGTGGAGTTTCACACAGAGTGCAGCTTTGTATCTGTTTAGTAACAAATCGTTGTTCAGATTATAAGTCTTACTTCAAAGGAAATGGATGTTAACAACAACTAAGACCGGTCACACAGAAATTAACATATGAGTTGGAGCTATTGCAATTTATATCTTAACTATTGCATTAGTTTTAATTTATATCCAATCTATTCTCTAATATATTTAAAGAATACAGTTTTCCCAAAATCAAGACCTGATATTTAAAGAATAGATATTGCACATTAACAAGAGACATAAACTCCACAATAAAGATATGTAAAAAGCCTTAAATAAATGTATGTTTTATTTTTTTCTTGCAGTAGCATAATCTTGGATGGAATTTCGTAAACAATCCAACTTGTAATTTAAGAGCATTTGTTTTGTGAGATTTTTTTTTATTAAATATATATCTTAAAAAATCCCTGGTGACTCCAGCAATTCTTAATTCGCAATACATAACGATCAACCTGACAGTCTTGTTTTTGGACTGTAGGAGGAAACATGACTTTACTTTTTCTAAGCAAAAATATTTTTTTAATCAACCTAAAAATATTTTTTCTACTTATTTGAAAGACATTATACCACTTCTCTACCACTCTACATCTGCTCATATCTACAGTCTAAAGAATGATAAAACGTTTAAAACAACTAGACCTGTTTAAATCATGGCTCGATGAGGACCAAACTTCAATGAAAAGAATGATAAGGAAGGTTAAAAAAAATCTCCAAAGGTAAAGAGTGTCATCTTAAGGTTACCAAGTTTCCACAAAATTAATTAATAATTTTATAATGTCTTGTAAACAATTTTATCAGAGGGTCAATAACAGTGGCATGTGCCATATTACTGCCATAAAAGAAGCAGAAGATAATTACTCTCTGAGGTCAACAATGAAAAAAAGAGGTTAAACGATTCAGTACAGTGTTTCTGTGTTGATTTACAGTCATGGATTTGTTATTGAATTTTCAGTCTATTTCTTCAGTGATTTGGCACACTACAACCTTTTTTCTTCCATTTTACTTCCTTAATATTTTTTTAACAACCTATTAACTGGGACCACTTCTTATAAGGCTTAAGATGGATCAAATGAAGGGACATTTGCTAATTTATAATGTGTATTTGCTGAAAGATTCCTTATTTGTTGATATGATTTTTAGACACTCCTAATTAACTGTGAACGGGTTTTATGTCAGGTACATCCTATTCTGTTCTGCACTTGTCCATTTTTCCAAGACTTCAAAGACAGTAAAACATAATGGGATCTGACAAGCTTAGAAGCAATACTTCTTTGGAAAATTGTTCATACTAAAAGCAACAACACTGTATATTTCTCAATTTTCAAGCACATTTTTGTACAGGTAAACCCAAAATTATTTATACCTTTTGAAGATTTAAAATGATCTTCATTCACCCAAGAAGTTTGCTTCTGATTGGAAAGAATGATTAACAAAAAGACATGTTGATGTTTTTCTTGCATGTTTCCATTGGTATTTTTGGACATTCATCTTTTTGATAAACTGAATGTTTTTAGGTTGGAGAACCTCTTTGCATTAGTTCCTTATGCAAAGTTTTATTGGATTCTGTTGGAGGCAGGACTCTCAATGGGCTCCTATAAACAAGTTTATTAATTCCAGTCAGATGAGACATGCTGGTCAAATTAAAAGATGATTTAATTAAATCTAAATCTCGCAGTACTAATTTTAGGATTATCTGTGAATGAAAATGAAAATTCAATCACCTAAGGCACCTTAATTATCTCATTGTCATGGACCGACATGCACTCTAACACAGATGACAATTATTATGTTTTCTTTATTTGATGAAGTTATTTAATAAAAACTATCCAGATATGAATCTTGTGCAACAGAAAGTGCTTCACTCACCTCCCAGTCCTTTGAAGCTCAGGCCCTGCATGGTGATCGTCCTCTTTTTCCAGCTCTCCAGCTGGAGGTGCATTACCATTAGGGTGCGACGGTCTCTTTCTCTTCATCTACAGGCCAAAAAATGTTAATAAGTCATGCTTCAGATCTGTTCTGTTTTTCAATCCATTTGCTTTTATGAAGCTTTAAGGAGATAAACACTTGTCCAATGACTTTTGGAAGAAAAAGTTAAAAGTAGGTAAAATAAAAATTATAGTTCATGAGATCTTTGAACTCCTATTAAGCAGTCTTAATGGTAAGCGAACAACTGACAAAATCAATGTAAATCTCTCACTATCTTTTAAAAATTTCTCATCTTTTAAACATTTTACAAATTAAGTTTAAAAACAGCAATTTGTAATTAGATTAATTATTCACAAAATACATTTTAAAAAGCCTTCGGCAGAGAAATGCACTAACCTGAGATGGGACGTTCTTCGGGGGCTCGATTCGGATGGTGGGGTCCCATTCACCAGGGGGCAGGACAGTTACCTGGTCAAGGAACTCATCTATTCCAGAGAGCAGGTCTGTTCGGTCCTTGGCTTTATAAGCCACATCATGGAAGATCTACATAGCAAAATAAAGTGAAGAGTTACTGTTTAGTATTAATAATGAAAATTCATACAGAAAGGAGAAATAAAAAGAAGATTTAAAGTGACTAAGTATTAGATTATAGAAATGCTTTCTTACCTCATCTGTCATTAGTGTTGCCATTGATCTGCCAATTTCATGGTACTGTGGTCCTTTACCGTGTGGACCCAAAAGGAGAAAAAGGAACCTTTGCACAGGAGACACATTTTTAAATACACAGATATCAGTTTCCTCAGAAGACGAAGAAAACTAATAAAAACGACTAATTTTTAAGTACATGTTCCCTTTAAACTTTTGTCAATGCACTTAGTTAAAATTAGGGTTTAATAACTAAAGTTTTGAATGGCTCAAACCATCTTTGCTTAGGAGTCACAACACAATGACTGATGAAACTTCATCAAATGATAAGAATTTGATTAAATATTAATATTTAGTCAGATATTTAGTCAAAGTTCACTACACAAAACTAGAGTTGTCTTTCAAATATCTGCAGTCATTATATTATTTTTTCAGTTTTTTATATGTAAAAACAGGGCCTTCACAATTATTGACATTGTTGGTGAGGAACTTTTACATACATTTCAGTTTAATTTCTATTACAGTGGACTTATCACACACTTAAAAATTTGCTGCTCTGTACTCAGATTAATTATACAGGGGAACATCAGTACCAGTAAATTTGTACAATAAAGCCATTATTTCATAAATTTGGATTTTCCTCCTATTTAATAAATTAACCCAAAATAAAAGTTGGATTTTTCAAATTTTTTTATTGAGAGAAAATGCTGACTGATTTTAATTTTTTTTTCACATTTTAAATAGATGGGAAGTGTACTGTATCTCGATATGACTACTTGCATTGCTGCAAAAAAGTTTTGTTACGTACATTTAAAGACATTACACAGAGTAGAAGACAAAGAACAACAGTTGGAACTACATTGATTCCCTACATTATGTAATAGAACTTTTACAGTGATCTTTTTAAATCATCCTGACTAATCTCATATTAAAAAGCTGTCAGAACTGTTGTTTTTTAATTAAATATCTAATCCTAGAAGTAAAAGGCAGGTGTTAAAGATTACTGTACCTTGTGGGAACTGGTACTTCAGTAAGCCCTGTAATAAGGACTGCTGGTGATAACCGTACAAATGCAATTATAGGCTTCTCTAAAAAGTCAACTTCTCCAACAAGCACATTCGAAGCCTCAGCACCAGGAGGAATCTTTTTCATGAAATTCATGTCCACCTGAAACCCACAAAATGTAAAATCAGATATACAAATAAAAACTAGTAATACTGTAGAAGTGGAGGGGTTGGGTCGGGGTATTACTGCGTCCTATATTCATTTGGAAAAGCCATGCAAAAGAAAATTGGGACAAAACAGAGGATGGAACAAAAATAACATGTGGAAATGGCAACATGTAGACCTAGATAGTACTGAGCAAAGATAGTCCAGTTCTGTGATCAATTTCATAGTCTTCAAATAACTACTATTTATTATGTAAAACACAGATTTAAGCATGGCGACAATCCCTTTGTAGAAGTGAATCTGCATTCATTCCTCTTTCCTATGACTCATATACACACTGCACCTTATTTTTTGGCAGGCGTAATGCCTGGTTGTATAACAGCAACTTATGGCAGTCTGCCATTTTATTTAATGGATGATACACTACAAAATGGGAGGAAAAATGAAAGGACAGAGGTAAATTTTCAAACAGAAAGAGTTACATAATCAGAAAAGACTTTTTAATTGTGATGATTGATTCTTTGTCCATTGGATGAGAAGCAGTGACTACTGATTTGTTTTATAGGAGAGGTTATGGGATGATTTGTGGAGGGGCTGCTTTAAACAGAAGACTGAAATGTCTGAGCAAACCCAGAAACTGAAGAAAAACATGGATGAACTAAGGGTGCATTCCGACGTGATGGGACCCTGTCTGTGCTCAGTACTGTGGTCAGGTTACCTTGCTGAAGTCCACACTGCTGCTTTCTCTACTGACCCCTACTTTGGATGGCCTCCTCTCCATCGCCTTGTTTCCATCCAGATTGTTTGGAAGAGAGTGCGGAGACACCATTGGTCCTGAGAGTGACAGAAAAGCAACGGTGGTCATAGTTCTGACACTACAGTAAAACCTGCTTAGCTTGAATTAATGTCAGCTTTACGTTTTGTGTTTTGTACAGGTAAGTGGACACATTTATTCTTGACATTTCAATGCTTATATAATTTCTGTGCATAAACACTTTAACATTTCTTATTTGATTAGAACCATACCAGACCCAGGAAACGCTAGCACTCAATATGACATGATAGAGGGAGATGAAATGAGGGGGTAATGTACTGAATCAAAGAATAGCACAAGCCTATCCTCTGGATTCCTTTCTTTTACCAGGTTCTTCTTCTCTCATTTTCATACTTCCAGTAGCTCATGGGTCAAAATTTAAACGCCCCATTTTCTGCCAGCATATATTTCGTCATTGATCTGTACCCTGGAGTAACCCCAGTGGGTGCTTGGTAACTTGGACCGCTGAATAGAAGCATGATTGCTCACAAACCCAACAAAGCCTTTAGGAATACAGGGTGGATTATAATAGACAGTGTCTGCCGAAAGAACGACATTCAGGAGCACTAAGCCCTGGAATGCTCTCCCACACCAGCCTTTCAAGCTGTGGCGTCACTGTACTGGCTCACTCATATGCAAAGTAGTAATAAGAATAACTGAAATTCTATTGAGTTTTTTAACTTTCATCAGAATGGTAGCACATGTAAATGGATTTATCACAGAAAGTGAGATTATCGTCATACAGTTCACTGAAATAGTATTCAGACCCCTTAAACGTATCCACATACTGCCAAATTACAACAACAAATTGAATTCAGTGCATTCCAGAAAATTATATCAAAGTAGAGCTTAACCATAAATCGTACAAAAAAGGAAACAAGGATACCAATATATACTGTGTATATATATATATATATATATATATTTTTTTTACCAACAAAAATTTGAAGTGACTTCTGTGTATTTAGCCACCTTTACAATGATACCACCTAAATGAAATCCACCCAACTGGCTTATGAAGTCACCTATTTATTAAATGGAATTCACCTGTGTGTAATTTAATCTTAGTATAAATCCATCTGGTTTTAGAAGGTTTGTTAGAGAGCATTAGTGGAAAAAAAAGTTTTATGATGAACAGCTAACAGAGCACGGTTCAGTTCCTCAGGTGGGACAATCTGTCCACAGGGTTATTACAACTTTAGTCAATAACACCACAAATCCAGGCTTCATGAAAGATTGGTAACAAGGAAGCCATTGTTTAAAGGAAACCCCAAGAAGTCCATTTTACATTTGCCACAAACCACATAGTGGACACAACAAACAGATGGAAGAAGGAGCTCTGGTAAGATAGGAACAAAATTTTACTTTATAGCCTATGCGTGAAGGAAAAGTAACACTGAACACCAACTTAAACAACCTAAACAAACATGGTGGTGCCACCGTCATACTGTCATTTTCTTTTGCAGGGGCAGGAAAGTTCTTCAGAGTTCAAAGGTAGGAAAATGGAGCAAAATATAGGACAATCCTTGTTAGAGTCTGCAAAACACTTGACAATGGGACAGAAAATTACTGTCCAGAAGGACAAAACCCTTAAACATACTTATAGAGCTAAAATGTAATGGTTTGATTTAAAGCATGGCCATGAGTCATACTTTAATGTGTAAAGCTGGTAAAGATGTTACCAAATGATTTGGAGCTGTAACTAAAGTGAAAAGTGGCTGTACAAAGTATTGACTCAGAAAGGCTGAATTCAAAAGCAAATCTTACTTTTCAAACTTTTATCTGCAAGCTTTTCTTCATCTACTTTATGTTGATCTGTCAAACAAAATTCCACTAAAACACAAATTTGTGGTTGTAAGGTGGTTTTTCCCATCTGTTGTTAAACCACTTCCAAAGACTTCAGTGACCCTCTATATCTTAGGCATCATCAATGTACAGTGTGAAGATCTACTACATTGAAAGTCTATCCAATAGGGGTAAAATGTTGAAAGGCGAAGAATACAACCAAATATTGCACCGGTTCTTTGAGATGTGAATATCAACACTGCAATTTAATGTTAAATTGCAGTGAATTGTAGCCCTTTTGAGAGATGTCTATGTAGGATGTTTAGCATCATGTAAATATTCTAGCTACTCATAGTAAAGTTTGGATACACTCACTCTATAATTGCACGGTAGTTTACAGTAGCATATGTTTAGGCAATGACCACATATACTACAACTAATGTTTCCAAAGGATTAGACAGAGCTTATGAAAGCTCATAATGCCAACCTGCTTATATGTAGTACTTTTATAGCTCTAAATTACCCATCTACACAATTGCAAACATTACAATCTTCAAAGTTTTTCAACTTCAAGTTGACAACAGACCACATTTTTAACAGACATCACCAGATTTCAAAGCCTGAAATCCTCTACTGAAGATATTTCTATATTATGAATGTGAAGATCCCTGTCTGTTCATGTGATGTAATTCCTAGAATGGGGTACAGTTACAAAAGCTGGCCAGCTATAATAAGATCACCCCAGCCTTTCAGTTTCCCAGCCTGTTTATTAATGACCCATGCCTTGAAATGGAGCCGTTCCCAGACAAACATATACACATGCACGCAGTCTAAAATAAACTCCCATGGCCTGGTTTGGGAGGAACAAAACGTCACCGTAGGTGCGAATATGATAGTACATTCAGTACTAATCAATCCTAGTAGTCAGAGGACATTTTCAGTCATACTGCTGGCACAATGTGCTCCCACAACATTCTTACTCGGGTAAAAGAATGTTTATTCTAAGAAACTGATGAGAAGGAAGTGAATGGGTTCCAGATGATGCAAAAGAGGAAAACACAATAAGCATGGACGTTAAATTAGTATGAACTGAAAATAGAACCATCACCCAGAGGTAAAAAAGAAAGGTTTTGTTTCAGTCTATATAATAAAAGCATAAATTTTAAAAACATAACAAGAAGGGGTTCCCAAGACTTCCTGATTCTGGGAAACACTGTGAAGATTTGTTTTTTTCTGTGTATTCATTTAGGTTTCTGTGTCTATTGAGTCTCTGTGTTGTCCTGCCTTGATTGTTCCCAGCAATGTCCCCTTTCCCTGATTAACCTCTGTGTATTTAATCCCACCTGTGTTCTTTGTTTCTTGTCGGGTCCTCGTCTTGTCAAGCATCAAGTCTGTCGTCTAGTTCGCAGTCTATGTGATTACCAGTTGCTACCAGTTTTGAGCTGCAGACTTCTGCTCATTCTGTGCTGCCTGGATTTTGGACTTTGGCTTTGTAATTCATATCATCATTAAAACATCATTCTTTCATTCCAACCTGGGTCCTCAATGTCATCCTCACCACCTCTTCACCGCAATTCATGACAAACACATGCTAACTCTTTAATGACATAACTCTCTGAATAAATTAGTTTCTTTAAATTGTTTTCTTTTTTCTGCAAAGATCCAATTCCTGAATTACTAGTTGAACTCCAAATAAAGTTCTGGCTACTGTCTCAACAATAAATCTAGGCCCAGTCCACACAAAGACGAACACAGTGAATTTTTGCAAATAATTAAGAACAAATGTGCGTCCACAAAACAGGATGCAGTACCACAGGCGATGTAACACTGCCACAGTACAACTACAAAACACATATCAACACCAAATAGCAGCATGTTGGTTGTTTGTAAGAATGAGGAGCATGTGGGTTACTGAGAGAGATTGAGCAACAATGTCACAGTTTCAAATAAGACACAGCTCGTCTGTACATGCAAACGTGAAACCAGCTTTTGGAAATGTATCCACTATGGAACCGGTTTTCAAAAATGATTGTTCCTGTTATCTCAAAACACCAAAAACATGTGGATGAATGATCTACAAGACAAAAAACATTTGCAGATGCACCTAATCTCGTCTTCATGAGGACGGGTACTAAAGTGGCATGACTGTATAAAGCAAATAACAGTTGCCAGAAATTATTCAATACTTAAGAAAAGCAATAAAGGTTACAAATTAAGAGGAAAATATAAATAAATAAATAAATAAATCTTAAACATACAAACAACAAAGTTTCTGAATAACAAAATCTATCTATTTCTAGTGTTAGGCTATGGAATAAATTAAGGGAAGTTCTCAAACGAAGACCATATGCAGCTCAAAAAATTTTAGAAAAGTATGTTGTTGAAACCATACAATGAATAAGTATTATTACTGTTAATTGTAAGATAATTAAGAATAAGGACGATTGCTTGCTATGACTGCTCATTTGTCTCTAAATGAGATAGTGATGATAAATAGAGAAGCCTATATATATGTAGGTGTATAAATATTTTTCAGCAGTATTTGTACGCAAACATAAATGTATGTATACTGTACTATGTATGTGGGGACAAATGCATATACACGTTTATCTGTGTATTTATGTGTGTTTGTACACATACAGGTACATGTAATTGTTTTAGTTGAACTAAAGAGTGAGTGTTAAAAAGCATGTCTTTTTTTCTCACTCGTATTTGAATATGTCAGGTTTTTTATTTGGTTATAGAGTACTATAAGTATTGTGCTTCCTTAAGTTTTACTTGTCATGATGAAATGAATATCCTTAGAAATAATTGGAAAGTTTAGTATCATTTGCATATTCCAAAAAAATAAAAAAATAATTAGCAATCAGGTGCACAAGAACAACCTGGTTTAATTTGTTTCTATTTCAAATCATTCATCTTGTTTTCTTCTTTCTTAGGCATGCAAATGTGCGTCTCTTCTCTAAGTAACAGAACAAATTTGTTACAAGCCAAATTCTGTCAAACTTGTCATACTAAAATGAAAACATCAGATTAATTTAATTTTTCTGAGATACAACTGTTTGGGTGGGACTCTTTTCACACATTTATTTTATTTATTTTATTTTTTTTTTGGCAGCTAAATTTCATGTGTATGTGAGGGAAGGGAGTGGTCATGTGGTTGTTTTTCTGATTTTAGAGCACCTACTTTTTTTTGTAAACACATACTGATAAGAAAGGCCTAGTCTCCTCTCTTTGGTTTGTGTGAATTACCGAAGGGGAACAGTGGTGACGTCAATCAGATGTGTAAAAAGAGGAAATGTGTCTGCTATATAAGCATCTGCAGCCCAATGCAGGTTTCACTTTTCTGACGCTTGACAAGACTTAAGAATAATAGGTCAACTTTTTAAGAAATACAGCAAAAACAAAAAAAAAAATAAATTACTGCTGAATATTTGTAGATAATTTGACTTCCTTTTCAAAAGCCAAATGGTGTTTTAGAACAATAGCATTTTTGTGGTGTAAATAACAGCAGAATGCAGTGTATTTTCTAGCTACTGGACAATATTTTTGGAGAAAAGTATTTTTTCTCATCTCTGTGAGGAAAACAATGTTCAACTTCACGTTTGACATTTTATTTATCAATGTAAAGAGGCCATGTTTATTTAAAAGGAACCCAGACAAGATGAAGAAAATGTGTGTTGCGGTGTTGGAGCACAACTGCTCAAAATACAAAAGTTTTATTGTTAACTATGTTTGCAAAAATAATATATGAATATATATTAACTACTTTTTCCCCCAGTGTTTAATTCAAATGTTTCTTTTGACTATTGTTTTTGAAAATAAAACCTTAGTGTTGTGACAGCCCTACTTTAAACAAGACCTTCTGATATTCTCTTGAGATACTAAACAGTAGTTAAAAACAAACCAAATAAAAACATTCCAATGTCACTGCTGAGAAACTTTATCTGGAACACTTTGAGTAATATACAATGAGGTTAGGTGAATGTAAAAATAAAACCACAGGAAAGAATCCAGCATTGGGAAAAGAGGAGCGAAACACAGCCATGCAGCTGCACTGTAGAGAGAGTGAAGGAAAGGGAGGCCAAGAACATGAGGATAAGAAAAATGAATAAAGGTGTTTGAATGGGTAAAGCAAAGCAAATTTAGGAAGGTTCAAAAGCGTATAAATATATAGCTTATTGGAACTGACATAAAAGGAGGTAAAAGGATTAATGGTGCCAAAATAAAAGAAAAACATATAACTTTTTGGAACACATCCAGTGTCTTAGAAAGGCAGCCTTGCAGTGAGTTGTTGATGA
Source organism: Alfaro cultratus (assembly GCA_903066825.1). Taxonomy (NCBI): domain Eukaryota; kingdom Metazoa; phylum Chordata; class Actinopteri; order Cyprinodontiformes; family Poeciliidae; genus Alfaro; species Alfaro cultratus. Next base: position 252,887 of record CAEFZX010009268.1, read on the forward strand.
AATGGTCGCAGGGTTGGAAGATAAAAAACAGGGAAACAGGGCTTTCATGCTAGTGCTAGTGTTCTCTGTTCAAGCTGTGACTCACACTGGCAGGCTACACAGATATTTGCCTTCTAAGGGCAGCAGCTCATGGTTCTGGGATGCCGAGGACGTTCGCCGGGTGAGCTGTGGAGATACTGCGTCCTCCTCCGCAGAATTTTCTGGCTCATCGTCCTCGGGAGGAGATACAACCACCTCCGGTATGCCTTGAGGGCCAGGGCCTGTGCAACGGGTTTGTGACGGGCTTAGATGGGAGCGGCGAAAAGATAAAGGGGTGTTTTGTGGGGTGCTGTGGGAAGAGGGGCCCGGAGACAGCCCAGTGTTGGAGGAGGAGGAGGGCAGGAGGTGGCTGAGCAGAACGGAGACTCTCGACTCTCGTCTCTGGGACAGGCTGGAGACGGAGGAGGCCAATCCTGGCTTGTGGAGAGAGAGCCGTGAGGAGGACAAGCCCTCTCCTAACAGAGGAGACAATGGCAAAAAAAGGAGAGGAGAAGGAAAATATAGAAGGAAGGTAAGGAGAGAATAACGGAATAAGGGATGGAACAGAGAGGGCAACAATATAAAGTTGATGTACAATACACAGATGGCACCCCAAGGAAACAAAGTGAGAAAGGATGCAAAGCAAGAGCATCGCTAAAGGTGCAGCTGGAAAGGGTTGTGCTTGCATAACGTGAGCTAAAAGCATAGCTGTGTGGAGCAAGCTGTAAGGATGAATCAGAGGGATGCTGGAGAGTCTTCAAGGAAAAACATTACTTTAAACTGTGAACCAGAGATGCACCGAGACACTTTTCTGATAGATAGGCTGGTCAGCCCAAAATTAAAACATCTGCTATTTTACTAATAGATGAACACACCATACTTAAGCTCTACCAGGTCAAAGATTAACAATACTCTTTGGTGTGAATGGGTTAGAGTTAAGAAGATTTAGGGGAAACATAAACTATGAGTGGTCCAATACATCTCTTCAATTCCTGCCTTTAACACACATTAGATACGTCATGCTGAATTCCACCTAGGCCTGACATGATACTGGATTTCAGTCCTGGGTAGTTTTATCAGAAATATTTCAATAGAGAATAGTCGAAAAGGATAACTGAACGCAGCCAGTTTGAGTTGTTTGACTGAACGTAATAAAAGTTGTTCATTGCCCTTCAAAGTGAGCTATATTAAATATCAGCGAGGTCTTTAGAAGTAAAATCAGAGGAGATGTAGGAAGCTATTTCAAAGAAATGAGGCTGTGAGAGAGAGTTAAACTTTCAGCAGATAACAGGAAGGCTGCACTGAATTGAATTTAACTGAATTAACTTTTTTTTTTATCCTTTTCAGCTATTCTCTGAGAAAAATAAATAGAGACTACAGCACTAATCAGTTACAACCCATATTGGTAGGCATCTTAATCAGCTGAAAAAATTCTGATCGGTGCATCTCTACTTTTAATGAACCAATCAAGCACTGTGACTGAATAAAGGCAACACCTCTAGTTTTAAGGCTAGCATGCTGCAGAGGATGAGCTAACAAGATGTCTGTGCACAGCAAGCAAAGAAGAGCTCTGCCACAACAATGCATGTTCATTTGGTCACACACCTTTCACTTTGCAACAAATGCCATCACCAACCTTTAACATTTCCAGTGTAATGACATGAAATGCAGGTAGAGTGAAAACCACAGGCAGAGAAGTGAAGAATGTGACATCTCATTCAATATTGAAATCTCAGGCTTCTTAACCAACATGTTACAACTGTACAACATAGGCACGGTCGTGCGTAGGGCATCATAACTGGAATGACCCTTTGAGGAGAAAAATTAGGAATTAATTCAAACCCCAAAGCCAGGCCAGCCATACAGGTTAGCACAATTTTTAGCACCCAAATTTCTCTTCCAGTCAGGGGACTTACAGTTTTCTCTAAATTTTACTCACTTTGACCATCCACCTCCTATGCTGGCAGTCAGGGATTTGAACAGTGGACTTTTAAGCACAGTTCCCCAGTGGTTGAATAGGTGGAAGAGCAAGAAATGTGAGTGCGCTGTAGGATCTCACCGTTTCTTTCAAGCAAGAGTGGGTCAGAATGTTTCTTGCCTATGTCAGCAATGGAGCGCACCAGAGGGATGCGATTGCTGAGCTTCCTCTCATTCTGATGGTGATGCTTCTTCAGCATTGCTTCCCGGACCTTGGCGCGCAAATCCTCCTTCAACTGCCCAGATGCCACCATGTTGTCTATGAGCATGTCTGGAACGCACAAAGACAGTTATATAAAGATAAACACGCAGGGTTACACAATCCAAACATGACAGTTCTGGTGAAAACTTTCCATTCACCCATGAGCTTAAATGTCATTTTATTTTGGGCTTTTATTTATTTATTTCAACTGTTGTATTTGGGTGGTGGAATGATCATATGCCAAACAAAAAATGGGCACACAAAATTTAAATTGTTTAGTATTTTCTACAATCTGCACAAGGTCAAAATAACAACAGGCTCAGATACATACATACAAACTTCTGGAATAATTCTGACTAAAGCCATTTCTGCACTCAGTCGAGCAAAACAAATCTTATTTAGGACTGCTAATGTTGCCTGACCTTTTGAAAAAAGAACATATAATTTACAACAAGAAATATACTGTCATTGTGAAAGAACCGCCAAGCAGAGTTTAAATGAACTCTACGAATTAAATAGCCATCTATAAGAAGATGGCTTAAAGATTAGCCCACAAACATGTTAATTACAAAAAGCATCTGGTAGAGAGATGTCTTCCAATGGAAGATCTGGTCCATTATTAGTAGGAGTACATATATTTATTTCTAGCTGAATGCAAAATGTGAGGCCTTTGTGGATTAAAAACATCAACAATAAATTCAAATTCATTCAATTACTTTTTTTGAAATTCCCTGAAAAACAAGTAAAACAGTAAGCACAGTAAATTAATATGAACTTTTATGACCATGATGAATATATTTAAATCTTCAGCAGAGGAATTCAAGATTACATATAGTAAAGAGAGATTTCAGTGAGTTGTGTTTGTACCTGCAATTTCCTCAATACTGTTGGCCCTCATATCCAGCATGACTGTGCCATTCAGTATGCAGCTGCGTAGTTCAAATAAACTGTGTAGTGATAATGTGGCCACATAGGGCTTACTCCACCGCTCTCCACCGTCTTCCACATCCTCTTCAAACTTCAACCATCTGACGCACACAGAAAGAAGGAGCAAAAAAGAGCTGCGCTTAAAAACCTCCTCATTAGTCTTTCAACCATCAAATTTAAAAATTGCAGCATTCTCGTCACAGCCACCTACATTTTACTGCTTTGACAAATTTCATCCGACAGAGCACACAGTCTAACAGAAGCAGTGCAAACTGGATGACTCATACTCCAAATCTGTGACTAATTGAACATGTTTCTGATAGAAAACAATCTGTGGGATACCAGGCATGTAAAATCACTAATTCCACTTCCAACTCTAAAAGGTTTGGAAAAGAAAACTTGTGAAAATATTAAAATCTGAAGTTGAGCCTGAGTTTTGCATATAAATATACCCTGAAAATCAAGTTTCAGTTAGGGGTGGGCATTTATTGTATCGTTTATGATTAATTATGATAAATTTCTAATCATTATAAAAAATGTTGATTTATTGCTGTTACATTAAATTCCATTTGATGATGTTTAAAATCCCCCAAAACTATCCATAATGTTGGGATTGCTAGTTTTACTATTTTCTCCAATGTTTGTTCAATGAGAATAAATATTAATAGATTTTAAAATATGATTAAATGCAGTTAAGTGTGCAGTTTAGTGATCCAAATCACATCACATGACTGGTGTCGTAAAGAAGCATATTACAAATGGATGTTTTAACAACACAAGTATTTGTGTTTGTGGGGCTGTTATTGTTGTGCCATGCAGTCATAGCCATACAGTTACCTAAAACTGAAGGAATAAATTGCTGTTATTGTCTTCTTTATCAAATATCATGCTTGCACCACAAAACATTGTGATAAAAATTTAAGTCCACATTGCCCACCCATAGATTCAGTTATTAAAAGCCTAGAAGCTAAAAATCTACAGAAGTGAACTGAACTAAAAATATGGTTCACAATTACTTAGATATAAAAATAGAGACCATTATTATTAATCATCATGAATAATAACATTTTAGCTGAACCACATTAAGAGAAATCATCACTAACATTTGCTCATAAAACCAACATATAATTACACAACTATAGAACATCTTTATTTATTTTCATGTTTTATCAACTTGTTTATGTTTTCATTGTTATTCTAACCTGGCGGTCTCTCTCCACTCAGTCGCGCCACCATCTCTAAAGGACAGCTCATCCAGCTCAGTGAAGAGGTCATGGGGGATGTGCTCGAGGTCATCGTCCTCTGTTCCTAAGATGAACTGTACCCTTTGTGAAGGTGTGTCTGAACACAGAGAAATTACAATAGATTAACATCATATTCATTAAGACTAGAGTTGATAAAATGTCAAAACATTTATTCAATATAAAACACAGCTTATTTAAATTTGTTCTATGAAAGTGTTTTTTAATTTTTATGTCTGCTCTATCAGAACAAAAGATATATCACATCATATACTGATAATATATAGTGGACGACTGTGGCCGTATAGTAGAGTAGTCGTCTTGCGATCGGAATGTTTTAGGTTCGATTCGAGCTTCCTCCTGCCACATGTTGATGTGCCTCTGAGCAAGGCACTTAACCCCAAATTGCCTACCGGTCTGCGTATCGGTGTATAAATGTGTGTGCAAATGGGTGAATGTGACTCTAGTGTAAAGTGCTTTGAGTGGTCAAAATGATTGGAAATTTTCAGTCCATTTACCATTTACTGGAGTTACTCCGCTTCATTCCTCCACAGGGTATCATTTTTAATGAATTTCCAATCTACTGTTGTAAAACATGTTTTACAGTAAATGTAAAGCATTTACTGTTGTAAAACAATAATTTATCCTCATTGAATAAATCACAAATAAAAATCTCCACCTTATGAACTCATATTTTAGTCTTACTTTAAAATCACTACTTCTGTTTTGGGTGGACCTTGCCAAATGTAACTTCTTCACTCTTTGGCAAACTTCGTCTGCATTCTCAGCTGCCTTGTGCTTTCTTTCTTTCTTTTTTATTTCCTTTTACATTTTTCACATCCATTTCAGCCATGGAAATGAATCTAAGTAATGTGAGCAACAATCCTGAACACAGTGAAAAAATGAAGTCATAAAATCACAATAAAAGCACTGTAAGTCTGCAGTTGGAAACACATTATGCAGAATACAGAACAGCACTTCCAGTGATCTATTTCTCATTAAATCTTCTACACACAGTACTATACAAACTTATTTGGTGAACATCTTGGCACAGGGTTTAAATGTCAAAAATACAGAAAAACACACACTTGTATTGCCAGCTTGATGTCATTCCCAGATCAATCTTCCAACTTTAGAGGTAAAGAAAAAGGGCATAGAAGTATTTGTACTGACCAAACATATCAACATCTCTCAGAAGTCACTCTAAGTATCACTAGTGGTAAGTGTACTATTTGAAAATGATGGTGCTATTCAGATTAAGTGCACTTTTTTTTCCAAATGAGATACATAATGATTTAGGCTTAAAATTAAGGCTATAAAAATAAACTTTCAGAATATCACAACTAGTTGGTAACTGAAAGTAATCAGTCTGTTAAAAAAAAAACAATTTCAAAAACAGCATAAAATCTTTAATATTAATTTTATTAAACCTAATACTCCCCACTTTTATGTGTAGCAAAATTCCAGAGCTGATCTAGAACCAGACAGAAAACATGAGTGGATGTACTCAAATACCAAGATGGTTTTTACTAAGCATATCTTGAGTGTTAAGCTTTTATTTGTTGCTTTTTATATCTTGCAGCTTTGATGGCGCGGCTACTTTCCATACAAGGTGCTTGCACACATCACTTAAAATGTCACGACCATCAACCTGTCAGACGCTGCTTCACAGTGGCCTTTTAAAGCTTTTTAGCAATGAATGCTTCAGACAGAACTGAAAGATTGCAAGCACAGAAAGCAGAGAAATATATTGCATTGCGGTATTAGAGAGCAGAACATCCCATCACTTTTTGTATATATTGCACACATATGATTCCTTCTAGGCATTATAGAAATTTGTGGCTGCTACCTTGCTCAAGCAGATTATAACAAATGAAACCCACTGTAACACAATAAAATGTGTTACAGTGGCTAAGGCTTTGTCCATATTAATCTACCCTTTTCTACAATGTTTGGTATTTACTTGATGCATTTTTGTACGTGATTGCCATAAACCTTAGTGGACAACGTAAACAACTATTAGCTGTTTTTTTCCCATGCATCTAGCCTAATCTAATTCCAAGTAGTAAGCTTTAGGCAGGTCTCAGGATGCATTTTGAGTGACTACTTGTGATTGGATTTTACGTTCCCTGACCCTGCTGTGTAATCACCTTCAGCTTGGACAGTCAGCTGTAAACTATGTAAATAAGAAATAGTATGCTCTGAACATTACAATTACATTCTCAATAATATGTACTCTGCAATTAATGCAGTAATTGTAAATTATAAATAATTTTAAAAGTACCAGTAAATGAAAAAATAAAAAAGAATAATGAATTCTTTAAACAAATCTTGATTTATAAACTTAGCCTCTAATGAGTCACGCAAAGCCAAAACCCAGCTTTACTGTTCTTACAGAAATGACCAGTAAAAGAAAGCAGAAAGTTTTCTGTGACTGAATCATCCTGCACATTTGGACTCCGACAGGTGAGTAGGTGGTTCTTCATTGTGGCATTTGGCAAAGCTCTGTTTGTTCTGTCTTGCAAGTTGATCTGAGTGAGTTTTCCATGTCTGAAGCTCTCCTTTATTATTCTGCTCACCATGCAAGGTAGCAAGATAAAGATGGCTCATCGCTCAACCAAGTGAATTTCTGAATTTTGTGCTCTAAACTCAAATTAAAAGATTAATTCGATGGGTTGTTACACACTTCTACCTGGGGTGAAATAAAAATTAATTACAAATGTTCTTAATGTTCACTGAATATGTACAAAATTTTAAGTTGATCAGGTGTTGATTTACTAGTTTGTGACAGCATAGAATCTATTAATAAACTAATTTGGGACACCTAGAGTTTTTGTAATGATAGAAATTAAAAGAGTGGCTGTAGAAAGTCAAACAGGAATATAACCTTTTGCAAAAAGAAAGTGTAATGAGTTATTTACTGTTGACATGATGTAATTAAATAAAAACAGAATCGAACCATAACTGGGGGACTCTCTTCCATCTTCCTTTCCTTCCTCACAGTCTCTGTCCTTCTTCTTTCGGTGATGTCTGCGTTCTCTGTGGCGGTGCCGCCGTTTGCTCCCTCTTCCAAATGGAACATGGACCCCTACGTACACAGCTCTGTGACCTGGGAAAGAAAGGAAACTTTATTTAATAAATGACACACAAGCAACTTTATTTTAGACTGTTTCAATTGCCAAGCATGTCATAGACAGCACTTTGACTTCCCGTCTATCCCAAGAGCAAAATATATATATTTTTTGTCACAGTTAGCAAATAAAAGCATAAAAAGATAAACCAAATTCTTAGTTTAATTTGTTCTTAAAAAAAAAAAAACTATAACAACAATATTAACATTTTAAATTGAGTACATCAACTTTGTTTTCAAAAGCGTAAAAACAAGCTCTTAGATAAAAGGTAAAAATTGCTTTGGCTTCAAAAACTGACATTAGAATCAAGAATACAGCACTGTAGAGAAGACAGAAGGAATCTCTTTACATTTCTTTGGAAAGCTTAAGTTAATCTACTTGACGAAAACCAGAGTACAACATTTAACTTTTGCTCTTCTTAGTTTTTTCCCCTCTGTGTTTTGTCTGCTTCGCATCATTATTTTTACTCCCACAAAGGAACTGCGTTTCAAAATAAAGTGGCCTATTTTTACCCAACATACTCTGCCGATACCCATTTTTAACAGATGAGTCATTTCTCTTTGATTTGAGGGGAAACTCAGGAGAAATGACACCAACATGCAGCATGTAGAAAAAAACTCAGAGGAAATGTGAAGAATATGGATGAAGTGAACAATGAGAAACAGCAATAGAGGGGGAAGAGGTAGACCTGAAAACCAAGGTATTAACAGATTTAATTATTTTCCACAGTAAATATGTGGCCTCTAAAAAAATTTATATTACAAGATTAGCTAAAACTTGATGCAGAATAAATTTAATTAAAAGAGTGCCAGAAAATGAGCGATATTTTGAGGGAGTAAAATCCTTCAAATCATAAATGACACCACCTTTTGTAACTGGGTGTGCACTCTTAACATTCACCATTACGTAATGGGTACAACCAAAGGTTCATAATTCGCTGTTAATGAAAATATGACAGAAATGTGCGGTTTGTATACCACAAAATGATGTCAACAGGAAATTAGAGCCATTAGAGTTTCCATGCAGATGGAGACACATTACTGATGATTCCATTCGTTCCACTTGCTTATTGGTTTTCAAGACTCTTGAGAGCAATAAGGCTTAAACTCATCAGCTGTTTTCTGCTGATTTGATTTTTATGGAGTTAAACAGTATATTTTACATATGAAACTTCATAGGAAATTATCAAATGTTTGTTTTTTTTCATGTTCCCTAAAAAAAAAAATCAACAACAGTTATAAACTAAAAACTTAAAACTATTTTTTAATCTGCTATGAACATCACAATTACCACAAAAATATATATCCATTAGCATCAACTAGGGTTATGTTAGGAGAGAAATTTGACTTTTCTCCTCAAAGGACAAAATATTTCAATTTATTACTGAGCAGAAGATAAAATCCAAGTGTTAGTAAACTACATTTAGCTGAGAGGCTTTGTACTTACTTTCCAAATCTTCTGTCTCATAGTTTGAAAGAGTGGTGAAGCTGGTCTTCCCATGGTCAACCAATGCTTCCTCATCTAGACCCTGGAAACAATGACAACAAAGTAAAGAGTTAAAAAATTAACAGTATGACACTCTCTGTCGTCAAATTTATTAAACATTTAAACAGAATTATAAAGTATGTCTTGCAGATTGTAAGTCTTTATAGAAGAAAAATAGATTTTTAAAAAAAGTTAAGTTTTGTTGAATGGACAAACAGGACAATAAATTAGGTATTTCAGTTTTGATTAAAGTACATTCCAGAATCAGTGTTAATTTATACTGCATGTAATCCTTTCAATTACAGTCAAATATTGTACAGAAACTGATATACTGTTTTGAAATTGATGAGACCTTGGCAATAAGTATTATGCAGTAAGCTCTCTTACACATTTTATGAGGGTTTATCTATGGGTAATGTTCCACAAACAAATTAGTCTGTATTGATAAAACTGTACTTATTTTTAATGACTCGTGCCATAAAGGTTATGTTTCATAGCAACTCCAATAGGTTAACTACAGCAATTAGAAAAAGAAACACCTTTTTCAGAACATGAAGTCGAATATCACTATTATGAAAACATGAATGATTCCAGGGCTTCAGTTAGGGAGACATAGCAGCATATATACACACACACACACCCCGGCAATCAATATCAAATTAAAGCATCCAGATATAATTAATACAGTACTTGAATACACACATAAACACCAAAATTAAGCATTTTACAACTTAAAAGCATAAAAAAGAAACACACAGGAACAGGAGACATAAGTCTATTCCTTCCTTAACACATACCAAATGTGATGTACACACAAACACTCCGCAGATTCTTTTCCCTATGTGAGTGAATATTTCAGACTGAATGAAAAAAAATGCAGAAAATGTGTCTCTAAAAAAGAAAGAGAACTGCAGTACAATAAAAATCAAAAGAAAATTCTCCTTTTAAAGACAAAATGGAAAATGTAAAGAAAATAAACCCAAAAAGAGCCTTGAATCTACAATGAAACACTTGTGTGTGTGGTGTGTTGCAATATCATACTTACATACCAGACTTCAACCCAACAGAAATCCTTCTAGGGGATGCTAAACAAAGGTTTTAAAAAATAAATGTGTCTGTACTCACAGAATTTTTAGGCCAATTGGAGGAAATTCTAAACCTAACATCAGTTCACTGGAACATGAACTATTTTTGTTAGATGTACTTTTGCTGTTTTTCAGTACCACAAAGGTGGACATGCTGGACGCACTGTAATAGGATTGGCTTGTTTGCATAATCGGTGTGTTTCAACTAAATGTGACGTTGCAAGAGGAAAATGTTATTTTAGACAAAATGTTATAGGGTGCATAAATACCCAGAGGGTGTGCTACAGCTGCCAGGTTTATACTACTTCATAGTCGACTTTCCTATTTCACTTGCAGTTCATATATAATTCTACATAATATATAATTCTGGATAGGCACTACCTGTCAACATTAATTTTCAAGTCTTGCCATGGATTCCTTAAACAGATTTAGGTCTCTACTTTAACAAGGCCATTCTAACACATCAAAAATAATTCCATTGTAATCCTGGCACGATTGTGTGTTTCTTGTGTTTTCCTCCTCACATTTAGGCAAAAAATTAAAGTTTGGTTGAATCTGACCAGAAAGCCTCCTTCAACATGTTTGCTTCATCCTCTTAGCTTGTGGCAATCTAAAATAAAACTTCCAGTTAGAAACAAAGAATCACTGTGGCATTTTATTTGAGTTAACACAGAATTTAGTGTAGACTTTATGTTTTTTTTTAGCAGAAATCACATAAGCACTTTTACAGGCAAGGCATTTACCTTGTGTGAAACTACATCTGACGAAATAACTGCTACTCTACCACTGTGCTTTTTAAAATACTCATCCAGAAAATCGGTGTATTTTACAGCAGCTATCTGTCAAGAATCAAGAATCACTGTTTACGTGTATGTCGTCTCATGGCAGCTTAGCAAGCTATAAGCACTTGTTAAGAGTGCGTGTTGCCCTCAACCCCACGTTTCTTGGAACAATCCAAGAACATGTGATGAAACCTGTCACATAGCTTTGTCAAAAATAAACCCCGGTCTATCTGCCACAGTCCCTGAGGCAAAAGGTTGAGGACAGTGAGATCGCTTCTGTTTTCCTCGACCACAGCTGTGCTTTGAGGGCCTAAATGGCTAATGTCACTGGGGGAGGCTAATAGGAGGGAGGAATTGCCAACTGAGTAAGAAAAGCCAGCATGAATACAGGACTGTAGACAGAGCACAGATGTGTGGAACTGCAACATAAAATAGTCTGGCCTTTTGTTAACAATTGTGTGCATTCATAGAATACATGTTTTTTTTAATCTTACTGGTGATTTTGGTTCCATAACATAATCAATATACTGTATAAAAAGCAATACCACCTGTTTTACAGACAAATATTAAATCAGACAAAACTTCAGTTAGGATTGAGAAATTTACTTTTATTTGCCGAATGTGGGATTTTAATCTGTAACTTTCCTTTAAATCAGAAATGTAGATATACCAAGATAAATATGCCTTTTAATAATTTGAAAGATAAAATATCAAGACAAACATAAAGAAGCTAAATTTGAGTTTGAAAATGCACTTCGGAACATAACGCCATTTTAGTCACATCACTAATAAATAATTTCATATTTTACAAACCCATCAGCGTAATACCAAGAAAATCATGAAAATAGATCAATCTACTTCAGTTTTAAAAGGCAAACAAGATGAATTTGGCCTTTTATGTTGTTGTTTAATTTTAGTGGAAAGGTCTGTTCAAAAGCCCCTCTCAATAATTAATAAGTTTGCTAATAAAAACAGACTGGTATAATGTGTGCTTCGGAGGTCAGGATAGACAACACATGGTGTACAAATAAAAGCAAAAAATATTTAATCTATTAACTTTTTCACACTATATGCCCAAAGAGTAGATGGCTAATCCTGCTGTTACAGTGGATGCCATATGAGGATTTTGTCAGCTTATGTGCTCAAACAACCAATGTGTAAGGCTTTAGACATAACAAAGTATTTACAGTTCACATGATCATTAAACAGTAAACAGGAGTTGATTATTTGTCAGCAAAAAAACAATTCATAAAACACTACAACAGATAAAGGAAAAGAGGGGAAGCATTATGACCACACTAATTTGTCTACATTATGCTTGGTCTACATATACTTACATTCCTTAGGAACCTATGCATAAAAATCTAGGTTCAAAATATGAACATAAACTATACACATATATAAGAAAATTGCTGGTACCCTTCTGTTAATGATTAAAAATCCCACTTGATCACTTGTCAGTTTCATAACTTGAATCTGACAAAAGATATGTTTTTTTTTTTTACATACTAAAAATTAACCCATTAAAAAATTCACTTAATTTGCACAAAAAGAACTTGATTGAAAGCAATTTTCCAGTTGTCATTACACAGATAACACCGAGTCAAATCTATGAACAATATGACAACCAGGAACTGCATTGTTCTTTTAAAACATAGAACAATGCAGCACAAAATAAGAGCAACTAGACGAGCCAGAATGTAGTCACAGTTTTATTTATATTCCATTTACAGGCACTGACCCTCCTTAATCAAACAGGTGTGAAAAGGATCGCTGGGCTTGGAACATCAGCTGGCAGCCAGATGTTGCCAGTGAGGGTTGCCTCATTCAAAATAACAGAGCTGTATTTTTGACGTCCCTCTGCAGCCACCCGCGTGCAGCCTCAATGGTCTGGGTCAGAATGCTGTGTTAAAGTTTGTAACAGTAAAATTAGAAAAATAAGGATGACTTGCTTGGAAGTGGTGCTAAGAGAAAGACCCTTGACTCCCATAGGACTATGGACGCACCAGTAGTTTTCTTTGAATTACTTCGAGTTTTAGTTACTTTTGTCTGATTCTGTCCTAATTCAAAGCCTCTTACTTGCTCCAGTATTTTCAACTGTTTTAGTCTTCAACAGCTGGTTTGCCGTAAAAGCCAGCTGTGGCCAAAACATCACTTTCCTCAAATATATTGCAGCCCCACTATGTGAGGTTCTGGAGTTTTAATTTGCATTTTTACAGTGTGTACTGTGATGTTTTCAAGCAATAATAGGTCCACCCTGGAGGAACGTTATTATAGTGTACGCTTTAAAGATTGGAGCCAGATAGAGCAGCGTAATGACGCTACAGTATAAGAATTATGTGGTAAACAACTATGATAGCAACAAGAATGCAAAGAATTTACATACTGTAATGAAAACAAGCAGCATTTAAATTTCACACCTAGAGAAGCAAGACCAATGTTGAGCAAATTAGCTATAAAAATTTACTTCTTCTAAGAGCCAGGTTAGCCCAGCTTTTGATAACGTGTTTCCATGGGCAGAGAAATATTCACATAGCTGCCAAGCAAGCAGTGAAATGAGCAACTAGCCACACAACATGCCAACACGACTGATTCCCTCTTTGCCAGCCTTGCAGTAACTGGGAACTGATCCAATCAACAGGGAGTATTGTAACAGATGTGCTGCATAGTGGGAGAGACCAGCCTTTTAAAATTACAGTCAAAGCTCAAATGGCTGCCAAATGCACAATTTTCTTTACAAATTGTGTAAAGAAAGGTCTACCAATGAGAATAATTAGAATTATTTGAAGCCAATGATATCAAATTAAAAGATTGTGTCTGAAAAGTAGATACAGATAAATGACTAAAAGTGAAATACATTGGTTAACATGATATTATAGCCAGGGTAGGTATTTCTATGGTAATTATTACCATAACATGTTTGAATACAGATGCGCCAAGACTGTGACAAAAAAATAGATTATTTTTAGCTTGACTGGCCTTGACCAGCCATCAACCTATAAAAAAGAAAGTTTTCTGATCAGTGAATGCACCAGGTCAGAGTGCTGGACAAAATGAGTAAAAGGTATTCACCCCCCTACATATTTAAATTTTTGCATTTGGTTTCACTTAAGTGGTTCCCATCATAACACCAATTTTAATACAAAGATAACAAAGTATTAAAAAAAATGTTTTAATGACCCAATTATATGACAATATGGGATGCCACAATCCAAAACTACCAAGCTATGTGACTCCAGTGAGACCCAATATCCAGAAAGAGAGTGAACCTGGAACAGTTGCCACCTTTCCAGCAATGGCCAGCTAACCAAAATTATTGCAGGATACATTATCAACTTATCCAGAAGGTTACAAGGGAACTCAGAAGAACATCTAAAGTACTGCATGCCTCACTGGCCTCATTAAGGCCATCGATCATGATATATCAGTGGGGAAAATACTCAGCAAAAAGGACTCCCATAGAAGAGTTCTGGGTCAAAAACCACTGCTGACCAAAGTACAAACATGATAGTGGAAGTGTGATGGTCTTGGGCTACTTTGCGGCTTCAGGACTTGGTCAACCTGTCCTATTTAATATGTTTATTAATTCTGCTTTCTAGGAGAAATTCCTAAAGGAGAAAGTCTGGCCATCAGTTTATCTTAAACTCAAGGCCGCCTGAACAATGATTCAAACACACCAGAGGGTTCACTTGTTAATGACGCCAAAAACCTACTTCGATGCAGTTGCTTCACCTTAAACAGGCCATTCATGTTTGAAAACCTTCCAGAGAAGAGTGGGCCAAAATTCCTCTCCAGAGAGCTCACTACCAGTAGTTGGTAGAATGGCAATCAAATAGGATTATGGGGTTATTACTTTCTTGGGCCATAATGAGTCATATTGTTTTGAACAGCATTTTCCTTAATAAATGAAATTATTGTTATGTTTTCACTCAGGTCTGTTTGATGACCCAACACATTACATGTGAAAAAAGCAAGAACAACTTTGTAAAAGGGCAAATATTTTTGCACAGTTCAGTTTCTCCCAAACCCAAGGATCTGATGGCATTCAGCAGGTTTTGTTAAAATGCCACGAACACAAAGATAGAACTTATAAGGCAGCTATGCATTGCTGACTAGCCCCTAAATTATTTACTCCCATAGAGACCCATCACCTTTGAGTGGGACACAAACACATTCACACTAGCCTCCTCTACATAATGTCTCCAGAGATCTGTGGTTTAATTATCTAATTGAAGAACTGGGATTACTTCATGTCAGCAATTTTGAATGGAGAAAAAAGTCTCTGTATTTACCTCTCTCTGTATTTAAATAGGATCTTTCTTTTAAGCCCAATACTCCAATTTTGAGCTTATCAGTTTTTAAATGTTCAGTTATTCTTCCCTCAGTTAATGGACATCATTGCTATAGATAGTATGCTTCGTGTTTTGATTCTGTTACCTTGACAAACCCATTTTCTTGCAGCTTTTTTTTCCTTCCCTCGCTTCCTTCCCATTTTGCTTGTCCCGTTCCTTCAAGCAGCCATAACTGTCTCTGATAGCTTTTTCTGGTTCATGCTGCTTTGGAACAATAAAGGGGTTAATAAAAAAGCATTCGGTTTCAAGAGCTATCACCTCTTCTTTCCCCACATATTTTTTCATTCTGGTCAAATGTAGTAACCACAGAGTCCTATTCATTAGCACATAACACAAGACGACCACAAGCCGACAAATCAATACAAACGCATAAGCGGTACAGCGCACCTAGAGCCTGTGGATTCTTCTCCAAGTGCAGAACACGGATGCTGAGGACACAAACACAAATATTGAGGAGCAGACATACCGTGAGCACATGTTCCTCTTTGCTCTGCTCATCCATTTAGACCAAAACATCCGCAAAGCAGAAGCAGGAGAGACGTAAACCAGTTCCTTCTCTATGGCAGTTGTGTGTGCTGTATGGGGGACGCCTGTGAGCCAAGCGTGAACAGCGACAGTGTCACACTCGTCTGTTCTCTCTTCCTCTGCTCATCTCTTTATACAAAAGGAAGGCGAGCTGCTTCAGAACACACAGTGCTGTGCTCTGCTCTACCCAGTCAGCCCTGCTCCATGCATGGCAGCCAATCCCACCATGCCTCCATGAATATTTTATTCACCCAGCCAACAGCTTATAAACACACACACACACTATCAGACGAAGGGCACACATTCACATTTGGAGGACATACAAGTCCTTAGCCGCTGAGGTATTCAGGTCATAAATGAAGAGTCGTCCCCCAGCAAAGATAAATAGAAACAGGCATACGTGTGGGGTCGGTGTTCCCTGCAGTCTGCAATGAATTGAAAAAGGATAGACTGCTGTGAATTCATGAGACTCCAAATGTCTTCATTCCTATGACTTTGACTTAATACAATCCCAGTCAAAGCATCAAGGTTAGGTATGTCTTTCAACAAGTTCTAATAATGCTGTCTACCTGCTTCTTGTATGCAACAAAAATTCCCACATGAGTGGGTCAAAAGAGCATTTTTCTAAAATAGGAGCAACTAGTTCCTTTTGCTATTTTAATGAAATTATGTTGATCTCTAGCAACAGGAACACTGAACACATCATCTAGAGGCAGACACACTTAACGCCAGCACAGTGTTCTCAAGGGTAAACGTGCAACCAACCCTAAATTGAAATTATTTAGGGTTGTTATAATTTTGAAACAAATTCAACAGAAAGAGTGACATCTAATGGTGGAATAGATACAGTAGGTGCATCCTAATTTCCATTAGAATATGTATTCTTTGAAATAATTTATTTGCTGTTTGAAAGGTTTTAGCTTAGGAAGTAGATAGCTATAAAAAAATAAATCTAAAAAAATGTAAATAGGTCAGTCATGTGAGATTTATAGTGTGTTTTTCTACCATAATAAGTATCTAATAACAAGTTTAAGAGATTTGGCTCTATAAAATGTAATCAAAAATACAAGAAAACTAGGACACCTTCACATTTATTCCTTCAAAAATTGTCTAAAAAAAAATCCCACAACATCAGTTGTATCTCATCAGAATATCATTACACTGCACTTTAAAGGAGGTCAGTCCTGTTTAAACCTCAAACATTTAGTTTAGCGTATTTTGAGCTTTTGAAGAAAGACTGAATGGAAATCTCAAAAGACATTTCTGATGCATTCCGGATATGCAGTAGCTTATAAATCTAATAAACTCAAAAGCTTCTCAAAAGAATTTGAAACCAGACATTTTACTGAATGGAAAAAAGTGCACAAGCACAAAAGTGCACAAGTCCTTGTGCATGTTTGTGCACAAGGACATTCAAAGCAATTGCCAACATGTCAAGTTCGGGCCATCAAAGCAAGTTCACCCTAAAAACAGACAGCAATATGCTAAAAGGTATAAGAAGACAAAGTCTCTAAAACCCCACAAAACCCACTGAAGCCCAAATTTATTTCCCCCAGTAAAACATCAATCAGATTTTGATACAATGTGAACTTTGATTAAGTCACTATGGCACATTTTTTTCAACTTCAAGCCACTCCGCTGTAGTTTCTTTCTGCGCTTGGAACCACTATTCTAATGCTGATGACTCAGTTGGACCAAGTCATGTTACAGTTATGGCATAAAGAAAGTGCACCTTCGACAAAATCAAGGGTTTTAATTTATGACTGGTCTCGTCTACCTGTAGTTGTTGGACAAACTAACACCTTACAACTGTTTGGTTGGGTGTTCATGCATGACTCAGTTACAGCAAGATGCTGAGTCATTTGTCTGCAATACAAGCCCAGATCATCACGCCATCATTACTGTGCTGAACATCTGGTGTGAAGGGTTTGTGCTGATATTTCAAAAAATGAAGTACTGTGTTATGAGATGTAAAGTGTTGCAACAGTGAAAAACAATCTGCATTTCTTCCAGAGAGCATAGGCTGTATCCGGTTCCAAACAAAGAATATTTGTTCAGTTTTACACAGGGGTGACTCAATGACATGTTGAAAGAAGAAAGGAAGGAAGGGAGGAAGGAAGGAAAGAAGTAAAACATGAATGAAGGAAGGAAGAATGCAAAATATGTGATAATGTGATAAGGAAAAGGCTGATCAATTTCACACAAAATTAATGGATTTATTGTTTCCAAAGAAATCCGGTTGCCTCCATGACCTACAGATCTAGATGTATTATATTTACTAACACCTCCACTAATGTAGAACAAGCCTGTGTAATGGTCTTAGTCCTACTGCTAAACTCATGCTACAATATGACGCAAGGAAAAAAATTCCCCCAGACTAATTGGTGTACAACACATACAACCTCTTTGTACTTTATCCAGTTTTGTTCTATGAGTGTGCCTACTTTCAGAAAGAAGAGAGTGATTAATCTCCAGATCTACTATAGGTCAGATAATTAAAACCTGAATTTAATGATACAATAAAAAATAAAAAAGTGAAATTGCGGTCCACGTATGTAGGTGAATTTCCATGTAAAGCTTAGCTGCTGCTTCCATAAGAGGTGTGCTGCTGGGCACCTCGAGGTAATTAAGTCCATCACAAACGTTTCTCTCTGTATGGGAAAGTATTCTAGATTCAAACATAAGACCGTCTCTCCAACAGCTGAAGGGGGGCTGGAATTAGATCATGCAATAGGACAATGACCTTAACCATGGCACCAAATCAGGATGTGTAATAAAAGAAAAGAATCAAGCAGCTGCGACAAACCAGTCAAAGTCCAGACATCACTCTCTTGTCTGGACTTTGATAAAGTTGTGCATAAACAATCACGTACAATTCTAAATAAGCTAGTGTACGCTGCTATATAGATATTTATTTGTTTGGTAAAAAAAAAAAAAAAGAAAAAGAGGGACAAAATTGATCGCCAGCGCTGCAGAAGACAGATATGATCACACAGAAGATGAGTATGCAGAGTCTTTGTAGATAAAGTTATTAATTTATGGATGGAACTTTCTGTTGTTTGTGCAATGACAATCTATAATGTCAAATTTGGTCATCTGACACTGAATACTGTGATGCACTGAAACATACACACACGCATACAGGAGAAACCAAATCTTACATCCTGAACAAATTGATTTCTTTGTTCCACAGAACTTTGACATGTTTGCACAGTAAAACAAGCTGTAGAGTACGTGATGTCTGCACTAGACCTCAAAGATACAGTCTGATTGTAAAAAATGTTTTAGTTGGACTCTTGTCACCTTTGGCTTGGAAAAATACAAACAGAAAAAAATGGCTGAAATCTGGAAAAACCCCAGAGGACTTCCTAAAATTCTACATGCTTTAAAAAAATTTCTTTCCAATATTTTTGAATAAGCATACATAATGTTTATTTTTAAGAAAAAAAATAAATTGAGGAAAGCCATTGCAAATATTTTAGAAGTGTCATTAGGGATGCAACTAACAATTATAGTAAAATATTGTATCAATTATTCTAAAGATTAATATATTAATCAGATAAAGAAACTGACACATTTTACAGATTTTTTATTTAACCAGTTTTCATTTAAACTTATTTTATTCAATATTGAAAATAGATTAAAAGATGCTTTGGAAAAGGAAAAGTGTAGTTATTACATGTTCATTTTTCACATTCAACAACACATCATTAGTGTTGATGTGTTTTTGGTCACATAACACATAGAAAAAAACAATAGTTAAACTATAGTTTTTTTCAATAGTCTTGATTAACCAGATTATTGGTTCATCTAAAAAAATGTTATTTGAACCTTCGAACATACATTTGAGGATGACGGATCTACAAAACTGACTGTTTATTGTCATTTTATATCCTGTGTTAAACAGCCTGGTCAAAACTGAACAGCATTTAAAATATCACAACAGGTTATTAGCTTTGAAGAATATTTTTCAAGCCACAGGCTAAAAATTACATTTTGAAAGACTCCCCTTTATTGCCTCAAAACAAAAACCCTGGTCAGAAAGAAAACCATAAAATAACAATGCCCCCTGTTTGAGGCCCTTCATGGTTTATAAATATGCATCTGAATGCTCCATTAAAAGATGAACAATTGTATATTCTTGGGGATTTAAGTGATAAAGTCCTGAATGTTGATTAATGACTTTCTGTGGGGGTCAGCTCTGACGTAAGACGTGCACTCCAATAATGCCACCCCTTGACTTTCCGGGAATCCACGCATGTGTATGAATATAGTAAGCAAACACATGCAGAAGAGTAGTGGGCTACCCTACACCACCATTGATGTCACGCAGTCGCTGTGCTCTTTAAACTTAGCTCTGCAGCAAGCTTCTTTTTCTGGTCTTCTTAACACTCAGTGGTCCGACGCTGTAAGCCTCTCTGTGGAAGTGACACCCAGCAGACAGGATGTGGTTCTCTACTCCCGCACACAAGTCACTGGAAACTTCACTGTAAGGCATGTGAAAAGGCTCATGCTTTTCCGTTTCGTTAATTTGGCCACTTATCTTTCACAGTAAAGTCACCAGCAGTGGGTTATTTAAAGAATATGGCAAAATTGCCATGCAGAGGAGGGTGTAACTGTGAAATGTGTCTCTACACTACCTTTCTCTCTTGAGGCTCACTCAGCTGTAGAGCCTAATGGGACACATGACGTAAAGTAACGTAGCGTGTGAGCGGAAAATGCTTAAAGCGGTTAAACTGCTAATCAGTCATTTGCTAACAGACTTACAGAGGCACCGCAGGCGTACCAGACTACTACTGTTTTCATATCGTTAAAGTGTTTACAACAAAGCTAATGTTCAGATTTACAGGGAGAAAATATTTTACGAAAACTACTTAAGGGTATGGACGTCATTAACGTATCATAACGAGCAAGATCTTCGGTTTAGTAACAACCCTCTGAAAAAAGACAAAGAGCAAAGGGGAACATATTTGTTATCTTTGTTAAAATGTAGCTTTTTAAAAAGTGTAAAAATAACCTTTACCATTAAGGAGAAGTCAGAAAAGGAAAACCGGCTAACAATAGAAGTGACCGGATGATTATCAGCATCCCTTTGACTTGTGCTGTTGCTTGGCAAACACAGACAAAGAGCCGAGCACGTACGATAATAAGCTTACATTAAAACGTATTTTCCGGGTACTCACCCTGCTAAGGAGTGGGTTCATTTGTTCTCTGGATTCGTCCATAGTTCCTGTTGTCAGTTTTTCAGCTCCACATCTGTCTTCAGTCACCGGTGGAAGAGCTGTGAAAGGCCGGCTGACACTTCGCTGAGGGTTGGC
Organism: Alfaro cultratus; assembly: GCA_903066825.1. Taxonomy (NCBI): domain Eukaryota; kingdom Metazoa; phylum Chordata; class Actinopteri; order Cyprinodontiformes; family Poeciliidae; genus Alfaro; species Alfaro cultratus. The sequence continues at coordinate 273,930 of CAEFZX010009268.1, forward strand.
TCTGCATTCTCCCAACGACAGAAACACGCCTCTAACATGGTTGACAATGAGATAGCCAGTTAGCGTTCAGGACCCTGTTGTCATGACCAATCAGCTTCAAGAACGTAAGAACAGGGCGGGATGTAATTATCTGTTGCCTGCAAAACGTCCCAAGCGGGATTTTTGTATGCGTGTGCATGGAGGTGATGTTTTTTCTTTTTTCTGTTGATACCTTGCTTGTGTAGGGACGACTGATGAAACAGGAATACACTCATTTTAATACACGATTAAAATGACAAGCACATAATTGGGTTCAATTGAGTTAAGCCAGAGCAGTTCACAAAAAATAACCTCAAGGAAATAAGTTACAAAACAAGTCCATTAGGTTCCAATTACAGGTGCATCCCACTAAATTAGTATATAATCGGTAATTTAATTCAAAAGGTAAAACTCACATAAAAAGTGATTATTTATACATAGCGACATGTTTGTTTTAGGTGGATTTTTCTGATAACTTTGATTATACTTTAACTTAATGTAAATCTGAATTTAGTAGATCAGCTATCAAGTCATTTTGGAGCACATATTATTTCCCTCTCCTGACAAGCTTAATGGATATGGCCATTGCTTGGAACCTGCTCACACTACCAAAAATACCAATATCTGCTTTAATGAACAAAATATCAGTCAAGCAGAGTCTCTTAGCCTCATAGAGAAGATCTGGTGTATTGTCAATATGAAGATAGGACACACTAGAGCTAACAATGCAGCTATTAAAGCAACATGGGCTTCCTTGCCATGCTTATATATTTATTTATACTAAAGGAGTCTTGAGCAAATATTGAGTGCATTTAAAATACAGTATAAACACAATTTAATTAATCTGACATTTCTGCAATAAAAGTAATTTTTAATTGTCCTACATATTAGAAACATTTAATTTTAATTTGCATTATCAACAAAAGTAAGATGTTATTGCTCACTTATACATTTTATTCTGTGTAATTTAATTTTTTTTTATTGTAAGTTAAGTTTTGAAGATATTCCAATTATTTGAATTTCACCTGCATCCACTTCAGTCCAAAATCAATTTATATCAAGCTGATTTTACATTATTAATACTTTATTTAACCAGAAAAACTCTAATTTACAAGAGCATGCATGGCCTAGATGTCATGATTTAAAAAAAATACTCCAATTAAAATCGCACAATAAGAGCAGCACTACAAACATACAAAGTCACTGAAAATTCAAAGACTGCAACTATAAATCATTAGCAAAATCACCATTCAAAACATTGAAGTTCAAATGGTTGAGCATTGGCCATGTTTAAAAGTTATTTAAACACTGAGATGAGTTCAACTTTCGAGGTTTGCACAGACCATTTGAATAGCCTACTTGTTTATCCAGTAACTCCAAATGAGTAAACTCTTAGTGTAGCTGGGTTAATTTTATTTATTTATTTATTTTTTTTAATGAACCTTCTCAAAACACCTTTTTGTTGATTTGACATGTCTTTGCACTGCAACAGGCTATTTCTTGTTTTATACTGCTTTTATTTTTGGTTCCTAAATATTGTTCTGGGAGGACGGTTATTAATGTTGCACATAGTAGGGTTCTGTGACGTAGCTGCAGCAGCCAGGCAGAAGCTGCCTCACAGAGCTGCTGGTAAGATGTGCTAATGCTAATCCTCATTCTCAGTAATGTTAATAATGTTAAAAATAGTTCTCACTGCTTTTGTGTTGCATAAAAATATAATATTAACTGTTTTTAAGCGTTTTAAAAACTTTGGGCGTGGTTGAAATTAAACAGTTACTGTTATAAAGTTGTCTGAAGTTTTCCCTCCAAAATGTGTTTGTTAGGCTGCAGGGATCAGACTGTGTATACCATATCCGATGGTTAAGTGTGTCCCACGCTGTGTTTTCTAGGAATAAACTGAAGCAGCTCCTGAGTCCAGTGTGACGTCATTGATCCGTTTTACAACTGTTACATCAGGACGGTGATAAAAACAGAAGAAATGTTTTAAGTTCTTGTTGGGGAAATGTAAAATGGTAGATATCCCTATTTAGCTCTAGAATGCAACATATAGTATTATTTTGGAGCTTTATAGTTTCCAACCCATTTTAGATAAGACCAAATGCAGTGAAGAGACGTCTCTTAGTGCTAGACGGTATACCGGTAGTATCGTAGTTTCGACTGCTTCCTGGAGGCGTGGACTGCTAAGCGTTGTGCATCAGTTCAATGCTAAGACGCTTACCGGAAATTGTGTCGTAAACAACCATCCCCCACCGTGACGAGAGAAGCGCCGATCCGAACAAGGCGTTTGTTCATGTCAATTCAATATTTGGAGGCGTCAGCAACACGCTTGGTTCACTTCCTCCGCTGTTATTGCTAAAAGTACAGACAGACTACAATTTTAAAACAGCGCAGAAAATCGACGTCATCGTTCACAATTTCTTATGTTCACTGGTTGGCTCCTAAAAAAATCGACCGGAGACAATCCGAGTCGAGGGCAATAATCCCAGTCTGTGCTGGAACCGATGATTTCTTTTCCAGCAGAATTGCACAGGAAGACACTGGCCAGGCTAAAACGGTTTTATCGTTTCAACGTGCAGGAAAATAATATAATATTGTTCGCCGCTAGAGAGCCATGAGTGGAATAGCGGCACCGCCAAAAGTCAAACAAAGTAGAACTTAGCCAGGTAGCATAACAACCTTTTGGCTAACAGCAAGACGTAAGTTGGTCTGAAGAACAGAAAACAAATGGCGGATAAAGAAAGTGAGTCAGGAGATATCAAGGAAAACCGTGTGCCCAAGAAAAGAGCTATTGTCTGTAGTTAGGAAGTTCTTTTGTTTATAAAAGGTGTGGCGCACGGCATATGACGGGAATAGCAAGCGGTGGAACGACGTTACGCATACTGATAAGGCCCCTCTACAGTCTATAAAGACTGCTTCAGAACAACTTTTTTGTAACTTTCTTCAAATTCAGAATTGCATACATAGAATCAAGGATAATTGTGTTTTACTGTATTCTTAGGTCAAGCCTTTTGGGTTTCCTTCCACAAACTGTTCTGTAGAAAATGCTTGGGAACTCTTGAGTCTTGATGAAACTGGATCTGGAGGTCTCTCTGCGTCTTAGTGGTCTCCTTCTCCATCACCTGTGCAATCGTCTCTCACTTTGTCTCAACTGTCAATCTATACCTTGTACTAAAATCTCAGTATCAGCCACTTTCTTTATCTGCTATGTGCTTAGAGATAGACAGGCACTTTGGCACAGTGATAGTGGCAGCAGATGCTATACTTAGAGCAGAAGCTCAGCAGTTGAAATCCTGGTCAGGGCAAAACTCCAGCTACATTGTACTTTACTAAATGGGAGGTATACCACAAGAGCCATTCTAGCTCCGACATCTCTTGGATTAAGGGTGTCTGTGTTATATTATAGTGGCAACCAAGACATGAGGATGACTATAATTGAAAGTGCAAAGACCCTTTTTATTCCTGAGATTCTTTGAGTAAGTTACATCTTTTCCAAGCATCACCATAAAATCTCATTTGAGGAAAAAGCTTCTGTCCATATTTTTTTTGTATAATAAAGCTTCAGACTTGTATAACTTAAAGTGAGAAGTAATAAAAAAATATATTGTTTATGGTTCAAACTAGAGACTTTCAAATTTAATAAAATCTATGTAGTTGTTGCTCTTTTACCTTAATCCCAGTTAGAGGAGATGTAAACCTGCTTTTATCAAAGTCACATGATCGCTTTAAGCTTTTAAACCAATTTTACCTGCACCTGCGATTTAGTCTGAACATGCTACTGTATTTCTCACTAAATCCTCTTTGCTCAAACAGAATTCTCTGTATTAGGGCTTTTTTATGACGCTTCAAAAATGTGCTACTTTTATAATATTATAATCCACAATTAATCACCAAAATAAAAATAGTTTTATTTCACTATCATAAGACCATATATCCTGGGAAAGCTGCACATTAATAAAGAAAATATATTAGTTGGTTGAACGGTAACACAGTCCCTGTCTTATTTTAAACACTGAAAGACCAACACAAACTTTACATTATTTTAGATTTTAACCAAAGGGGAAAAAGAAACCTGTAGACATTTTACAAATTTGTTTCCCTTGACCCTAAATTTTAAAACCAATGTAAGGAAGATGGGAATCACATTTAAAGACAATCTTTATTCTCTCACAATTGACACATCAGGTGCCAGTTTTAATGCAGTGATTAAGTGGCCTAGGTATCAATGTGGATGAGCAACAGAAATAATTGGTAAATGCTATATTTAAAATTTTATATTTAGTTATGCATACGAAGCGTGTGATTACTTTTTAAAGAATCTTACTCCCCCTTTTACTCATTGCACTCTGAAGAAACAAAACAAAAAACTTTAGAAATTAGTGTATTCTTTCACAGGTGGGTGGGTGATCTTATCGAAATTTTTAAAAAATATTGTTTTATAATAAGGTTTGAAATTTTAGAGTTAATGATAAATCGTTCCTGTCACTACCTGATTACAGAGTTCTGGTGACCTGAACATTTTGTATTCAGTTTTCATATTTTACTGGTTTCTTGAAAAGAAACTGGTTTCTCCCTGCCGAGAAAACAGGGAGAAAGCAGCAAAATTACTTGAACCCATTTTAATGAAACTTTCTCTGCACTTAACACTTTTAATGATTTTATTTTGCGTCAAATCTGATAAAATAAATGTCAAATTATTTTAAACTGTGGCTAGACATTGCTGTAGTTTGAGTCCCTATGGGTAAGTTATGCTTGATTTCATTGACTAAAGATAAAACAATCTTAAAATTAGGTCTTCTTTTGCAAACTGACCTAAGTGTCTGATACAAACTAATATGCTTTTGGGTGGTTTACCCAGGGAATACCAATGCATGCTTGGGGAAAACATAAAAAATCCAGATAGATCCAGAAAAGTCCACTGTTATGACAAGGAATCTATAATGTGTTGAAATGATCTCTGATAAATTACAGTGAAGGAGGCAAGCTCCCTACAGTTTGCTTGCGCGCATCATAAATAATGTGCAATAACTAATTCTCCCCAGCAGATGGCAGTGCTGCATCAAGAAAACTGCATTTCAACAAATTCAAACCTCCACCTTTGCATTTCAACACTTCTGTCCAAGAAATTAGGATGTGTAATTTATATTTTAGGGAAAAAAAGTGTTGCTTAGAGTGGATTTCTTTCTGCAGATGTAATTTTCTTCTTTTTTTATTTGAAGCAATAACATAACAATAAAAAGAAAAACACAGGGAAAAGCAAACTACAAAAGAATTATAAAGTTGGAAGAAATACTAAGATGATTTGTTTATGCAAATCCTTCAAAGTGTTAAAAATAGAATAAATGTATTCTACTGTTACAAAAACACCTCCCCGGCAGAAGATTATTACATAATCATTGGGCAATCATGTGATAAACTTTAGCAACTGAACATAATTCAGTTGTGATAAAACTCAGACAGGTGCAAACAGCTCTGAGGAGTGTATGCTTTCAGAAGTGCTCGTCAGTGTCTTCCTTTAAATAGAGCCCGCTCCTCACCAGCCCGTCAACTTCGAACATAATCATGCAGCAGCTCAGAAATAGAACTGCGAGGTGGGAGATCAAACTATCACCTCTTAATTGTACCCTGAGTCTTAAAGATGCTGAGAGCCTATTAGCGCACAAAGAAGTGTGGTGTTTACTGCTCCCTGAAACACGCATCAGTAATACAGCTGGGAGATGAGTCAGAAGTTAAACAAGTGGAAGAAGCACCACACTGGCATCCACCTGTGCTGGGACTCACGTAAAGAGATGCAGACTGTGAGGTGTGGCTGCTGACGAGGAAGAAACTTTTCCTTCCCTCAAACAGAAAGAGTTGAGATGAACTGAGGTTGATTTGGAAAACTTGAGACATAATACTGAAAAACAACTGGTTGAAAAAACAAAGCATTATCTTCATCATATCTCGAGTGACTACAAACGTGTTTGTGCAGGTACTTAAGTCAAAGCAGTAAGAAAATTTGTCAACCTCAATTTTTTATGTATTTTATTCAAAACATACATTATTGTGAATTTAATATATTGTTTTCAAAAACTACAAATGTAGCATAGTCTTCTGACTCCTTGAGTCAATACTTTGTCTACATAGCTTTCTCTGAAATTATAGCTGCAGTTTTGGGGGTGTATGTCTCTATCTGTTTTTTACATCTCAAAATGTTTTTAATCAAATGTTCTATGCAAAACACTGCAAGCACAGTTAGATCGGATGGAGAGGATCCATGAAAATTGGAATACTTGAGTGCATTTAGGTCTGGACTTTGCCAACACCATGTGTCACTGTGGGGGTGGATTTTTCAGGGAATATTCAGTGCTAGTTTTCTGCCATATGTAATCTTTTGCATGAATGCCAAACAAATCACTTACGATTCTGACAAATTTTTGTACTAATGGACTTTTTTTTTAATATGTAGGTGACTTCTAAATGTAACCGGTTACACTGGATTTTATTTTGTGCTATCAGATCAAAACTGGTTGAATTCATATCCATACTCTGCAATTTTATTTTTATTTCACAATTACAACTGACATTGTGTTGATTTGCCAATGAAAATTACAATAAAGTACATGAATATTTGTGAAACTAAGGTGTAAATATATTTGCAAGGCACTGTTGCAACAAACCAAAAAATAAATATAAATTTTGCCAAAAGGTTGACGAAATTAGGAGAGCATCTTAAAGAATTAGAGAACAATGAGGACATCAGATGGTGCCATGAAGCAAGAGGAAAATGTTAAATTCCCTAATCTGTCAAAGAGGTCCATCAAAGTGCCAATGCATTGATTTTGACCACAGTTTTTTTTCCGCCTTGCTGACTCTGCAGGTCCAAAAGCTGTTTTCAAGACCCTGGTCTATTGGGAGCCTTTGTCCCCTTGAATTTCTTTCAGTTCCTCTGGGATATTTGAAAGATGGGGATTTGAGGCCAGTGATAAGTGTGGTGTACCTAAATCAACACCAGAAAGGGAAGGCAGCAGGAGGGGGTGGAAGTTGTGGAGATTGTAAATAGTCATAGTAATAAGAAGGAGGTGGAAAGAGGGAACAACAGTGGAGGGGGGGTTGGCCTGTTGAGGTGCATTCCACTGCCCTCCAGAGGGAAGACAGGGGTTTGAAATCAATGTACTGTTAAGTGCTGCTTTGCTACAGGATACTCTCTTGCATTATCCATGCATCAGCACATCAAGGCCCTGCCCACTTGCTGCAGCACCGTCTGAGGCTACCGACGTGACGCTCTTCAGCACCTCAAGTTCCTTTCACCTCCGCACTCTATGCCAACACTCAACACGCTTCTCCAAACAGTTGTGCCCCTGCTAACTGTGAGACTCATCTCACAACAGGGTCTCACGCCAACAGGCCTGTGAGCATCATACCAGTAGTGTAGTTCATCCACCCCCATCCAGTGCTGATGAACCAGTTCCAAAGGAGACGGAGAAAAAAAAAGCATTTTTGTTAAAACACACAAACACCTGGGGGGAGCTAAAGAAGTGCCACAGCCAGCTTCCTCAGACCACAAAATTAAAAACATTGAGTTTAACAGATACTCTATAATTCTCTAACGAGAAATGATCAGATATTCACTTCTATTTGTTGAGATTATGTTAAAGAGAAAAGAAGAAAGATAAACTTGTGTGGCACAGAAAATCCCTTAAAACTAAAGCTGGGCAACAAATGATCATTGACCTATGTGTATTCTGGCTCCCACTAATCAAGGCTAAGCAGCATGAAATAAATAAGAAAAAGTTTTTAATTAAAGATATGTATTTGCATGCAATAATTTTAAATAAAGGTTATGCAAATGATACATTCTTTGAAAAAGCAGAAAACCGCATGCTTTTGCACCTATTAACAAGAAACCAAACTAAATATACACATCATTAGAAAAGCATCAGCAAACAAAAATTAAAAAAAACACTTCCTTCTTATTTTGCCCGAAAGTCATAGTAGTCTAATACATTTGCATGAGCTTATGCATTAAATGCATCAGCAGTTTCATTAAGTCAGCAGGACCCTTTCGAAATATATTCTATAAAGAAGAGATTCCCAAAGACCGGGGTGTCAATTAACCAACATTACAAATAAAAAGGATCAAGTAAATAATATTGATGCTATGAACTTAACAAATTTATTACCATAGTAAAAGTGCTAAGTTGTTTACATGATAGAGTCCTAATCTGGTTCCACTGTTATTTTCTGAAAGGATTGAGAATCGATGCTCTAAACCAGGGGTGTCAAACTCATTTTCATTTTAGGCCACGTCAACATCATGAATGTCCTCAAAGGGCCAGTTGTGGCAGAATGTAATAATAAAACTACTTTTTGAAAAACTATTAACATATAATATCTGTCTGCATTTTATGAATACTTCTAAAAATGATATATTTAACACCTTTTCACATTGAGGAATTTGGCACAAAAACTGATTTATTTGGTGTAATTGTAAAGTGTGATCCCAATGTGTGTAGTACAAGTCTCATCAAAATCTGTAAAGACTTTGAAAGCTACGCTGTATCTTCCCAGCAATAACCTTGCAAGAACTGAGCAAAAAGCATCATACTCATTATTGGTAAATTGTGACACATGAAAAACTTGTCATCTAGGGTACAGAACGGGTTCTTTGTATCACACATGAGACAGTGTGTGACCAAGACTTTGTTGGGGGCCAAACTCTTCTTAACTCTTACCAGCCTGTATGACATTCAGTCAAGCTAAGTGAAAGGTTTCAGAAATAATTGCTTAGAAAATGTGGAAAGGTTTTAGCTACATTAAAGTTCCTAATATGTGAAGTAATGTTGAGCTGCAAAACATTTCCAAACAGATTTTTAGTTCTCTTCTGATGCAAACCAACATAATTTCTTCTACAACTGGATGCTGACTGATGTAGACTATGGCATTAACTTAAAATGCCAACCTTCTTTAAAATAAAAGTGATTAACAAGATCACAAGTGAATGCATCACAAACAACTCGGTTGCTGCATGAGACTCAAATAGTCCCTCAGGAACAATTCTGGATAATTCTAACAGGCTCGATAATCATTTAGGAGAGGTGACATTTATCAACACATCAAAAGGGAAAATGTAGTGTGAATAGGAAACATAATTGCAACTGTCTGAATTGTGCCTGACGTTATTTATTTTTTTTAAAAAGAGGGGTAAAGGGAAGAAAAAAAAAAATCCTGACCCAGACGCATGTCTCCCTGTGGCTGCATTTAGTCAGTGAGAGCAGTAATAGCGTGTGACTGAAGGTGAGGAAACGGCCTCAGGCCCTCGTCCCCCGTTTAGATGTCAGTCCTCCTTGGGTACAATATCTCTATAGCCTCCCTAGCACCTCCTTACATGAAGTCTCAACATGGAAACCAGAAGACAGCCTTGGGGAAGGTCAAACACACTGGTGTGCACTGTTCATGCACACACTCATGAAACATGAACTTTTAAAGATGCACCACTGTCTTTTTTTGTTAGATCTACATAACCCCTCCGTGGATCCTCTTGGGCCTTGTGTTGTTGAGAATGCCCTTAAATGGATGATCTTTGGACCCCATTGTAACTAAACTTCGATTGCAAAGATTGTACCCAGAAATGTTAACAACAGTAGAGCTCCGAGTGCAGTTCATCAGAAGATATCCCAATGCGCATATCTCCTTTAAGGTAACATGGACTGAATTTCTGGAAGCATGCTGTAGAGGTGTCTATTGATTACTGTACTTCTTGCATGACTGCATGAGAAAGGCACAACTATTGACTTGTCCCAGGCTTTTTGAAGACAGAAGGTACTCTAAACAGTCACCTATTAAAACAAAATTCTCCAAAACAATCAGCAATTAGGTGATTGGATGGTTATTATTGTGCATGTAGTTGCCCTTTGGCATTTTGCAATTACAATCTTCAATGTTTTTTTAATGGGTTATTATGTGAAAGAATAACACAAAGTAGCACATCATTGGGAAGTGGAAGGAAAATTACATGGGTTTCAATATATTTTTATTTTATAAAATTAAATGGTGCGGCATACATTTGCCTTTACTCTGATAACAATAAATAAAATTCAGTAAAACCATTTGCCTTCAAAGATCACCCAATATGTGTGTATACTCCATTTGTGTGGTAATTTAATTTCAGAATAAATCTAACTTTTCTCTGAAGGCCTCAGAAATTCATTGGTGAACAAAACATGAAGTGCAGTCGGTCTACAACCTGCGGCTCCAGAGCCACAAGTGCCTCTTTGGAGCTTCCAGCATGGCTCTCAATAACTATGGCTAAAATGATAAAGAATGAAGGTTTTAAAGTAAACATTAAAGGCAAGTTTTTGCAGTTTTTCAGTATTTTCATGGATTAGTTCCATTGGATTTCTAAAAGAGAATAAAACTGAAAGTACCGGTAAATTTTTTTTTAGATATATTGGAAACTGTCATTTTTCTTTTATATCATATTCCACAAATATCAACGTTCTATTGAATAATATGTATCCATATTTATTTTGGAAACGTTTTATATTTTTCTTTATCTCATAACTTTACAGTACAAATAAAATGTGGTTCTTTAAAAAACGACAGGAAACATCCTGTGGTAAATACTTATCAAAAATTTTTAAATGGTCTTTTTTAAAATGTGTAACATTTGTGGGAATAAATTAATTTTAATGAGCTGGACTTTATGGAAAAATTGATTTTTGGTTCACAAAAACTGCAGACCTCAGACAACACTGGGAAGGACAGGAGTAAAGCTCCGGAGAGCTTTAAAGAAATATGAACAGGACAGAAAACAGACCATCTTAGGACACGGCTTCGTTCATTGTAAAAAGAAAAAAAATGAAGTAGTAATGCATAACTGCAAACCAGAGTAAGGTACCTATTGACATGCAGAGAAAGATAAGCGATTACCAGAGAACAAGTCAACAGACCAATGGTAACCTTTGAGGAATCTGTCCGAAGGATGACAATCAGTTGTGCACATCACAAATCTGGCGCTTATTAAAGCGTGGCAAAAAAGGAATCCATTGTTGAGAAAAAGTCATAAGAAGTCACAAGTCCTAGGGGCATAGCAAACATGTAAAACAGTCTTCAGGAGCCACTACCCCTACATGTTTTAGGTGTTTCCCTTCTGCCACACACCTGACTTGAATAAGTGGGTGATTAACAGGCTTCTGTAGCGCCTGATGCCATGGAGAGGAGGTCATGCAATCATTTGAATCAGATGTTCTGGACCAGCGATCTATCTAAAATATCCAGGGCATTGGTCCCGGGGAACCAGAACTGAGGAATATTAATGGAAAAGAAAGTTCTGTTTTCAAATAAAATTAAAATGTAACTTTTTGACCCAAACTGAACGCCAATAAATTAAAACCTATTACTGTACATCACTGTCATCATCCCCACCATTAAAACTTAGTAGTGGTAACATCATGCTTTAGAATGCGTTTGACAAACACGTGACTAACAAACGATGCCTCACATTGCATGGGTCACGTGACTGCTTCATTTTGCGTGTCGGTTTTCAAAATAAAAGCATGATGAGCCGCTGCTTCATGGGTATTTGATCGCATCAGAGAAGTATTTGTCTTCAGCAGTGGCCGAAATAAAAGGAACCTTTTATAGTTCATGTGTATTAATGATTTTGATGATGGCACTCATCAAAATGTAATGTTTGTTACCGGTTTTCTCAATTGTTGATTATGGTATATTTTTCTGATTTTATATTTGTGTGTATTTTATCATGTAAAGCACTTTGAATCTGCATTGTTGCTGAAGTGCGCTAAACAAATAAACTTGATTGAAATGGAGCCAGCAAGAAGAAAAAATCTGACATCTGGGAATACTTTGAGAAGATCTCTCACACTATTCTTGAATAAAAATAATTAACCCCTCCACCTCCAAAATTATCACCTTCTTGAAATTTCCACTATTTCTTTGTTCTGCAAAGCAGAAACAGACTTAAAGCTGTTGGAAGAGTAATATTGATGAGTAAAAATATAAGGGATCAGAGAGCCAACTAGGAATCCAAGAAAAAGAGAATTTTTGAAGAATTTTAGTTTTTCAGGAGGCAAATACTGTCTGCCCCAACAAACACTGTACTCCGAATACACTAAAACAAATGTCTATTGTCAAATAATTCAATGACAAAAGCCACTGACATTCAACATATACCAGGATTGGCTACAAATAATTGTGTGAACTAAAAATAATTAGTTAAATAGGATTTACTTGACTCTCCTGTTACTAAACATGAGTTTGACAAAAACTTTGTGACAAAATTGCATTTACTAATTTTTTTAAGCATGTCTCTCTGAGTGACAAGGTTGACACAGTTTCAACAGCAGATGTCACTAGTGAGAAATGAATGAACCACCGAGTAATGAACCTTTGAGCAACGCAATGGGTTGGGAAGCTTCACTGCTTCATGAGGCTTCATTTGGCCATCACTAATGGATGGAACTAAATGTAGGGAAATCCTGAAAGACTTGAGATTGGGAAGGTAGTTCACCTTCAAACATAACAACCCTAAAACATACAGCAACAGCTACAATGAAATGGTCTAGATCAGGGGTGCTCAAGTCCGATCCATCCTGCAACTTTCAGATGCTTCCCTGCTCCAACACACCTGAATCAAATGAATGGCTCATTAGCGGGTCTGTTCAGAGCTGATCCTGGTCTGTTGCATCTAAAAGTTGCAGGACGGTAGCTCTTGAGGACTGGACTTGAGCACCCTTGGTTTAGATTCTCAATTCTGGTCCCCTGGGATCAATAACCTGTGTATTTTAGATATATCTCTGTTCCAGAACACCTGATTCAAATAATTGCATGACCTCCTCTCTATGCCATAAAGCGCTACAGAAGCCTGTTAATCACCCACTTATTCAAGTCAGGTGTGTGGCAGAAGGGAAACACCTAAAACATGCAGGGCAATGATCCCTGCAGGACCGGAATTCAGAAACACTGGTCTAGATCAAAGTATAATCGTGTGTTAGAATGGCTAAGAAAAAAAAATGTAGTCAAAGTCCAGATCTGAATCCAACTGAGTATCGTAACTGACTATAATTGAAGATTTGTGTTCACGGATGCTTTGCATCCAGTCTGCCTGAACCTGAGCTGTTTTGCAAGGAAGAATCAGTGCAAAGCTGTTAGAAACATAACATCAAAGACTTACAGCTGTAATAGCTGCAAAAACTGGTTCTTAGCAGTAAAAAGTGATTAACAAAAATGCATTAATTTGTAATAACATTAATAAAAACAATTTAAACCAATGTATGCCAAAATATTTTATGTGTGAATATTTTTGGCATTGCACATTTAGCTTTTATGTGCACATTGTGAACAGGACTTTTATCTACAACAGATAACTTCTGCAGGAGATAATAACCAACATAGTTTAATAATACCATGTGTATGTATATATATATATATGTATGTGTGTATGAAATAAGTGTACTAGATGTAACTGACTTTACAGCCTGTTGAGGAAGTACTGTATTGTGCAATAAGTTTAGGTTCCTCAAATTTTGGGATTCTTGTCTCTAATAATGCTATCCAGAAAAATTAATTCTACAGCATGAAAATAACCTCATACGAACATCAATAAAGGGTAACTTTAACTAGAAAGAGGAATACCAAGTTGATGTAAAGCGATGCTTATTTGATAAAAGAGCGATCAGTAAGTTATTTTAGAGATTCTAGCTGTAAGACATGCAACTGCTATTTCCAGAAATGCTTCTTTCCTCAATTGTCACACATCTCTGCAGCTATTCTTTCGGGTGAGTGTGGCTGCCATGCTTGGCCGGTTATAATCTTGACAGCTGTTCTCTGTATCGCAACAAATTATCAACAGAGGTCAGGGCATAAGAAAAGGGGAAGAAAAACATTGTCAGCTGCTCTAAAGCACAATTTGCTGACATGAGCAAGTGAAAACATTTTTATTCTTGAGGCCCAAACCTCCCACCTCAACCCAAGAGTCTTTTTTTTTTTTTCTTACAGCTTTCCTGAGAGGCCGGGGCAATCAAGCACTCTACCTTGTTAGGAGGTGTTAATTGGAGTTAGTCAGACTCCTCACTTTGTCAAGGAGTCTGACAACAGAATTAATTAGAATTTGAGTATGTAAATCAATTCAAATTGGGGTCCTCATAAGGGAGGATGTGAAGTATTTTTGCTGAGAGAAAAAGCAGGTGCCTCAAGCATGAGCCAAGTGCCTATTATGACTTCCCTCTTTATAGATCTTATCTTCGCAAATGCAATTTTGGAGAGGCCGAAGACATACGGTATAAATAGAGGTGTTGAGCGGAGGGTTACATGTAGACGGATTGCTGCTGGATCCCTTTTTTTTGCCTGTTTTTCACATTTTTATGTGTACCCGCCTTGCATGCATGTTGCATTGCTTAGGTTAATGATAAAATGTGTGAAAACACCATGGCAACAACAGAAGCAGGACTTTGTGCTTTTCTACGCCTTTAGAAAGGCCCATGTTGATGGTCGGTGTCAAGTTAGACTCGTAATTCTTGTAAATCTATATTTAAATTACTCTTTGCTCACTTGAATTAAGAGGTCCAGGTGTTGGTGTGGCATTTATTTACAGAATGAAAGTAATTCCTATATAAGCACTTTTTATGCAAATACTGTATACCAAGAGATATAAGCGCCGTTTTCAGAAGCAGAGAAACAGGAAATCTATTCTTGTGCGCTTTATTTTGATACCCTATATTCTTTTCTGCCTTTATTTGTCACTTGTATATTTAACAGTTAAGAGATGTCTTTATAATTCCTTTTTGTAATCAAGTGCATTGCTAAATTCTTGCTAAAACAAATATGTTAAAGGTAGATTTCAATTGATTTTTGAAAAATGTGACACCATTTTTCAAAACGAAATGACTGTACATCTGATACTATAATAAGCAATATTCCTGAGATATGCATCTTTACTGAAGCTATTACTTTTACTAAAGACTGTGTTGAGAACATGTTGTTAATGTATTTTATGTAAAATTGCTCTGTATGCAGTTTTTAGAAAGCATATAAATCAATCCTGCTTGGTTGTAAATATGACAGCCTCAAAATTTCTATGCATTAATTTTGGTAAAATTAAATTTTTTTTGAGAAAATCAATATTTTGACCCAATGATTTTGAGTATGCATATTTTTCTGCACCTATGAATCTGTCTTTCATATCGAACAACTGGGACATAAATTAATTCAACCTGATTTTGATGTCTTTTATCAGTTCACAGTTTCAGGGATTTAATTACGCAAAAGCTCACCAGATTGAACCTGTAACACCAAATGTGCCATTTTTGATCCAGGGAATCCAGAACCATTTACCTCATAAAAAGCTTAGACTTTCCTTTGAGCCCAGTGTATTGAGTAAATATGTTACGAAATATGACATTTTATGCATAAACATGAAAAATGCTGTTTTGGGCTCTTGTGTTTTCTTTAAAACACAAAGCAAGGATAATTGTCATGCTGCATTTAGATCAAGTTCAGTATATCAAAAATGTTGCAAATACAAAAAATAAAACCAGGCAATGCTTCCAAAACATTTTGTTTCTAAAAGCTTTGAATGAACAACTGTTTCTGGTACAGCTGTCATGTTTCCAGCATACTGTTCTATTTCTATTTGCAGCTTTCCGACGTCAATAAACAGAAAGCGGCTCATGAGGTGCCGTACTTCCTTATAAAAACATACCAAGAAAGACATGTTCGACAATGCTTTATGAAAAGCCATTTTATTATTCCATTTAATAACACTCCCATGAAGACAATTTGTACAAGATACATCACATTCTAAAGTGCACGAATACTTTACAACGAAAAATGACTTAAATACGGAGGGGTGGCAGGGTAGAAATCACATTTGTTTGAAAAAAAAAAATGTAAAAAATAATTTAATTAAATTGAACATGCTTCTTTTTCCAAAACAACAATCACTATGCATGTTTCTGCTCATGTGACAGGGGCTGGCTTGGGAAAATAACCTTGTGCAGCTTGCTTGGGGAAACACTAAGCTTTGGCACCTTTAGAGAAAAGAGAAAAAAAAAAGGCATTAACAAGGACTGGAGATCACTCAATGGTAAAACCAAATAATTATATTTAGCTTAAATAAATTCAGTCTTAGGGGCTTGTGTAGAATGCATAATAACCCATGCCTTTTGGGTTGTCCTTGTTGTACTCCTCCGCAGTCAAATCCTCACACTTGATGGTGGGAGAGTTCTCTGTACTTGAGCCCCCTGGGGACATCCTGCGCCTCTTGCACACCATGGAGTACACGCCAGAATCGCTAGAGTCCACTGATTTCAACGAGTGGGACGTCTCGATCCAGGTTGAGGTGGGTTGAGCGTTTTCCTCCGGCAGTTTTTCTTTAGCAGTCCCCAGCTGGTCCTCTGCAAAGGCAGGGGGGCTCGGACGAGGAGACCAGGGCAGGCCTGTTGTCATTTTGCGCTGGTAGGAACTCCTAGTTCCCCAGCCTGCAGCCATGGAGGCAAAGGCCGAGTCTGGATAGTAGCTGAGGGCGTGCGAGGTCTGCAGAGACAGAGGCTTGATGCCGTATGACAGCAGGCTGCTGGTCGAATAGTCATTTTCATAGGAGAGATCCAGCTTGTTGGAGCCTGGCTGCTGAACTGGGGGAACAAACCAGCGCTGGGCGGAAGCAGCAGCACTAGGATCCTCGCCCTGCGGGGAGAGGAGGCTGTTGGTTTGGGGGACAGCCCGTTCGCCGGTGTAGAATCGGTTCTGAGGCAGGTTGTTGACAAACTGGTCCTGAAAGAAAGGCTGCATGGCATAGCGGGCACCGGGTACAATCTGGGTAGAGCGAGGGGAGTCTGTTGGTGACGGAGTCAACCTGTCACTCTCTGGGGCTGTGTACATCCTGTTAACAAGGAAATGCATATTTAAAAAAAACAAAAAAAAAACTCTGCAAGATCCTTGACATGCGTCAGAAAAAGAAAAAAAGTTTAGTGTGCGATACTTACGAGTCATAATTGTCCCTGAAGCCTTTTGCAAATGGGTTGTGATCTATCTTCAGCTGTGTGATCTGAAATGTAAACAATAAGAAGCCCAGGATTAATAATGTGCATTTTAGCATAAGCAACTATTAGAATAGAAATTAAAATAATTTGTATATATGAAGGTCAAAATGAAAACTGCCTCATCCAAGGTAAAAAAATAAATAAATAAAATAAAAAAAAAATATATATATATTATTATTATTATTATTAAAAAGCTTACATCTGTGTTCTGGTAGGCTGTGACTGCTATAAACTGGTTCTCTGAGAAGGTAAAGGTTTGAGTCCTGGCCTCGTTGTTCATGTCCTCCACCCCGTCTTCAGTCACCTCCACAATGTGCAATCGCGGTTGGTATTTATGAAGCGACTGCAAGACTATCATCTGAAAGCGGAAAACCAGAACATGCATCACACTCTGCTGTTCAAAAGATGACCTGCTGCGTGTCTTTCTCAGTCGGTTAAAATCTGAAAAACATCCTAAAAAAAACAAAACAAAACAGCTCCTCCAATTATCATAAACAGGATAAAATATAATTGTCATGTTACCATTTAATTGTAATAAAAAAAGACTTTAGAAATACATTTCTAACCTGTGTGTTGTTGTTGTTGGCTCCTTTATTGTTGGTTAGTTTTAACTTGCCAAATGAAATTTCTTGCCTCATCCAGTGAGCGCCAGTGTTGGGAGATTCAGGATGGACATACACTTTGTTACCTAAAATAGAAAAGAAAAGAAATATATTGTGTGAAAAACAACCAAAATAAAAAGCATGGACAAAGCACATAATACAAAATTTGCTGACTTCTGTTAAATTTATTTGAGAAAGAAAGGCAAAAAAAAAAGGTTCTGATTTTTCATTAACTCTTGCTTTGAAAAAAACAAAACAAATAGGACCCTATATTAACTTATAACTAAAATTAAAATTTTTTTTTTTAATTTACAATGTCTTAAAGATTCAATTCTTTAGAAATGTTACCAACTGAATCGATTTAGGCCTTTTACTCCATCAATTTTAAAACACAAACATGTATCTGATTTCTTTCAAAATGTGAGTTTATATCATAGTGAGAGCAAAAATTGCATTCCAATATTTATGCACAAATATTTTAAGCAAATTAAGCCCGGTTCCATGTATACAATTTCCACACGTATTTTTTGGTTCCCTTCCCCCCCCCCCAGAAATTCTGTATTTGCAAGAGCTCCTAAAATATGATTAAATGATGTAAATCACCTTGCATATTATTGTCTGCTTTTCCACAAGTGACCCACTTTCCTCCCTGAAAGCGCCAGTGATTCGGGTCGGCCAAAACAACTTCTACAAACACATTGTAATGGGCCGTGAGGTTCAGTCCGGTGATGTTGAAACTGAGGAATGGGAACATCCGTCTGCGAAAGAAAGAAAATAAAGAAAAACATTAAATTATACTTATTTTTTGCTGGAAAAATAGGGTGGAGAAAAAAAACCTGTTGAATAAATTCCTACACATTTTTTGCGCTTTAGTGCAGCCTTGTTCATCAGGCCGGTTTTTCCCCCCCAATTAAAACAATCAGTATTAATTTTTTGGTTTTAAATTGTCATGTAGAATTTTCCAACAAGTTACATTTTAGGAAAAAAAATGTGGGTTATGATACAGCATAAGAAAAAATTTATTTTTTTAAAATAAAAGTGTAAATTTCGAATTGCGTTCTGAGTCCTCTAAAGTCGGTCTTTACCTGCCCTGTTTGGTGATGATCATCTCGGTCTGGTGCCGGTGGAACTTCAACCAAAGAGGCCGGTTGCACAGATAAACCTGCGCCCTCGCTCCGGCTGCGGAACCCGGTAGAGACATGGACCCGATTCCCGTCCCGGTCCCGGAGTAGGACGGGTACAAACAGCCCGGGCCCTGGCTGAACTGGTACCCTCCGCTGCCGAACTGACTCCGCCCGCTGCACATGGACGGAGCGGAGAAGCCCGCGGGCGGCAGCACAGATCCGTAGTGTAGTGAGGCCGGGTACCTGGAGCCGCTGGAGCCTGTGTACACCGAGCCGGTCTGTCCTCCGTAGGGAAACAGGGAGCAGGGGCTTGCCATGTCGGAGCTGGTCTGGGAGGAAGATATGAAGTATCTGTCTGAACCGAGGTCGTCTATGTTGTATCGCCGGCCGCTTGTCAGCTCGTCCTCCCCAAGCACTGGGGAGCCTTTCCTCCCGTCGGTCTTATTATTATAAGAGTCCCCCTCTGCCTCGCCCAGCATTCCGTTCCCCACCCCGCTCAGGTACTTTTTAGGAGCGCTGCTGGACTCGGACTCTGTGCGCTCCACCTCCTGGTAGTCGAGCTGAGAGGACGGCCTGGGGCTGTTGTTTGCGCTGTCCGACGAGGACAGGTTGTAAAATGTCTTGGGTAAATTGATGCTAGCGCTGGGAAGAATATTCTCTAACTGCATCGTTTTGTTCAAGTTCTTGCAATAAATAAATAGAGTTTAAAAGGAGTCCAGAGAGGTGGAATCTCAGAGCCGCGGAGGTGCCACCGGCGCCCGGGTTGGTCTCGCTTTCTGCAGCCCACCTCCCCTTTCACCAACGATGGGATGTTGGAGCCTCTCCTCGCCTACAGATTTTCAGATTAGATCAGATAAAGGTTTGGATGGGAGATGCTGAGCGGCTCTTATATGATTCGCTCATACAACGGATTGTAAACGTCAGGGGAGGAGTTTGGAAGAGGGGAGCAGACCATCTCCTCAGCCAATAGCAGCGCTGCTGTGGTTCAATTAGAAAGTATATTATACCAGAAGAGGGCTGTTACAGTTACCTTTTAAGCCCGATGTAGACGTCGATTTAACTGAAGTTAAACTACAAAGGACATTTTAATAAATTAGAATACCGTCAAAAAGTTTTCAGTAATTCAGATTACAAAGTAAAACTAGAGGTTAATTACAAGCAAAGTGACATGCCAAGCGTTTATTCATCTCAGTTTTGATGATTATTGTTTACAGCTAAACAAAACAAAACAAACAAACAAACAAAAAAAACAGGCAAAATTAAGTTCCTGACAAAATCTGATTACAGAAGACTAAAAAAATAAAAATAATTTTTACTTCTGAAACCGTTGAGGTCAACATAATCAGTGGAAGGTTGTTAATTGTGGCTTCAGTTCTCAAGTTGAGTCATTGACACCCTCCAAGAAGAGTAAGCCACTAAAGGACATGACCCTGGGTGTGCACATATATATTCATGGAAAGTTTAGTGGAAGACTAAAAAACTGCAGCAAGAATGTGCTTGCAAAGTATGGCCCATTCAAGAGTTTAGGTGATTTACTAGGTGCGGACTGGAATCAGAACTTCCAGGTCCACTATGCGCAGATCCTTCCAGGACATGGACCACAGCTATCACATTTGACTTGTGTCTAATAGTCTAAGGTACTCTATTCTGATTAAGTTAAATTTTACATCCAAAATGGAAAATTTTGGATGTAACCTGGCTTCCTAAATCATTGAAGATTTAGGAAGCCAGGTCATCTATATACTGCTACTGGTCTACTGCAGCAGTTTTCAGCTCCGGTCCCGGAGGGCCGGGGTCCTGCAACTGTTAGTTTTGTGTGCTCTGCTTCAGCACACCCAGGTCAAATTAGCAGGTCATTAGCAGAACTCTGGAGAACTTTACTGCCCGCTGAGGAGGTAATTCAGCCAATTGATTCAGATCTGTTGGGCCAGGAATGCACCTAAAATCTGAAGGATACCGGCAATACCTCTGGTCTACGGTGTTTCACCCATTCCAAGGTCAATACATTTCCCAGGAGGTGTAAGAGTACTACATGCTGCCCTCTGCTGAAAACTTTATAGAGTTGTTGATTTCAGTTTCTTAGCACCTCCTCACATGTAGGGAAACATACTCATGTGATGACAATGGTTTTCCTGCGCTGAATTGGTCAGTAAACTCACTTGACACATTTCCATCCAGAATATATTGGGTATTGACAAGAGGAATACAGGAAAATCTATACCCAACACGACACAGAGGCTGAAGGCTGTTATCAAAACAAGTTGGGCTTCATTTTCTTCTGTGAAGAGCCACAGGCTGATGGCCTCCGTGCCATGATGCATTAATGCAGTAATTTATGCAAACAGTTCCCCAGCCTAGTACTGAGTTCATGTACTCTATACTTCTCGGGCAGCCTTCTCAGTAGGTGGACATTTATTGGATTTATGTAAAATTTTAATTTTCTTAAAAGTACATTATGAATTTACATTAGCAGTAGGCCGCAATCCTCAAAACAGAAACCGTTTTACGATATTGCGATTTATTGGGGTTAAAACACTAACAAATATTATGAACAAAGAGAAGAGTCATATTATCTTCTTGGTTGTGAAAAAATTGACCAGATCTATTTTATCCTATAGGTGTCAGAGATTTTAGTCATTTGTTTTAATTTCTGCAGTTAGGCTGAAGGAAAACTTATCTGATGGTTTTCCAAAGGATGGCTTTACTTATTTTTCCAGAATATCAAGCTTAATCAGCAAGAAGTTATGCATCTTAGAGGAAAACTTAAATATTGTCAAATACAAGATGCTCCCATCATGGAAGATACCAACATTTCACTGTATTTAAAGAAAAAGAAAAAGTTTGAGATCTATTGCTATTGTTAAACTTAAAACCAACAAAATGTTACAACTGCTTTTGATGACTTAGACTTACTATTTATAGTCATTCACACTATATATTCACTGAGATACACAGACAAATATTTTTGAGCAAACACCAACTAATTTTTGTAGTCATTGTCAAAGGCCTGTTATTGCAGACAATTTTTTCTGTATTTTCACCATTATATTATTTATGATGTAACAATCGATAAAAACAACAACAAAAAATAATCCCAAACTACCAAATTTCCACAGCATCGTTGTTTCTCCAAGTGTGGAGCAATACAAGGCTGAAGGGCAGCACTGAGTTTCTCAAAGCTCTATAGTTCCAGAAAAAAACTTTGCAAAGAGCTGAAGCTCAGACACAAGCAGCAAGAAAATCATTACATTAGTTTTACAAGTCTCTCTGCGAACACAACTATGAACATTTTGTAGTGTATGTGTGCGATGAGAGGCGTTTATAATCCCTTATGAATTAAAGTTTTGTTGACCTGCCCAGGCCAGCAGGGGGCCCCAAGCAAGCGCAAACACCGCCTATACCTCGGACTGGCCCTGCATGAGATTATTTTCCATATGAGCGACTAAAATATTTTCAAATAAATTTTTTTTAACCTTTTATTTGAAAATATATTGCTCAAAGGTGATAAACCCTCGCGCGCCCAAACATTTTGCGCACGCTCACGTGCACACAGGGACGCGCCAACAAAACACCGTAAACCTGCCAGCGTCGGCTTCAATCCTCCGTCATCTAACGGTACGATGAGAACATTCCGCATTCAGTCAGATGCTGCTTTTCATAGCGCTTCTATTAACTCACCCCAGAAAGGCAGCGCAGAGACCCCACTTCCATGCGCGCAAATTCTTCTGCCCCTGAAGAAAAAAACCCCTCTGAAGTACTCACATGTGCACCTTGTTTCCTATAATTGGACTTCGCCGCCTCTTCAGCACCAGCGTTAATAAAAATATCGGCTGCCAAAACCTGCTGAAAATAAAGCTCCAAAAACTAAGAGACGGTTATTTCAATTTCACACTTGTTAGAGAGACGCTCGAGTGAAGCCTGTGAATTTTTTTTGCTGAAGTTTTTCTTCTGCTTTTTTCTTCTGTTTTGTTTTTTTAAACCAATAAAGGGCTGCTATTTTATTTTCGTTCAGAAACGAAGAAGATGTATTTCGGGCGCTGTATATTGGCTTTTTTTAAATTTTTTTTATTCAACAGCAACAATAAATAAAATACAATAAAATATATCACGTAAGAATCTTAAAAATCTCGAGCAATTTTTTTTTGAAATTCATAATTGAAATAGGTTTACTCATTTCGTTTAGCAAAAATAATAAATTGTAATCAAATAAGAGTGAAGCAGATTTATGTCCATGTGAAATTTTGTATTTTGTAGTATGATTCCCATACTTAAGAGCAAACGGAAAAAAAGTACTTACTGAAAAAAAGTGGTTTTAATATAATCATATCGGAAAATGTTCTCTAAATGTAAAAATCTGCACATCATTTAGACTACAATAATGTGGCAATAGCAAAAGCAAAATTAATTTATTGAAAAACAATAATAATAATAATAATATTAATAATAATAATAATATTAATGAAATTATTATTATTATTATTATTATTATTATTATTATTATTATTATTATTATTGTTATTATTTCTTCAATGCAAACACCTCTGGGTTATAAATACACTCTTTCACACACTAACAGTAAAATAATGACAACGGAATTCAAACGCTTTCCTATCAAGATGGGGGGGGGAACAAAGGAGGAGAACATTTTCCGTATTCAGGCTTCATGGTGAGGGGGGTTTCACAGGATTTGTAGAGACAGCGCTCTCTAGTGACCGAGCAGGACACTGGGTAATATTTCCCCCTTTACTGGTTATACTAAAAAAAAAAACGTCATATACTCTCACGTCTTAAAGTTATTTCTCACTTTACATAATCCTCAGCTCAATTTACTGTTTGCATCCTTGTGTTTTAGAGTGTATGTGTATGTGAGGGTGAAGAGTGTGGGGGTGTGGGGGCAGTTTGTGCATGTGTGAGCTTTAAAGAAAGCAAGGGAGGGGGAAGGATGAGGGAGTAGTATAAGGGGAGGTGAGATGAATTTGGGGAAAATGGGGATACAAATCTGTGAAAAGCTAAGGGAGAGTCTCGGCTGGAGGCAGATTGGCTGGTGTCATAAATGGGACAGAAAAGCTGGGCGACTGGGCCATCAGGGGACTGGAGCGACATATATACAACACACGGCCTGTCAATCAGGGAAGAAGACCTCCTCAGCAGACACACAGTCCAACATCAGACAGCTGACAACTGAGATCAAGTATATTTTACAAAATAAACTGCAGGTTGTTCATTGAGTAGTTGCAAATGGTTTTGATGCCTTTGTCATTTTCCAAAATAAATATCTAAATTGTAATCAATTGAGATATTTGCACACAGGGACCCTCAAACAATGTGGACTTTGCACGCAGACAAAGTGCATGCAAAGTCCACAGGCTTGTGAAGTTGATTTAAATTTAGACATAACAAGAACATGTATCTGTGTATTTATGTCCACCCTGTTTCACCCAATTCTCTGTAGCTGCGTGGCTCCTGCTATAGTAAGCGAGTAAATCTTTAGTTCAAAGAAATGGCATTTGTATTCAAACCACATTTCAGTATTTCACACCTGAGCTGTCAACACCTTATTAGTACAATCATCCCTTATAGGTTTGTTCTCTTTCTTGTCTTTTTTTTTTTTTTAAATAATCAGCAAATTTATCGGCTAGAGTTGGTGAAGGTAGTTTTATTCATGAGATTTTGCTCTTATCACCCCTGCACACGGTCAGGTTCCTCCTCCTTAACATGAGATTTCCTTGTGAGACTTGTTTCACAGCTGATTGTTGTACATTACTGCTTTATTTCATGAGCTACTTGACAGATAATCCTGCTAAAACAACTACACTATTATTGCTTTAATGACTGCAGTCTGAAACATGTAGGTCTCCCTTATGCCTGTAAAGACTTGAAAACTAGAAAACAAAATAAAGCTGATTTATGGGCCACCTATAAATAAACTAAATCCAAATGAGGTGGATGTATAGATCTTACTCATAAAAGAGCTCCCACTTGTGACCTGTCAGCGTGTTTCTTGACCACCTATAAAAGTCCAAGTGTTTCTGAGATGACCCCGCTTGGCCCCAGGCCAGGGCCTGCGCGACAGGGGAAGGGAAGTCCCACCATATTGTTGTCAGAGTAGATCATCAACACGTCACATGAAAGGCACGCATTCCCGGTTTTATGGGCCAGGGTGGCTGCAGAAGCCTTTGCTCGGGAGTGAATTCATGTACCCCATTGCAAGGATTAATAACGCGAGTCTCATTAGAGATCCTCGCCACCGAGACCCCTGGAGGGAGGGGTGCTGGGAAAAGGACTAAGAGCAGTGTGCACCACGCCAGCGCCACGCTCCTTCGCAAATCATCATCCTCAACAACGTTTTTATTGGAAAGAATTTATTTCACAGGCTTATCAACAATGTCCCCCATATATATTTTCCAGTGTGCAGGGATTGCTAACATTTAATCAAAGTTGTAGTCTTTAAACACGGAAAGCTTGTGTTACAGACATGCTGCTGTCTTCAAAGATACAACAGTGACAGCTTCATGAATTTCCGCTTAAGTACATCGTATTTGCCTCTAAAATTTATTTTGTGATTCAAAAAATATACTCACTTCAGTAAATAATAGCCAGTTTTTGCATCTATTCAAGAAACATTTGATTGAATGTGTAAAGAACACTGGTAGTGTTGCAGCAGAGAAAATAATGTCAAAATGTGAATTGTCTCCATCTGCAACCAGTCATAGAGTGACACCTTTGGGATTTCTCTCTGTACACACATGCGTGATATTTGGATTTAAAAAAATACATTCAAATACAGCAGATTGCTTAAGCCCACCCAATGCTATTTTTGCGTAAATCAGCCCGTCTCCATGTCAGATGCTGCTGTAATGCATGCATGTATGCCTGTTTTGGTTGTCTTTCCTGCGGAAGAGGCAGCGGTGGATTACTGTAGAAATGTATCTGGGGGATATGTGAGCCCAATGCACAGGTTGATAATCCACTGCATTAAGACCCATCCTACAAAAATCAAGCACACTGGTTGCATTCAGCAAAATAGGATTGAAGTTGCTTTGCTGTTTTTGATTCCCTTGACGATAGACAATAAGATTGCTGGATTACTGCATTAAATAACCACACCAACGGCCTATGGGGAAAAAACATGTACAATTATAGTAGCAGGAATCTGTTTTTTAATCTTCCTCAGGCTTTTGTAGCAGAGACAAGCAGACATTTTCCCAAATTCTTTTATGTTGAATAAACATATAGTTACAGTGTCTTCCAAAAGTATTTACTAAAATCAAAGATTTTCAATTCCTTCATTTTACAGTGACAAATTTCAGGACATTGGGCATTATATAAAAAAACAGCACAAAGTAGAGCATAATTATGAAATGGAAAGGAAAGAATTCATAGTTTTCAGTTATTTAGGGTTGTTTCCCTGCTGGAAGATAACCATTGCAAGAGTTCCCCCAGAATGGCCCTACATTAAGATCCTTGTAAGACCTATTTGGGTGATATGCAGTGTTTTAGTTATGCACCACAAAAATGGTTTTGCCTTTAGGCCAAAAAGTGTAATTTTGCTCTCATTTGACCAGAACATCTTCTTCCACTCATTTTATGTCCTATTCAGGACATGTGTCAAACTAAGACAATTTAATGTCCAATCATTGCATACATTTGATGGCTCCTCTAAATTTCCCAATGGTATCTTGTCTTTTTGCTTCCTGGCCTATCAGTTGAGATTGATGGCCAAGTATTGGTAGGTTTAATGTTGTGTCATACTTTTTTATTTTTCAGATAGTGTGTGAGATGTTTAATGCTTTTGATATTATTTTATAACCTAATCCTGATTGCACTTTATTATAGAAGTGATGGACTAAAGATGACATTTCTTTTGAAATATTAAAATGGTGGTAAACCATTTATCCTCTTCATTCAACTTCAAAGTTATGTGATACTGTGTTGATGTGTGATATAAAATCTTAATAATACATTGAAATTTGTGGTTGTAACATCAAAAAGTAAAATAAAGAGTTAAAAAGGGTGTGAAAAGTTTTGTAAAGAACTGCATGCTTAATTATTTAAACTTTACACTGGTTAATTTCCCCAGTGCTATTTTAGGAAATTACAAACAGCACAGAGTTAACTACAAACCAGTGAACTGAAAATGACACATCCACACTTTTGCTTTTACTTTTACTCAGACTGTCGTCACAGAACATGTGGCCAACAATGCCAAAAGGGGATGGTTGTATATTGGCCCTTGCCTCACCCTCATCCCCATTTTAGCATCAACCTTTGTTGACCCACTTCTCCGTGCCCATCCGACTGAAACACCAAAGGAATTGACATAGCCTAAGGGACCAAAGCAAAATAGCAGGTGCTAAAAGTTTGACAGCGTAGACTGAATATATGTGTTCCCTGGAACGTGAGGTATAAGGGAGGGTGGTGGAGTTGTATCGACTCGGCATTAAGCCTTCCAAGATAACACGACCTCTTTAACAGGCTCATGGTCGGGGACGGTTGGATTGAGCTGCTGAGGAAAGGGGATGTCTGTTCCCCACCACTCCAGCTTGTCAAGTAACTGGCAATCAGTGACATTGTCCATCAAGACGTACAAGCTCTGCTCAACTCACCCCTGGATCCCTGTCCTTTCCCATAGCACTATTACTGCCAAACAAGCTGGGCTTTTATCACATTCCTAACCCTGACTCAGAAACTGCATTTCAGGAGGGCTGTGTATTTTTTGTTTTTGTCTTGCCTTTTTTTTTTTTTGGACAGGGAACACAAACAGATTTACACCACAGGAGTATTCCGCTGCTGGTCCTGCCTCAATGTGGTTAAATCAGTGAGTCAGAAGTGAGAATGTAGAGTTTTAACACTTCTCTCTCCTGGTATGAAAGCTTCTAGATCGACACAGAGGAAAGCCCTAACTGACTTACTGTCTACCAGCCACAGGCATATGCTAGTGGGAAGGAGGCTATGCAGAAGTGAATTACGGTTAAAGGTTGACCCCCCCAGTGAAATAAGGATGTTGCTTGAGCATCTTTGGGTGCCTCTGGGGAGAAGGAACTACATTCACAGTGTTATGAGGCCCTCAGATGTTCCAGACAAACAAAAGTAATTCTTAAACCTGTAAATCCGATTATGATGATTTCAGAAAATTCAAGTTAGATGTCTTTATTTCATTATATACCAAACTAAGTGTTAAAATGCCAAAGTACTCACATGAAAGGCTCCTATTTGTGCAGTAGAGAAATGCACCCAGCAGCCATTAGATATAATTAGAGACCACAGAATGGTTTTGTATTAAAACATTTGCAGCAATTTGGCAGCTGTATAATTTAGATGTACTGGATCATGCCATGGACATACATGGAAACACACACAAATGTGTGTGCGTGCGCACTCACACACAATCGTATACCCTCATCGGCACGTACGCTCATATGCTCATATATGCACACACACACAGGGACCTCAGTGCAGCGGACACCTTCAATATTGAACCCAGACCCAGGCCTGGGCTCTGTATTTACATGTAAATGGTATACAACAATCTGTGGCCCTTTTTGTCTGCTCTGTCCCTCCAGCCGTCTGGGCCCGGGAAGGAGAGCTAGTAGTCAGATGGGGAGGGGGGACCACATCAGATGGGCTCCCATGTTTATGGAGCCAAACGCTTGGAAGAAAGAGGGAAGAGGCTGACTGACTGGCAGCCACTGAAACAGCAGGGACTCCCACATAGCATGGAAGAAATCCATGGACTTGTGTCCTTCTCTGACTGGAGAGCAGGAGAAAGATGAAAAGGACAAAGAAAAAGGCCTTCCTGTCTAACAACTGAAGACCAAAACAGATGTCTTGTAAGGAGAGGTCCACTTGACACGCTTTCTGAAGATGAGAGACTCTAGTTGAGACGGTTAAGTCTGGTTTTCTGGAGGAGGACTAAGAACCTGGTCCTTTCCTTGTGGGTAGAGGTGTCATTTTTGACAAGTGTATATGTGGATGTGGAGGGGTGGGTGTCAATGATAAGAAATTACGAACAGCAGTTAGCGTGCATATCCAAGTCACATGGTGGTGGGAAGAAGCCTGTCTGTATTTGTTCCTCATGATCGTCTGTCAAGTGTTTGTGTATCCTTCTGTGCTGGCGGGTCAGACATGGTGGAGGTCTAGACACATGGACCAAACGCTCTGAGGAAGGATGCTTGTTTCGAGGTTCCTCTGATAGTTGTAGACCTCGATACAACAGACCAGCCGAGACAGGCTGGACCCATACTTACTGTTAATGGTCCAGACTTTGCTACTTTTTCTTTTAGAAAATCTGGTGTCTGTTGAGCTAATGAACCTCCTAAAATGTTACGTGAACAGTGTGCAGCTACTATTGGTGAACTTAATGCAGAGGCAGAGCAAAACCTTTTTTTTTTTGGAACAACTGAAGCACAAAATGTTTTGCTGGCTGTGTGAATTTGCCCCTTTTCACAAGCCTTTTCAGGTACACGTTCTCGTGTGAGACATTTTGTACAGATCATTTGTTAATTCAAGATATACAACCATTTTAAGTATTTATTTTTTACTTTCTTCTCATACTCTAATCTCAAGACGTAGTTTTGTAAGTTCAATAAGTATAATATCTAACAACGGGAGATCATTTACGTATTCAAGTGGGAGGATAACATAACATAACATAACATAACATAACATAGCATATAATCTGTCATATTTCATTAACGTTTGCTGGAAATAGAGCCAACATTAACTGAAATACATTACTCTACAGGTGAAATTTGACATATTATGACTTTTCATCCCTATATTACATAAAAATAGTTAAACATGTATGCACTGTTGGGTACAGACTGGAATTAGGAATAAACATTATGGCAAAGTGAAAACACTTTAACCTGCTAAACTTTGCTTAGCATAAAAAGTCAGATAGAAATTAGTTGGGTTTGTCAACTTACATTTATATGAGTTTTAATATGCCATAAATATTTCTCTCTGAGAAGCAATGCTTGATGGTCATTATATTCTTGGGCAGACCATTAAAAAAAAAAAAAAGCCTGAGCCAAGCTAAGGTTTATTTACCTAAGATGTTTTTTATGATCTGAGATCACTGACCTTTTGTTGCTCTGAAGAATGGAACCCTCTTTCAGTAACTAAACACCATTTGTATTGAGTTGTTGAACAAATCTTCATCTCAACATTTTTGAAATGCTATTTCACTGTAAGTGTGCATCAGGGTCCTTTCTGTTACCTGGAGCAAACTGGCCTGCATGGTGGCATCAGCAGGTGGTGGCAAAAGCTGTGTTGTACATGCTAGTAACAAACTCAGGAATTGCCAGCAACATTTTGAAGATGAGAGAAAAATATAGTTGGTCATGTACATTTTAGAAATTTGAATCCCTTGCTACACAGTAAAGTCCCTTGAAACTTGAAGAGTTTTTATTTTTGCTTTGTCGTGAAATCAAAAAGTTGTGAAATCGTAAAATCAACTGCAATAAGCAGTTTAATCTGCTGTAACATTGTTTTGCACATTACAGCAAAAAGTTAACAAAATCTCTTGTTGTGACATTTCAACATTTTTTAATAAAGCATTTTACATATATATTTTCCAGTGGATGGCTTTTCTTTGTTTTTGAATTGACAATGAGTCTTTTGCAAGACTCAAGATATGTTTTATCTTGATAAAGTAATGGCACAAATAAGCAGATGTGTAACTACTAGCATTTACTCAGTTACCTGTACTTGAGCAACTTCTTTTTAGTTATTTAATAGTAGTTTTAATAAAATTTCGTTATGCTTTTGTTTGAGTATTATCAAATATTGCTATTTACTTGAAGAACATTTTTGGATACTCTACGAACAGAGAAAGGCTTTACTGAATGTAGAACAAACATGTTTTAATAAAAAATACCTCTGCAAATAAGAACAATGTAAGGGTCAGTAAATGGCTACTTGTCGAGTCTAAACAGCAATTCCTTTATGTTTTTTCTGCTTCTCAAGGGATGCCATTAATAAGCTTTGTTAAAATAGATGTCATACAGCATTACTAAGAAGTGGGATATTTTTTTCAGTTGTTATAGGATGATATGTACTCTTGGCTTAAAAGCTTTCGTTAAATATTAGATGATTCAAGGTGCTTTAGGATGTTTAACCATGCATGTTTGATCAAAAAAGCATACTTCATTTGGGCCTCATCTTCTGCAAGTGTGCTTTTAAACATTTTTGTAACCACAAACAGGCCATTCAGAGAGCAAAGATATTTATCATCATGGTAAGGCACAATAAAAGAATTATTATTATTATTTTTTTCCATTTTTATAGATTTACATTGAATTACTTTCCTAGTTTTTATTTAATTTGACTCTCTTGATTTGAATAAGTCATTCAGGCAAACATTTTGCATTAAAAAGTAGAGCTGCAAACTGTCAGCCCTCAGAGATATTTGTCAGTGGCAGCTGATTTTATCAGTATTGACATTCCTTGCGCTAACTGCATTTTATTTGCTTTTAAAAATGACATAAATGAGGGCCTGAAATGACTATTAGAAAGGTGTTGTAACAAAATATAAAAATGTGACATGCTCACTTTATTAGAAAATATAAAAATTGCATAATTACAAAAACAAATTTTACCTTATTTATTTTTATGGTTTAAAATTGAACTGTGGACTCCCGTTAGCTTAAACTAGCGGTAAGTTTAAAAAAATAAATAAAATTGAAACAGTTTTTACAGAAAGCAAGCTAAGGATTTGCTCGATTCAGTTTGTTTAGTTCCGTTTTCTAATTTCTGAAATAAAAAAATAATAATGGAACATCCACTTAATAAGAAACCTTACAGTGAATCAAAGTTCACTTACTAATAATAAGGACCCTTCAGTGCTTTTATTAATGCGTCAAGGGGATCCCCATAAGATGGCAAAACCTCTATTAAGATATAATTCGCAAGAGGAGGATGCACCTAATACCTTCCACCTCTATGCTGAAGAATGTCCCCCACCTCCTCATGGGCACAACGAGCGATAACACCTTCAGTGCAGAGTCAGACAGAAAGGGGAGCCCCAGGCTGATGTGGTCTTCGTATATATGTGTGAGCGTGTGTGGGTCTCTATGTGTTTCTTGCCGTGTGCCTGTGTACGTGAATAGTTGTGTGGGGGACAATGCGACACGTTAAACCAATGTGGGAGGTGTGAAGACAGGGGATCTGCTGCAGTCAAAATGAACAAAGAGGAGAAGTGCTTCTGCTTTGTTTTCTTCTCTTGTGAAGCTGCAGCTAATTATGTTTATTTGCTAGTTTTTTCTTTTGGAGGGTTTGTTATTTTTGTTCAGAGCTGTTAATTGTCAAATGCCTAGAATAACAGTCCACCGAGAAAAAAATCACAGTCACATGGAACAGTCAAAACAGGGGAACGGGGAGAAATCAGTGCTTAACCCCACAAAAAAAAAAAAAAAAGAAAGAATTTTTTTGTTTCTTTTGAAGCAGATCATGTAGGCGTTCGGGACGGAGCTACGGTATTACCTTTGTGGTTACTTGGCAGTGACTCACCCGGAGCTGCAGAGGATGTGAGTGGGTGGTCTCGTACAATGGCAGAGCTATTTTCTCTTTCACTTTTTCAACTGGGTTTCACTGAATCTGGTCCAACATCAGCAGGGAGGGAGTTGTGTTTCAAACTCAGATGATAGTGACAGTTGACCGTCGCAGTTAACAGCTGTATTTTAAACATTTCAAGAACAGATTGCTCTGCTTCAGTGTGACTGCCGTGAAAACAGTTGTGTGAAATTGGCAATGAGATCTTCATCCTTCTGTTATTGGCGGAGATGTTCACAAGTCTTTTTTTTTCCAAGTCCAAGTCAAGTTTCAAGTCCGGAAGGGTCTGAAATTAAAATTCTTTCACTGTGTGCCTGCTGTAGACCTCAAAAGTGTAAACACCCCTGTAAATTGTTGTTTTATAAAAATAGATTTTGAGCATTTGATGCGACTCATGTCTTGTGTAATTCAACTGGAAAATGTAAATCCATAAAATGTCAGCCTTTGTTCAATATGTTATTTAAAATTATCAGTCAATTTTCAATAAAAAACTACATTAATTTTCCAGTCTGTGCTGTGTCAACCACAGCACAGAAATGTATTTCTCAGCCATTGCTTTTAAGACAAATGCCATTCAAGACCTTTATAAATATGGAGTTGTTTTATTTAATTTCAATTAAATTTTTAAATAATTTCTCAATAATGTTCATATGGATCAGCAATTACTTATTTTTCTAGTTTCTTCTTTAACCCAAAAACTGAGTCAGAATATTTGGTTAAAAGTACCAAACATCCATCCTAGAAGCATTAAACCAATATTTGCACTAAAAAAAATTAATAAAAAAGTTTTTTAAGAGTGTATATAGAAAGAGACGAGATAAAATGAAGCTACAAAGACTTTCCATTTCCACCTTTTCTATTTTCTTTTCATTTATATGTGCGTTTAATCCAACTAAACCAGTCATGGTTTCAAAAACTAAAAGTTGAGCCCAGCTAGCATGAGCCACAACATTCTGCAGACATGAGTCAGTGCTCAGCATACGGGTAAACAAGTATCAGACAATTTGTGCCAATTTAACAGCATTCCACTCCTCTCACTGCTCTTTGATTCCCACTGTAAGGTGGGTAACTGGCTGTGCTACCTCCCACCTTTAACCCTGCCAACATGTGAGCAAACTTAGCCATGACTCTGATTGTAGGATGGCATGTGTGTGTGTGTGTGTGTGTGTGTGTGTAGTGCTTCGGCCTGCTGGCCCTCCTCCCTGCCGAGGCCAGAAGGCATGGTCCCAAAGTCCTGCCAGCTACTCCGCAGTCTTAGGCCACTGATGTCAGAGTGGCAGGAGCTTGTAGGCGGCTGCTAATAGTGAGTCCTTTTCACGCCGGATTCTGGACTTCCATCAGCAGCTTGTGTAACTTGTTTCTTTTGGGACAGAGAGGGTGGAAATTGTCTGCATTGCGAAGAATCTTTAGGAAAAGGGGAGCTGTGATGAGTTTGTGGTGCGCAGGGACTTTTGGCTCTAACTGGTGGCAACGTGAGTGGACGTTAACTCCACTGAGGCGAAGTGATTCAGTGATCTCTGTGTTGGTGGTGCTGGCAAAATGAAAGCCCTGAAATCAAAAGCAGTGGTGATTTTTTTTAATTTTTTTTTTTTGATGAGAACACCTCTGAACAGCTGTCCTCCCTGTGTCTGTGTTTATGGTTCGGTCCCGTCTCCAGTATAGAGCAGCAGCAGGGGCGAACCATCACATTTGGTGCCCAGCGTGGGGGCGGTTGGTGAGCTGTCGAGCTCCAACTATCCCATGGAGCTTTTCCTCCGTCTTTTCAGTGCAATTTTGACTAACCTCATTTGCATCTGCTAATTAGATCCTGTTAGCATAATTCATACACATGACACCCTTTTGAAGCTAATGAATAGATACATCTCTAGACAACTCACAAAGAGCATATAATGAGACTCAACTTACGCAAGAGTGCCTTATATCCAGAGAAAGAAAGTTGAGGAAGAAATTCAGACATTACAGTCTCTACCTTGAAATCAGGTGGGAGTTTGGCATGAAAACCCGCTAATGCAATAACATCTCCAGCCTAATAAATCTCCTGAAACGAGCTGTTTATATATATAAAGCTGCCTGTTCACTTCATTATAACATGCTCCTTCCATTTCACACTGAATATAATTTCAAACAGAAATTGATTTTGTACTTACACGAAGTGCTCCGCAGATGGAAGGCCATCGAAATGGCTTGAATCTTCCAGCGGACATTTCTATTTATAAACTATATGCAAAACATTAAATTATGAATATGCATTAGCTAAAATGTAAAAGATGTGATTCATCTTATACAGCTGGCTATTATTCACAGACAAAATGTGTAGAAAAAGAGCAGAGCCTTCCTGTCAGGTTGTCAATAACAGGAAAAAAAACAAAAAAAAAACTGGCACAAGCGTTAGCATATCTAATGTTCAGATCATTTTATTTGTTTAATGCTTTTCGTGTAAGAGCTTCGCCATGACACAAAATATCTTTTCCTCAGAGAAACATTTTAAATTCACTCATTCACAAATATATTTTTGATGTGCATCACTTCACATTTGTCTGAGAATGTTCTAATCCTATATTTGTATGTTTTACAATCTTACACACATTTATAGTTTTTGTTGGAAATATGAGAGCTTCTCAGGAGTTTAACAGTCTCCATTTGAATATTCTCACGTTGCATTTGATTCCAACAGAAAGCCACAGTTAAAACACTTTGCTGCACATTTCATCTTAGACACATTTTGAGAGAGCTACTCAGTGAGAGCAACTCATTCTGCTAAATGAGACAAACTTCTCTTTAGAAAGAAATTTGATGGTCTTTTTAATATCACAAGACCTCAAACGCTTCGAAAAATACTATAAATGGCTAAAGCACTTTGTAAAGATGGAGCGTATAAAACGTCAACCTACTTGTGACACATACATTTATTCAACACTGACATGTTCCACTCATTCTTCTATTTGTAGTCTTGTTACATTTATTCACATATAACACCTAAACATCCAGCATTTAAAGTTTTGCTTTGCAAGATTACAACTAATATATCAGTTGGTTTTTATGCCCCAAGCATCACCTTATTTAGTTTATGTTTTTAGTTGGCTCTGATAGAAATAAACTGATATGCAAAGATTAAATGCAGCGTTAAGACATAGATAAATTGGTAAAAGGGAAAACTGACCCTTGACTCTGGAATTTAATAACTCATATCGACATTTATGTAAGAAAAAAAACCAAACAAACAATTGGTGTTTGTTTCTGTGGTTTCTTTCAGATTCTGTTGTGAAAGTCTCATGGTTTTACATAAAGAACGTTTATAGACGTTCTTTAAACTTCCAAGAACACAAAACATTCTTCGCTCCATGCAGGTGCTCAGCTACCGGAGGCAAGTGGGATGCGTATGACAGATTACAGAGGGTATGTCAGCAGGCAGCCCACACCGCCTGTGTGTCACTGTCTTCAGGGCCTCGGCACATTGTTACACATACAGGGAGATTGATTAGAAATACTCCAGAGCCGCGCTAATCAATCACACCTAATACTGTTCCCTGAACTACTCTGATCCAACTGCCCTCCCTCTGCTGCTGTCAGAGAGCCAGATCTCACCAAAAACAGTTCGTTTTTAAGCAGCAGCTTTCTCATAAATCACATTTCACATGTCTGGTGAGGGAATTTATTTTATTAATAGAACTTAAAAATAAATTCTGCTCATATCATTTGAATTCATTTCCACATTCAGCAGCTTTAGCAGGGAGTGTTGGAGTTCTGCTGTCACTCTGCTGCGGAGCTCCACCTGGCTGATGGAGTGAGGACTCAGTGGGGAGCCTTGAATCATCTCAGCTGAAGCCTCATGGCTTGGCCTGGCTGGAGCCCTCAGGATGTGATAGGACGATGAGCCAGGCCTTAGTGTGTGTCGGTGTGGGGAGAGTGTCTGCGTTGAGTGTGGGTGCATTTGCCTATTTCTGAGAGCTGCTGCGTGGATGAATTCGGCCTCGGAGAGTCAGTGTGTATGCGTTCGGATGCGTACACACAGGCACACGTGTGTCATTGTGCAGTTGAACAAGTGTGCGTGCACTTGAGTGTGTGTGATTGCTCCCGTCTGCTCCCTCCAACCGGTTGATCTTTCACATTTTGCACGGGCAGGAGGGACAGGAGGCTGCCAGGCTGCGCCCGGAGCCTGGGTACAGTACAGTTAGCAATGCCCGGCATTCATTAGCACCTCCCAAGCTGTCTGCACTTTTACCAAACGTTCTAGCTAGCTAACACACACTGGCTCCCTGCACCCTGCTCTTGTCACCCCGACGAAGGCCTTCACCAAGCATTGGCTCCACTCAGCCACAGCTGAGGCCTCCACTCTTGGCTCGGGCCACTTCAACTTTGCAACAGTTCAGCTTTGTGACACAATAGCAGCTACATCCGAGTTCCTAAAACTTAACAATATCGCTATAGATACTAAATATCTTTATTATTTTTTACAGAAACATATTTGCAAAAATAACTTCACGAATTCAGTCAGAACTGCATTTATGGAAACGAACAAATCAAGGGATAGAATCTGCAGTAAGTGAGGTAAAAAATAAAGAAGTTCGAGCTAAAATTGATTTCCGCCTCCTCCAGCAGAAAAATGTATTTCAGAGAAAATGAGCTTCGTTTGATACAAGAAACCGCAAGAATTTGTCTGCAGAAATACAACTGTTTTCTGCTGTTTCCAATTGTGAAACAAAACGTCCTTTTTAGATTAAAAGTGTCTGTGCAGGCAATGCACAGTTTTAATTGTCACAATCCTATTTATTTTTTTCTTCCTCAGACCTTATATCAATTAGTTGGAATATTGATTTGCTGTTAAAAGTGATGTTTGCTGGTGACAAATGATCAAGATAAACAGTCAAGAAAAAATAAGCTAATTTCAGTTTGCTTTTTTTTATTTTATCAGTTTATTAAAAACTAACAATTGCAAGTCAGTTGGTCGAAATGGGACGCAAACTAGTTATTTAGAACTATGGCTCAAGGAGCTAAATGCTAATAGTCTGAGTAAATTGAAACATACCCTGGGATGGGAGGAAAAATTAGAAATAACAATTCTGACTAATTCTTCACACTAAAAACTTGTATTAAATGCATGGAAGTACGATATGAAGACATTGACCAAATTATAAATCTGTAAGTGACAACAACTGATTATTTGTGCAAGTGAATTAGACTCGCACAAATAAAACTGCCGCATACAATTTTCTCGCAGATCTGAGGGTGTTTTTTAAAATTGTTCTAAACTTTGATTGGACTGAGGAGAAAACATCCATAAATGTGTACAAAATCTTAGAAATCTAATCTGTGTACAAAAAGCGGACTTGCTGTGTGTAACCTTTCATCTTGCTCCCTGCCTCTTTCTCTCCATGTCGCTTTTCTGAGGATTTTTCTGCTGAATCTATTTTCACATCACTAGTTCCTCAATGAGTGGATAAAATCAGATATTACAGTGTGCTTTAGTGTCTGCATTCTTCCTTCAATTTTTTGGACCCCTTTTCTGGTCTTTATTGTTTTTACCATCAATACTTAAAATTTTCCACAACTGTAAGGAATATCCTGTACTCAGAGAGGCAGAGACAGAGAGGTACTTACTTTGCATCATTGCTTGTACATTTTAGCATCATCTATAAAAAGATTTGCAAATGTTTTTAAAAAAATTTAAGCAAAATGTGTTCTCAATTTAATGCAGAACAGCTCTTTTAAGTGTGAAATTCAGGACGCTTATGTATTTTAAGGAACGATTGATCCTACTTGTAACCCGTTAGCCTACATACCTTAAAAAATGCTAAGAGATTTGCATCATAACAACCTGTATGAAAGATGTATATTCAAACACACAATAACCTGAATTTTTCACATTTGACAAAATTAGTTACAAAGTACAAAAATAAATCATGCAAAAACAATATAATTATTGTTTTATGAAAACGTTAATATATATATAAATATTTTTAAATTGAACATTTACTATGGGGTTTGACTTCTTCCTGAGGTGTAAAAGGAATTAAAGGAACAATCCAGGATTTTGAGTTGAAGTTCTGTTAAAAGGCTATCAGATTAATATCTCACTGGCTGTGGAATAACTCACTTTGTGTCTTTATTAATTCCCCTAAGGACTGGTTTCATTCAGTGTAGTGAATGAAACCAGAGACATTAAATACTGTGGAGGTGTGATCAAACCAATCAGGTACAATCAATGAATGCAAAGTCACTGGGACACAATCTAAGCAAGGTACTGAGGGAACAATAATGGGCACAGGAGAAAAAGAAATGGAAACACAGGAGAGCTAAATAAAAGGAAACCCAAACAGCTGTAGCAGGAGGAACACATAGAAACTGAGGAAGGGAGACTAATCAACATTCAGGGAGCTGAACTAAGACTCAAAATGAACTATAAACCAAGAATTATAAAGTCACACATTCATTCCTAAAGACAATGTAGAGACACCAATTAATCTAACAGTCATGTTTTTGACTTGTGAAAGAAAGCTGGAGTGCCTGGAGAAAACCCACTCATGCACAAGGAGAACATGCAAATTCCTCAGGCCGGGATTCAAGCCCTTCTTGTTGCAAGGCATCAGTGCTACCGACTGTTCCACTGTGCAACTGCTGGTGTGCAACACTAGCAACATTAAAATGACCAAAAGAGAAACACAAGAAAAAACCAACACACAAACACCCAAAAATCATAACAAGTGAATACAAACATTATTTTATGCACCTTTAAATCACCGTCACATTTGCATTGGGTGGTTATTTACAGAGATGGCAAAGATAATTGAAATGGGAAATGGAGGTAAGCAAAGGTTTGCCACCAATGATCTTCCTGTGTGAAACGTAGCACTCACTAGACATGTAAAGTGTTTCCTGTCACAGAAACTGTCTGGTATAAAACTAAAGCAGTGAACAATTCAATATAATAACATTCTTTTGAGCTGCTAAAACATTTTTAATTCTGACAGCCAATCGCACAAGCACATCAGAGTTGTTGTTATTGTCCTGTTTGTACATTCTTCTTAGAAGAGACTGAACAAAGTGTTTTATAAAGTTGATATTATTTTGTTCTTTCAAGAAACTT
This sequence comes from Alfaro cultratus, assembly GCA_903066825.1. Taxonomy (NCBI): domain Eukaryota; kingdom Metazoa; phylum Chordata; class Actinopteri; order Cyprinodontiformes; family Poeciliidae; genus Alfaro; species Alfaro cultratus. The sequence continues at coordinate 313,348 of CAEFZX010009268.1, forward strand.
TGACACCTTACTTGAAATCTTCAGCCTTTGGGATCAACTAATCTGAAATTTAATTAAATGAAGATGATGGAATAATTATCAACTGCAGTAATACTAAGTAATTGCTGATATGAAGAAGAACTCTTTCATTATTAGCACTTGTTTCACACAGGAATATAATTGGTGCTGCACCTCCTTCTGCTTCAACTGTCATGTTAATTATCAGCTTCACTGTAAATAATGAAATTGGAGTCCGCTTTAGTTTTGACCTCTCTCAGACCTGCTGTTAAATTCAGAAATTCTCCTATAACTTTAAACGACCCATAATGCAACAATTGGTATCTAATAAAGTAGTAATTAATAGACACAGCATTTCTTTTTAGAGGACATGCAAAAAATGAGAGCTATTATATCGTCACATTTTATATTGGAAATAAAAAACAAACATAATTGCCATTACCTTCTGGTTTAAACAGTATGTAACAACTTTTCCATAGGATTAGAAAGTGAAATTGAAATGATCTAAATGTACACTGCAACACAAATAGAAAACATTTTATTTTTATTTAACAAAAAAAAAAAAAAATAATCGATATTATTTCAGAAAACTTGCACTTCTCAGAAATTAAGTGACAAACCCCAAGGAAAGCGTTTAAAAAACCTTTAGAAAGCCAAGAAAACAAATATTAACACAGCTTACAACAAACATGTTTTCTTAAAAAAATAATTTAAGAGTCTGCTTTTCTTACAAATTGGTTCTCATTTGCACACGGTCACTGTTGGCATCTTGGCATGCTGCTGAGTGGGTCACTACTTTGCTTTTTTCTCCCCTTGACGCTTTGCACACCAATATGCCTTAATGACAGTTCTCAGAGAAGGAGCGAAAAAGCAGGACAGGAGTTCAAAATTCAGAGCTGAGGGCTGAAACGACAGCAGAAAACATACAAGGTGTGTCTTACTTCATCAAACTCAGCTGTTTCTTTTTACACTTCTGCTGCTTTTACCCGCGCTCTCTTGCACTTCATATTATCTATCTCTCTCTTTCTTTCTCTCCTTTGGTCCTCACTTCTTTGCTCACAAGTTCAACAGGCTGGGAATACCTCTGAGAGCTGTGACCAGAGTGCAAAGAACACAGCAGGAGTGGTATTCACTGATCCTCACAGTTTCCCATAATGCATGAATATGCTCATTCAGAAATAAAAAAAAAAAGTTACAAAATCTTTAACGCTTCGACGTAAATATTATTGAGTATGGTGATAAAATGAAGATTCTGATCTGACTCATTTAAGAATAGACGTTGGCAAATACACTCCTTATCAGATATAAATTGATCAAAATCAAGCCTGTGTGTGTTGAAAATTCTGGATATTCTTATTTTTATTTAGAGGGAAAGATATCCAGAGCAGTGTGGTCAGGGCCTTATTCCTAGAAAGGTATTTAAAGTATGAACAATAATTCTAAGTATGTAGAAGAAGTTTGTAAATTTATAGCTGTGAAAGGCTTTTTGTCAAGAAGGCATGTCCAGGCTTTACATCTCTTAAATTTCCTGTACAAATTCAGCAGCCATTTGTGCTTTTCACTGGCTATTTAAACATTTCTGTTGCTAGATAGTGCTGTTGTAATGAAGATGTGTTGTGTATAAAAAGCTTTTAAAAAGAATTATCGTTAATGTAGCACCATAATCTCACAATAAAACAATTAGACAATTTATTTTGGGTGTGTTCTTTCAGTGGTGAAAGCTCTTAACTTTAAATCATTCTTTATGACAAAACCACATAACTGACAGAAGATATGTTTCGACTTTTGTTTTAATTTCATTATTTATCAGAGAACTTTCAATTAATTTTTCTTCAAGGATAAATAAAACATCTTTCTACTCATCACTACGAGGAGAACTACGTGTTTATGAATGTTGAATAGTTGATTTTTTTTATTTCAGAAAAAGCCTTATCTTACTGCTGAGAATCCACCAGCATAAAAAGCTAAAATACAAGGCACTTAATATGACCTTGCTCATCCGTAACGCTTGCAATTTACTCTAACTGCTTGTTGTCAGTGTCCTTCTCTGCGTCACAGCATGCGCCTGCAGGCTGACATAAATGTTATGTTCAGATAAAATGTAATAATATGGACTGAAGGTTTTGCAGTGATCAGTCTGCTCCTTCATGAACAAATCCATCTGTTACTCAGAGTCTCTGCAGAATGCCAGTCGGCCTGACAAACACTTTTAAAATGTAGTTTGAAGCTAATCATCTTCAATGGAAGACAACCCGAGAAAAGATGTTCCACCACATCCTGCAGCAGCAGGACGGGGGGGATGATGACATATGAAAGGGAATGTATTTAACTAGTGAGCGCCGTCAGTCTCTATATACTCATAGTGGATGGGGAGGGAGCACACAATCTGAAAACTAATTAACACTTAAGTGTGTAACAAGACTGTCATGTCTCCAATGCTGGAGAATATAACAGATCAGCTCTGATTCAATTTTTGTAATTTTATTTTGTTTACTGAATTAATTCTCCAGATTTCTCTGCTGAAATTTGCAACTTATCTCCATAATTCTTAGGCCTCCACAAAGACATGCTATGAATAAACCATTAAATTTTTTCTCTAAAAAATCAGAAAATCTGTTTGAACATCAACAGTGGCAAAATCTGCAAGAAAAAAAATAAAAGAAGCACCAATAACTTGAACTAATTTTAGGTCGATGCCATGCGCAGCACAGGACAACCTGCTGGGCCCAAAAATGGGCCTTCGCCATCCCCCGTGACAAACAAGTGGTAGGCGAAAAAAGAGAAAGGGAAAATTGATAAATGCAGCAGCCCACGCCAGTTTTTCTTTTCCAAGTGAACAATACCAACATTGTTCAGCAGGGGCTCTGGCACGACTCTGCACGGTGGCGGCTGATTGTTTTGTAAAATCAACAACTTAGAAAATAGATTTCTAAGATTTCTGGCTCCGGTTTTCAAGTGTGGGAAGACCACATACATCTTTATAAAACTGTGTCACCTCACCACACAAGCTGAAGGCTGCTTATGGTTTAAACAAAAATAAGGTTCAGTTTTTACAGAGAAGTGTCTCTGGGAAGCGTAAGGCCTTCAGCAAGCTGAATCTACACGTCTACAGGCCAGATCAAATCAATTGTTCTCCTCCTTCGGCTCCCCGTGAGCTTTTTGGGCAGATGTTAAATGTGATCCACCCCTTCACTCCGCATTGAGCCCATCGGCTTTTGTGTGCTTTAACTAAACCCCTCCACTCCATTTAATGGCCTGTTTAGTACTTATTGAAACAGAGCTAGTGCTGGAGGTTAAATACATCTTAATGCGCTGCATTAATCCGTTCATTAAAAAGAAATGTAAGGCTGGTTGAAAGCTGCAAGATTGCCTCTATTAATTAGGGGGTCTGTATGCCCTGTAGCGTTGCCCGCCAAGCCGTGTGTCACCGCCTTAGACGGTGGGAGTAGGGTTGTGGAACAAGGAGGCTGTTGGTCGTGCAAACTGCTAATACAACTGGCAGGAACGAATAAAAGAGGAGCCAGTTTTATTTAGTGAGGCATCAAAAGAAGCGCTGCTCACAGTTGTTAGTAGGAACGAAGAAGGAGAAAACAAATAGGAGAGGATTAGGCTTACACTTTTTATCCTTTTACAAAATTTCAAACAAATTCACACACCAGTTCTACTCCCAGCAAAAGGCTTCATACTTCTTTAACTTTCTCACATTTTGTCACATAACAACAACAAACTTCATTGAATTTTAAGGGGATTGTACATGCTAGAACCAACATAGAGTTGTGCTGTGGCTTTATGTTGTCTGTCTGATGAGTCGTTGTAAAGTGAACATCTGTCAAGTCTTTTTCAGCCTTTAAACAGGCATTCTTGCAGGATTGGCTTTTATTTAGTCCCATCAACTTTGTCATCTCTGTCATGTCTCGTTGTACCAGAGCTCTTTCTCTTGCATGTTTTCTTTGCTCCATACTTGGCTTACATCACGCTTTAAACCAGTCTTCTTATGATTTTCTTTTCCTACTCTATCTTAAAGGCCAGATTTCTAAAGTGTCCTGTAGTGGATAGTTGTTCTATCACCAAATTCTCCCAATTGAGGTGTTGATCTCTGCACCTCCTCCAAAGTTGTAATGAGCCTCTTGGCTGCTTCTCTAATTAATCTTTTCTCCTGCCCAGCCTGACTGTTTAGGTGAACAGTCATGACTTGGTAGGCTTGGAGTTGTGCTATAGTCTTTCAGTTTCCAGATGACGAATTGAAGAGATCTGTGAGATAGTCAAAGATTTGGAAATTGCTTGTAACCCCACTCTGGTTTGAGCTTTTACATAGCTTCCAGTGCAATCAGGTGACTGGTTGCACTGAATTTAATTTGGGAGCTGACTACAAATGCATACCAAGCTTTTTAGATATTCTTAGCAGATTATGTACCACCAATATTTTAGGCTATCACACAAAATACCAATAAAATCCATTTGCATCGAGAAACAAAACGCAGAAAAGTGTTGTGGAGTTTTGCAAGGTCCTGTTTGTCTAAATATTTGTCCATAAAAGTACCAGCCAGAATATTTTGTCTGAGTTGGCAAATGCAGCTTTTTCTTTCTTTCTTTTTTTCTTTTTTTTACCTCACCCTGCTGTTCCTGACTCGTGCACAGAGCGGCCCCTTTCTCCATAGCCCAGCATAGCCTCATCTGGGCTGCAAGCCATGCTCGACGGGTGAGGGCGTGTGGTTGCAGCGCTTCTTCCACCCACTCTGCTGTCTTACCCCAAAACCAACCTCATCTCCCTCAACCTCCCACCCTTTTTCCTTCCGCCATTGTTTGGACAGCCTGAATGCCTCCCCCTCCCCTTTTTCATTTGTTGTTCATGAGGCCTCAAGAGACGGCATCCTGCTCCAGTTACAAAGTTACAAATCCTGTCTGAGTTCCTACTTGTAGACTTGTTGAACATCCGTGAACCTGATAGATCAGGAGCATCTTGAGACCGCCTAGGACGACTCCTCTCCAGAGTCAGCCACAAGCAGATTGCAGTCATCTTGAACACCGCTCTACCACCACCCACCGACAACCAACCAACCACCCCACCACCACCCCTCCACCCGCGTCCCCCGCCCTGCTGCTGCACTCCGCTTTAATTTCCCAACACTTTGAAAGCTTTTCTCACTGTATATTTTATCACTTTTTCTTAAGACTTGCGCTCAGCTACGCCTCAGCTCCTTTTAAAATACAGAGCCAAAAAAACAAGACAATTCGCCTCTTGGATTCTCTCTCTCGCTCTCTATGTTCATCTCCCTCATCTCATTGTGAACAGGCTTACTGGAAAGAGCACACTTAACAGAAGAATTTCACACTGTATTAGAAAAATGCATCTTTTCACACCTGTAAATATCTTGTCTGATCTGCTTGGTTACCAGTCCCTCTGAAGGAGGGCCACATGCTGTACAGCAGAGGGGAGATGGCGGAATTTGCTTTCACTGCCAGGAAACAGATAAACAGAGCAGACAATAATGTTGCGCATTGTAATGCTTAAACTATTGGACCAAAATTCATGTACACATCTATAAAAACACTTCCAGGGGACTCTAAAAAAGAAAAGTCGAACAAATAGCAGCAAGGACCATCTCATCTATTAATTCCCAACATGCGGTCGAGTAATGTTATGTGATTGAAGTGTGACAAAAAGTTGTGAGGTTTATTTACTTTGTGTGTGCGTGTGTGTGTGTTGCTGCTGCGATGGAGCTGGTAGATCTGTGGGCGTGTAATCGCACCGAGGTAGAAAACACTCGGAGAGAAACACACATTGCATCTCGCCGTGCCAACAAGTTCAGGAGTGAAATCCTGTGGATGTGAGCACATGTAAAGTCATCATAACATTGGAACAAGGTTATATGAGAAATGGCAGTTTATGTGGCAGTTTATGTTTTACCTTCATGAATAGAAAATATGCTGACTGATTTGGATGAATTTGCACTCACACACTCGCCGCACACGCACATGTGTGCAAGTAAACAAAGCTCGTCGTGTCACAAGCAGAGACTGTCGAGCACATCCTAAAACCTAAAACCCGCCCTCCAATGTCCATGAGCCCCACCTCACACTGGATTCCCCTTTTGGATGAGCCGCAGTGTCACAAAATCAAAGTTTGTTACAAGCGCAAACAATCCCAGATTCAATTTTGAGTCGATTGTCGGCACAAGTTTTAACTTGAAGCTGATCGATTGTTGTCTTGATCAATGCAACGTTTGCTATGATGCTGATGAACAGGTGAAGTCTCAAGTGGACAAGTGTCAGCATGCCCCACACAGAAAGCTAGCGCTTCAAAGCTGTCTCTTTGCTAACGAACCCACCTTATTGCTCTCACATCCCCTAATTGCCAACAGGCTGCACCCCCACCCTCCTAACTCAACCTTCCACCCTCTTCCCGGCCAGAACAGGGCCACGGACAGCGGTCGGTGGACCTCGGGAGAGAGTGGTCTCGGCTGGGGCCCCCTCACTAACACTCAGACCGATGTGTTAATAGATCCAATGCCATCTTATTTTCGCACTTCTGCGAGACGGCAAGGGGCGGCCAGGCGGGATCAGCAATCTGCCTCGCTGAAGAGCTTGAATAAGAGAGAAGGAGGCGGTGGAGTGGAGGGAACGATGGCAGGTTCACAGCACTCCACCAAGGAGGTCAACAAGAAGGCAGGGGGCACAAGTTCAACTGAGCAGCACAGAAATATCGGATCGGGAGGGGAAGGGATGCATAAATGAACCCACATCAGTGTGGATGGATGGATGGATGCACGGGGACTGTGCTACATCTGCAAGGTGTTTGGTACATGTACATCAGATTAAAAAGGTTAGTTGAAGCATATAACTTCAACTAATATGTTTGCTTCAATCCCAGTTACAAACTTCACCTGAAAGTCTGCAAACTGTGACTCTAAAACTGTATATGGCTCCTAAGGCCGTAACTTTGGCCAACAATGTTACACATCTGTGTGGCGTTTTTATCATAGATGATGTAATAAAGAAATCATCATTTAGTCTCTTTAGTAAATTTTCAGATTAAATTATAAGGTTTCAATTAGCTCCCTTGAAAGAGAATTTCAGTATTTCCAAAATTTGTCTGTTTTGCTCCTCATTGTTTTAGTCAAAATGCTAAAAATTATTACTTTTGGAAATCATTTTATTCTGAGAAAATGTTGTCACTCTGGTTGTTAAGAGTTTGTGATTTTCTTTGACGTGAAAACTAAGAAAAGGGAAACAACTTTTTGTGCTTTAATTTTTCTATGATTAGTGTAGGACAGCTGTGACTATTACGCAGCTCACACCATCTGAGTGTAAATGAATGGGTGAATATAGTGTGAAGTGCTTTGGAATATTCTGGAATTGATGAAGAGCTATACAAGATCAGGGCATTTTCTATCTCCAAAACATTCATCTTGAATTCCATCAAATGTGATTGTCCTTTTTTTTAAACGAAAAAATGCAAATGTAATGGGACAAAAAATTTCAGTCTACAGAATATTTCACAAAATATTTATTGATCATCAAGAGGTTTTCTGAAGAAATGAAAACATGATTGTTTTCATTTTGCATTTTGCATCAAATAAGGTTCAGATTTAATTTTAATCTAAAACATTTAAATCTGACATAATTATAATGGAGCAAATCCTTGACTTTTCCCCAATCTCTCCATATTTTTTTGTCTTTTTGACGTGTCAGACAACATCATAAGCAATTACTGTCATAGCAAAAAAGTATGTAAAATTAAAACATGGATAATTAGGTATAGCTAATGGATGGTTGAAAATGCTTTTTTTTTTTTAAAAAAAAGAAGACTTCCTAATCTGTGTTGTTGTCATGAAACAACAACATGACATCCTTTTGGTAAAGGATGTTCAACATTCAATCTCTTTTCCTGCTGGATGAAACACTATTTTAACTCAAGAGAAACCTTTTACTGCTTAAACAGCATGTCAGTGTTTTGCCAACTAATTATATTATTTTCATACATATTTGTTTCATGAGTTTCAGTTGAAAGTCATATTTTTGTGTCTTTGCCTGAGCCACACCAAAGATGTAATGTGTTGTACTTTCAGCAGCAAGTCATATCTCAACCAAAAACAACTACACACACTCTTTGATGATCCACCTACAATGTTGTGAGTGTTTTGATGAAGAAGTGGAAGCCCTCAGGCAGTTAGAAGCACCCACACAGTATGAAAACATTAGTCACTGTCACAAGTTTTGGTCCTGGGGGCGTCGCTTGTTGCGATGTTACAGGTGATTTCGTTCTGGTTTTTCACGTGATTTCTTATAAGTCACATGCTGTCAGAGGTGTATTTCTGGCTGCAGATTGCCCGAAGTCTGTATGTTAATTTATTTAAAATTCATTATTTTTTATTTCTGCAATAAAACGAAACTGATTTTCTACTGAAATTTTTAGTTACTCACAAAATAGTTGTACTTGCTAGAATTAAACATAAAATGTTTGAATACTGATCACTGCACCATTTTAGCATCTATTTATGAGTAGATCAACTGAATTTATTTTTATTGGGATTTTATGTGAGTAAATGTGAAGAGGAAGGAAATTTAGGCTTTTCATGTGTCTTACAAAACCCCTTAGGCACCTTTACTTTGATGCCCATAAATAAAAGCAGCCAGTTGCTTTCACAATTTACACAACTGGTAAATATAGTCGAGGTGTGTGTAATTTTATCTGATTTAGAAATCCAGGTGTTCTCTGGAGTCCTCAGATGACTGGTGACTCTTGAACAACAACATCATAAAGACCAAGACACACCCACTACAGGTCAGGAAAAGAGTTCTAACGAGGTGAAGTTATCAAGGCTTGAGCATTCACAGATCAATCTTTCATCTGAAAATTACAAACTTACCCAGACATGACCATTCATCTAACTGACGGGCCAGGTAAGGTGAAAAAAGCAGTCAGGAGGTCCAGTGGTAAATGCAGGAGCTGCTGAAAACCACAGCCCAGGTTAGCGTATGCATGGACCAAATAACAATTAGTAACACGCTACACAATTCTGGCTTTTACGAAGATTTCACTATTTCCTGAGAGATAGTCACAGGAAATATTAGGGCATCTTACATGTGGAAGAAGGTACACCCATGGTTAAACTCTTTAACCTGCATTTGTGTAGGGAAAACTAATACTGCACATCACACTGAAACATGGTGGTGGCAGCATTATGCTGTCAGGATGCTTGTCTTTAGCACATACTTTGAAATAGGAGTTGATGGGAAGATGGATGGAGGTAAATAGAGGGGAGTTCTGGAAGAAAGCTGTTAATCTGCAAAAGTCTCAAAGCTGATTCAGATTGATGAAAAACAAAGATCCTAAACATAATTTTTAATTATCTGATGGGCATATCAATACATTGAGCTTCATACTATGGCTTGGCACACTTTCTGATTAGTTTAGTTTTAAAAAACTGTATTTTTTTCCTTCCACCTCACAATGAGCACAATATTGAACTAAATTGTGTGGGCCTGTTACATTCCATTCCAATATATTACATTTTTATCTGGCAGTATTTAGGGTTTTTTAGTGGATATACCATTCAGAATAAGACTCTTTTGTGGTTTTTGAAAGATGAATCCAATTTTAATCCCATCATGTAAAGGCTAGAAAGATCATGAAGTATAAAAGTTCATAACGATACTCTGAGGTGTCAGAGAGGGTGGCAATAGAGGAGGAGGGGGGTTGAAAGTGAAGGAGGAGCAGAGTTTGGCTCTGAGCCAAGTGTGTCTCAAGCATTTTGGCTCCTCACCTTCTGCTGCCCCTGTCAGCCTGCTCATAGTCTTCCTCTCTAGGCGTCAGAGATGTAAAGTGACAGCCGGGGTGGCTTCCATGTCAGTGAGGTGAGACCAGGCTCTCCGGCGAGATGCCCTGACCAGGACCACCCCTTTGGGTCCACATCGTGTGAAAAGAGGAAAAAAAATAATAAATCCCCCTTTTCCAGTGTCTGATCATGATCATACTGTCAGTGCCCCAGCCCTAACCTGTAAGATACCCTCTCCACCCCCCTCTTCTTTCGGTGATCCAACACAGGCAGATTAGGATGCTGTCATCAAAGTGGCAGAGTGCTAAAACATCCATTAAGCTTTTAATTGAAGAGACGGAGTATGGGGTGGGGAGAGAAAAGGAGCACGTGATGTTGTGTGCACTGGTATGACAGAGCTTGTTTTGGAGAGGTGAGAAGTAACAGAGACTTGTCAAAGGTCAGAGTCGGCTAGAGGCCTGCCCTGCCACGCTGTCAATCTGCGCTGCTCTTTTCAGGCAGCGTTCATTGATGCAAAACATATCAACACAGAGATATAATGCACTCATGCTTCTCTCACGCCTTGCAATTGTCACCACACCTTTTATTTACACCCCACCCTGCATGCATCTATTTAGGTTTATATGCTTTCTTGAGGCTTTGTGGTTAAAAGTGATCATGATTAGTATTTGTGACTAATTTTTGTTTAAGTGCAAGAAAGGGTGAGTGTTTTTACTGGAATTCATTCAAAATGATCTTTGAAGACATCAAGGTCCTTCTTAATGACTGTTTGCTGTTTGCTCACGTTTACCAAAGCTGCAACCAACTGAAAAAAGGGATTGCATCTATATATTTATAATGTTATAATGTTATAATGTTATTCTTGAGGCTTTGGAGACTTGGAACAAAATGTTTCTAATTTGTGTGAGCTCTTGGATCAACTGTGTTAAATATGGACTAAAAATTCATCCATTTTGATTCTTTAAGCAAACAAGTTGTCTATTTAAAAATGGAGGAGTTTCATTTTTGTTTCCAACATGAAACTACAACTAAAATAGATGCCTATGTTTAGTTTTCTTGTCTTTTGTCAGAGTAAGGGCATGATTTTTTTTTATACAACAATTACAGATAGAAAATGGGATGAACAGTTACTTCTTTGTTCTTGGAAGCTGACCTCCTTGGAAGCGCCTACAAATGCAATGTTTAGATGCATCCCTTCTCCATTACACCCAAAGCAGGGTTGCTTTGGGTGTAATGTTGTAAGATTGTAGCTTTTGAGGACTGGACTTTGGCTCCAGTTGTTTTGAGGGGGGTAAATAAAAACAAAAACTGGTCAAAACTAGCAAAATCTACAAGAGAAAGTCACAAAAGGTGTTGCAATTAAAGTCCAGACCCAAACCTGTTCTGGAACATTTCACGAGATGCGCATAAACAACAACCAAAATATCACTGGCAGTGAAAAAGAGAAGGTAAACATTCCTCCACAAGATCATAAAGTCATAGAGAATAGGAATGCTTGAAGTTAACTCTGCTAAAGTTATACTATGAGTTTACCACTCATAGTATGGGATGTCTAGGGTCTGATCCTGTGACATCCTGATGCACTCTTTAATTTCTGACACATGTATACATCCATGACACATACCCACCCACACACTGCCCTTCAGAGTTTTGTCTCCCTGCTGAGAGGCAGTAATGTCACTGTTTGTGTTGGTCAGCAGGGTTTCTGTCCACACAGTCAGTGGGGTCAGTGGCCTCCCAGCATGACCTGGACGCTGGGATGGGTTTTTGGTTTCTGAGGGGTCCAGTCATCTTCAGATCCAAGCCGTAGTCTCCGATGCCAAGCCAGTCTGTCAGGCCCCCACCTCCCACTGTATCTCTAACCTCAACACCTTGCAATCATAGAGGCATGAACTGGCATAGTGTACCAGAAGCTTCCTCATGGCGCTGCATATGATTAACTGGACCATTGGGCAACTTGGCCTTGGAGAGGTCCAGGTCCTGGGCATGGGTCCACAGGACATAGACAAGGACAAGTGAGGTTTTGGCAGCATAGAAGAAGATATGTGCTTCTGTTTATGTTTCACCAGGATTTTGTGCTGACTTTGAGCAAAGAGTACTTTCCTCTGATCTGAATCAGACGGAGCCCTTTGCCAGTATCAGTGTCTCACACTTTGAAAGACTCGTGCATGTATGTGTAAATTTCTTCAAATGCTAGCTAGTCAGGTTTTTACAAGTAGAGAAGGTGCCAGTGAGTCAGAGAATGTGCCATTAGTGATGGTTAAGGTGTTTTTGGTGTCTAAACAAAATCAGCATTTGCAAAAATGTACTTATGATAAAAGAAATATATTTTTCTGTTTTTCTGATTGGTTACTGTAGTTTTGCATAACATGAAGGAAATGTAAAATTTTGGGTTTTTTTTAAACATAGGTACACAAATGTTTGATTAATACTAAAAAATGAAATATTCTTAACATTTATTTATTGTATTTAAGTCAAAATGTACAAATTCAACTGTTTCTGATTCTATTTCAAACAGGAGTCCATAAAGCTGCCTTTTAAACGTGATCAAGACCTCACACCTTCACAAGTGTGACTTCCGTCTGTTACATCTCTCTCCTTCCATCTTATTTCTCCACTCCTCCTCCCTCTCTTCACAGTTCATCAATGTTTTCTTTCTATTACCAGCACTTTCACTTGCAACACTGGAAATATCTAATTTCCTTTAATACCCTCTACTATCTCAACATCCATCCTTCAACTTCTTGGGATGTAGACCAAGATCATCTGAAATAAACTTGAGAAATCTATTTAAACCTACAAGTGATCCTTTTCGTGAATAACTGGTTGAAAGACTTAAGTAATGATTTACTTGGATTCTGATCTGACACAATACTGGAACAATAATAGATGGTTCTTATGACAAAATATTTAGTTGCTTTTTTGTTTTACAGCTTACTGATGACTAACTTTTGTCAAATAAAAAACACAGTCTCAGTCCCATCCCTTCCCCCTCACCCTTCTCGCTCTTCCTCCTCCACTTCTACCTCCCTCTCCTTTCCCTGAGGGCGATGTGGCATTTCGCCCCTCAGCCTGCCGCCTCCTTGGTCCTGTGCTGTCACTCTGGATGGCTCCTAGCATGCTGTGCCCTACTGTGATTGAGCATTACGAGGTGTTTCACGCCTCTGTGCATTAGGCAAGACAGCTGGAAGGGCAGTGGGTAAATGATACGTATGGATTGCAAGGGCAATGAAGTTCACGACTAGGTCAGGCTGGAGCAAGCAACACGTCGGCCCATCCATGGACCCTTGTATCCACCTGTTCATGATTACCTGTTCGCAATCAGATATCTACATAAGGTCCAAATGAAGGTTCAAATATTGAGACATGAACATGCACACGTTTGCACAAGAAGTCTACCACATGGATGAATTACTTGGAAAAACTCACTGACATTTTCCTTTAGCTCACACCACCCACAGCACTAGTAATCAAAGTACTTAACACAAACAACCAAAACATAACCACACTGTGAACTTCGGGTCTTCTTTACTGATAACTATGACAATGTTCATGGAAATATAACAACATTTTATATCAACACTTCACCTTCCTTTCATTGGACCATTACAACGTAACTGATGTAATAGAAAGGTTGTCCTCCTGTAAAAAGATCAGTTCTTTAACATCATATTTCTCAGGGTGTACTATTTTTTACAGCTTCCTAAAAATCTGCACTTACTGTTTGCCCAGTCACACCAAAGTACAGTCAGAGTGCGATAGCCTGGGGCATCATGGCTGTGGAATAGTGTATCAGTTGCTCTTAAAAGTTTTGGGGTGTTTGTATATCTAAAGCAAGACCTGTATCTACATTTTTGGCGCAAAGTTGAGCTGGTTCCCAGTATGAACTGGACTCTGCCACAGCTGGCCCTTGACCTTGATCTTGTTTGTGGGCTTCATGAACAGGAACTCAACATGTAGGAGGAGGATGTCTAGATATGAAGTCACTGTATCATCTACAGAAAGCAGATGATGTGGTGTTTTCAAGCCCTGACCTCCAGGGATGAGCATGATGTCTCCTAAGTATGCAGTAATAGTGAGGGGCTCCACCAGGTTTAGGGTTAGTCTTTGTCGCAAGCAGTGGAGTTTAACTATTTTTGATGTATTGTTTATGAGTAATTGTTTTATGGAGCTGGATATGAATAGAGGAATTGACGCCTTGTCAGCAGACAAAGCACAGTCCTGAAATACTGTGATGAAAAAAAAGTTGAGCCAAAAAACAAAACTCTTGATTTAGTGATGCATCAACACTCGCATCAACTTTCCAAATCAACCATAAGTGTGAGATGTGGGTTATGACAAAAGAACAAGATCTCAGCTACAAGCAGCTGAAATTAGCCTCTTCTTTGAAATGGTATGACTCAGTCTTAGTGATATGGTATGAAGTCACTCCTCTCCTCTCAGGAGTCAACTGAGGTGGTTTGGGCATCTGATCAAGATGCTATCCAGAGATGCCAAGTCCAAAATTTTCACTTATCCCACAGTGAGGTGACACCAGGGAAATCCCAGGGATGTCTGGGGATGTCAAGAAGACACTCAAAATTGTTTTAATGGTCAACGGTTTTCAGAATCAGATCAAAGTTATGGTTTGTGGCTTGTTGATTTTTAAAAAATAATTTTATATGTTTCAGCAGTGTACTTAATAAAATAAGGAAAGTTTCCTAATTTCTAATCAATTTTGTAAATGCCACAGTTTGTGCAACAAGTCAATATTGACTTCTTCTAGCTTCTGGCTATCTACCTCTCCGCCTTTCAGCTTCTGCTTTCAATCACACCTATATTGACACAATCCTGTGCTTTAATCCTAGATAGTTCATCAGAAGAGCTGATAGGAGAAAATAATCTTGCACTACTGAGTGATCCATGCATTCCTGCAGAGTTATAGTCTGTCTGTGATGAACACATACTTTCTTTGCTTGCTTAGCAAAGAAAGATGTGGTCTAAATGTTTTCTGACCCAAAGAGGGTCCAGCTGAAGTTATCTTGAAATAGTCAAGTGAAAAACATTCATAAAATATTCCTATTTAACCTAAATAAAGTAAAAGGATGTTGGTGGGGCCTTTTTACTGTTAACATCCCATGGATCTATTAACTCAACCTTTATCAAAATGTATCCACTTTCATTAATGCTAAGTCACTCATGTGTAAACAGGACAATATATGTCTTTTTTTTCTTTGAGAATGTTTGGGTGTAATTAATGTATTGTGACTTGAGGCTTCTGCCCAGTGACAGTAAAAGACCACCTACTGGCTTTTAATACTGCCTGTCAATGTGGATGCAAGAAACTCAACACAAGCCTCCAAGGGGAAAGCATCACAGAGACAGACAGGCAGAAAAAATGGAAACAGCTGGACAGGAATGACAAACATGCTATCAGTGCAATATATAAGTTGTTTAGTAAAATGAAAACTGAAATAAAAGACTTTTAAATTTGAGTTTTCAAGTCAAGCAGCTTCCATTTACTTTTACAGAAATACTTGGTAATATAGAGTGCAATAGTAATTCAGACACAGTCATACTTAGAAGTTAGATGACAGAATTTGTGGGAAAAATACATTTTTAAACTGTAAATGCTTTGTGAACTTTAGGTGTAATTGACGCCTCCTCATTATCTCCTGCATTACCTGACAGTGATAGTTTTAAATGTCCGAGTATATGGATCTTGACGTTTGCGTGACTGCTGTCAGTCCAAAAGCATGACTATTAGGTAAATTGGTCTCTCCAAATTCTCCCTAGGTGTGTGTGTGTGTGTGTGTGTGTGTGTGTGTGTGTGCATGGTTGTTTGTCCTGTGTTGCCCTGCGACAGACTGGCGACCTGTCCAGGGTGAACCCTGCCTCTCGCCCGGAACGTTAGCTGGAGATAGACACCTGCACCCCTTCCAACCCCACTAGGAACAAGGGTGTTAGAAAATGGAAGGATGGATGGTCCAGGAAAACATCATTATGATGGCATCATGGTTTCTCTGTTGGACTCTTTAAACCAAATTCCTTAATGTGAAAACCACAAAATAGTCGATACTAAATCAGCCCTTTTCCATTCCACAGATCCTGTCACCTAAGGATCTTGTGCTTCTTATCTTCGACCTTTGTTTCTTCACAGTCGGACTATTGTAATGACCCACCGTCAGGTTTATCTACGAAGAGTTTGTGAGGTCTTCAAATGGTACAAAATGCAATAGTTTGAGTTTTGACAGATACAAGTAAATGTATATGAAATGACTAAAATACTGACCTCTGTTCCTGGCCTCTAATAGAGATAGAGCAAGTTTTCAGGTGTTGCTTTCAACATATAAAATAGTAAATAGTTTTGTACCATTTTATTTTTAGAGCTGGTGATACTTTGGGGCGTTTGAAGTGTTAAGATATTAATATGTTGTGATATGACTACTTAGTTTTCTATTTTAACTGAAAAATGTCTTTATCATCACTCAGATTATTTTTGTTTATCCTGTTTTTGTTTTTTGGGTTTTTTTTTATGATCGCATATTTTTTCAGTACAGCTCTTTTAGGAAGTGCCACATTAGTATATGTATTATATTTCATGTCCGCAGCCATCTTGAAGAGCCTATTCTCGCTGCTTCGGGAGTGGAATACATGTTCTCTGCAGATCAATATATCCATCCAACATCTCTGCCTGTCAGTCTGCCTGTTGGCTTGTCACTGGCTCTGGAGGGGATTTTAAAAATCTCTGCTTGTCACTCATTTCTATTTTTTCCTATTTTCTTTTCTTGTTACACGTATGATCTTGCTAGACCCTCACTCTCATTGCCATGTTCTTTTTCTATCTTCTCCTTCTGTTCTTTCTGGTTTTTTTGGGGGGGGGTTACCATTCACTCCCTTCTTCTGTCACTCTCTTTGAGTCTCCCAAGCCGAGACTGCAACCCTGGGGCTTGACAAGCTGGCCAGTCCGCCGCATCTGCCAGCACATCTTTAGCAGCTTGGCAGTGAGGAACGTCCGTCACAGGTTGTAATCAAACCTGCCTGGAGACCGAACGAGGAAGAGAGAGCAGGGGGAGGAGGAGTGGAGTGAAAGTGAGGGGGAGGGCCCCTCCTTCTGCCTGATTAATCATAATGTAATTTTAATTAAAAAGCACAGTGTCAAAGGGTTTAGCTGCCTGAGAAGTGAGCCCAGATTGCCACGCAGCAGCAGCCCCCTCAGTCTGCAGGCAGGAAATGCGTCCTGACAAATCCAGGCACCCGGGCCAAGAAAAACAAAGGCCACCATTACCAGGATATTGTCACTGAGAGGAGGGCAGGGGAGCGGGTGAGAGTTAGGGTGGGGGTGACATGGATGAGGAGGAGGACAGGGAAAGCAAGGAGAACTGAGATGGGAGGGGATGGGATGAGGGGACAAGTGGAAACAAAGGTTGGGGGTCAGACTGTCATGCCAATTGGCGCTCGGTGCAAACACCCATGTCACGCAATAAGAGAGAGTGGAGGCAAAGGAGAGGTGCGAGAGATCCTGGCATCGTCTTTTGTCAGGGGTGGATACCGTAAGTTTTTCTGAGCGATGCTGCAGGGTGAGGGCTTTTTAATGCTTTACTTTGTTTACATCTCAGGTGCACAAAGTGTCCTCTCAGTGTCAGTCCCCACTATATTTACTCCACCTGAACCGGGGCTGCAGCGTGCCGTGGTGTCGGCTCCGGGCCAAACTGTGACTGAGACAATGTAGCTGCTTGAGACAGGCCAGAAGGAGCCACCGTGTCACTGAGCGAAGGCCAGAGGGCTGCAGCCGGGGTCAGGCAGAGTTTCTGTGGAGATGTGGCATGTCAACATGGCTGAGCTGAAAGCAGAGCCAAGCACATGTGGTGACATGGCATTACCCTGGGTCATGAAGACTGGGTCATGAGGACAGGTTAGGAGGATTTCAGACGTGGAGAAAAAGATTAGGCTGTAGTACTTGTTCACTTGTATGTTTGGTGCTTTGCCAAAGTACTCCAAAACTTTTTCATTTTAAACAAAGATATTTTTTTTTTCTTTTACAAAAAATGTTAATGCTTTTGTATTCAGGCCCTTTTACTCTAAAAGACATAAAAGAAATCCTTCAGAACAAATTTAGCATAGAGACCAGAGATTTCTTACAAAACAAGAAATCTTCCACCTTCACCGAAAGGCTTTGTAAGGAGAGCTCTAATCAGAGACGTAGCCAAGAGACCTTCTGTAACATTTTACAGAACTTTGGAGATAATGAGAGAGTGGCATCAAGAAAGCCATTGTTGAAAAAAAGTAATACGAAAACATATTTGCAGTTTGCTACAAACCATTTAGAAGAAGGGGTTCTGATCAGATGAGACCAAAATGAAATTATTTGGTCTTCATGGAAAACACCATATGTGTTATACCCTGCACATAATCCTGAATCCACTATTGTGGAACATGATGATGGGAGTTTCAGGCTGTGGGATGCTTTTCTCCAGTCAGGACAGGACTGGGAGGAACATGGATGGAGTTAAATAAAGGGTGATACTGGTGGAATAGCCATGACAGGCTGGGGAAAGACTTGATACTGAGTGTAAGGTTCACATTCCAGGACAACCCTCAAGATGAAGTCAGAGCTAGAATGGAAATATTTGAACCAAGACATAGTCATGTGTAAAATGGCTCAGTCAAAGTCTAGATCTAAATCCTGTTGAGAATTTGTAGTAAAACCTAAATATTTGCACAAAGGTGCTTTAGAGTCAAGCTAATAACAGAAGTAAAAAAATACCTGTCAAATCAAAGCTGCAATAAATAAAAATATTTATTGCAGCTATTTACTGTAGACTGAAAATACATCAAAATGCTAAATATTTACTACGTTCTCATACCAAGTTGAAAAAGTCAACTGGGTAGTTGACTGGGGAGCTCTAACTATTGGGTGTATTTTGAAAGACTTGTAGAAAATGGGCTCCGACTGTTTGAAACTTTAAAGGGAAAAAAATAAAAATCTTACATAGGTTAAGTTTTCAAAGTTCATATAATTTGTTGTGATACTTGTCATTGCTTTTGTAGGAGATGGAGGAGGATCAAACCTGGATGACCTTTTAAGAAACTAGGAGGGAGGAGGTGTCTGGGTGGGGAGGGGTCAGTATCATCAGGGTGGGGCTGGTGGGTCTCCGGCTGAGGTTTTTGGAGGTGAGAGACCATGAAGGACCCTTGACCCAGACCTAACAAGCATTTGATTTCTCCCTCCAGGTTTACACTGCTCAGATGAGTGGTTTCTAAGCAGCATGAACTACTCCTGGGCAATCCCTCAGTGGGTCGCCGGCGCTCAGGCGGAGCTACAACAAATCTGCCACAGTCTGAGTTTAAATTCAGATTTTTACAAAACAATGATGTCTAGCAAAGAAATTACAATGTGTTTTTCATAAAACTTCATAAATGACCACTAAAAAATGTAAAACACTTTACAACCTTAATATTAATATTAGAAACTTTTTTTTCTGGTGTAAAACCAATAAAGGACTTTATAATAAAAAAAATTGGTTTTAATTTGGCCTAGTCAAAGTGTGGATTTGTGTGCAGATTAAACACTTTGGCCTGATATTAAAATGACCATTTATATTTGAAAACCCTGCAAAGACAAGTGACCAAAATCCTCCTCTATGGTTTAAGAGTCGATTCTTGATGTCAGTTGTGTCCAGGTGTTTGGGCTCTTGCACGTTTTCCTTTTCACACAAAGTTAGGTTGGCTTGGATAGTGTTTTTGTTTTTATCGCTTAATGAATCAAACTGTAAATCTTTGGTAGTTTCTCAAGTATATTAGTCTGATGTAAAACCTTGCATAACAATCTGAAATATTAAAATATGGGGGGAAAATCAACAAAAACTGAAGAAATGTGTAAGAAGATAAACACATTTTTTCACAGAAAACACAAAATATTATTAAATAATAGATTTTTTAAATTACTTATCCATATCTGCCATCACAACCAACAATTAACATCCCTTTGAAACAATTATGCAGCAAAAATCTTTTTGTCCTCTTATTTTATTAATTAAGTCTTCTTCAGCAACTCAGCTGAAGTTCCTCTCTTGTCTTTTTAGATATGTCTGAGTTAAGATCCAGTCTTTCGTTATATTTGATAAACCAACTGAGTCTTATTGATCAACCAACTCCACCAATGAGTGCAGAATATACCCAGAAGTGCAGTGAGATTAATGAGGTCTCTATGATCTGATGCAGTCCATATTGACCTGTGATCTAGAGCTGTGTTCCAGCACAGCACAGCACACACACACACACACACACACACACACACACACACACACACACACACACACACACACACACACACACACACTCACACACACACACACACCCTGTCTGAGACACTAACGAGGGCTCAAGGAACCTCCTACAACTCCAGGGGCTGCAGATACAAAGCATACCACCGACCTCGCTGAATGGAGAGGCGAAATGAGACAGATGACATCTTAAACAAGCTTTAACACGCAGGTAGCTAACAAAGCCAGCTTGCTCTTTATTTACATGTCAAAAGGCGTGTACACGCCTCAGGCGCAGGCATATGTACTGAAATGTACAAAAGCAAAGCATGAATGCATTACATAATCAGCGGTGCACATATGTGTGGGTGGGATGCAAGAAATAACCCTCAAACAAAGACAATCACACTCCGTCGTACAAGTGGAGATCATTATGGTGAAGAGTTTCTGCCATTTGGATCAAGAACTAGAGGCAGGGCTGCATCCTGTCAGCCTGTTTTTCACCCAGAGCTCCTGGCGGTCCAACTCCTGGTTCCCTCTGAACAAACCACATACTGGCTGCCTTAACCGCCCTCTAATAAACCCATCTGTTGGGTCATTATTGCGTCCGAAGCCATCTGAACAAGGAGAGCAACCCTGCAAAGCAGAGGCTGAGCTCGTGCAGAGAGGGAGAGTGATTTTAGTTTCATTGTCCTTTTCATAACAAAAGAATTAATGTATTTTACAGCTACAGTGTATGTTTTAGCAATCTGCGCCAAGACAATATAAATGACGGTTAAGTTTTTTTTTTTTATACTACTGTCCCTGGAGCAAATTATGAATTATGAATTTATAAATGATTTTTACTGAATGTCTTAAGAAGTACTGAAATTCCTTACAGTTTTTCTAATATTGTTTTAAATCTAAACGGTTTATTGTTTATTGAAAGTTTTGACTCTGGGTGACTGAATAGAAATATAGAACACACTTTTGTTGTTTCTCTTTTCTTTCACTACATGATAATAATAAACTTTGTGTTGGTTTTCCAGGGAAAAAAAAAAAAATTCTAAATTTGAAAGGTCCAGGGAGTGTTAATGTTTTTGTAAAGCATTACATTTTCAAATGAAAGCAGGAAATTAAATAATATATCTATTGTTTTTCCTAAAGCTTTT
The DNA here is from genome assembly GCA_903066825.1 of Alfaro cultratus. NCBI lineage: Eukaryota > Metazoa > Chordata > Actinopteri > Cyprinodontiformes > Poeciliidae > Alfaro > Alfaro cultratus. The sequence goes on from CAEFZX010009268.1 coordinate 334,519, forward strand.
CAAAAACATCCCATGGTTCCTATAAGTCTTCACAAATTCTAATACAAAAACCACTAAATAACTGTGATCTGAGGGGTTTTCAGTTATTCCACAGTCAGTACATGGGCTGTCACTGACAGTGCAGCTGAGTGTGTGCAGGTTTCTCCACCCATGTGCATTGTGCATGTGTGTGTTTCTGTTGGCACACACAGCCAAGGAGGGCTGGTGAGGCTTTAACTTTGCTAAGCTTTTCTCTGCCAGGTCCCCGGGAGATCCCACTGTTCGTTTATATTGAACTTTGTAGGCTGGCGGCTCTGCCAGGCTCCCCTGCCTGCTGCTGTAATATCGGAGCTGCTGGGGACCTACACAGTGAGCAGGACCTGGAGAGAAACACACAGATCACACTGGCCCTGTGGTTATTACGTTTACCTGTGGGCATGTGCGTGTGTGTCTTTGTAGAGCACATTGTTTTTTGCATTGCACTCCAGAGTCCTGCCAATTAGAAGTGGATGCTTGGATGAATTTGGTTTAAATAGGAATATTTTTAGTTCAAATCTAATATATATTTTTTTGTGTGTGTGGGTGTGTGCGTGTGAGTGTGTGTTTGCAGCTGGCAGTGCTTCGCTGTGTCCTCTTCAGCTCGCACTGCCAGTGTCATAAACAGCCACAGCCTCTGACAGGTGTTGCCCAGCAGTGCACAGATATGTGTTCCCCAAAAAGTGACACACGCAGCCTCGTATGTGTGCAGACACAGACATTAATGAACACAAGTCCAGATACACACCCCTGGGAATCCCCACAGGTGAGTCTCGGAAGGCACAGTCAACACCTTATTATTAAAACGCATAGACATTCATATGTGCACACTCACACGCACAAAAACAGCTGTTCAGATCCTCTCACACACACTCATGCTTTTATATGTTGCTAGCTCTGGCTTTCGATTGATGAGGTTGTAGATCCCTAAAAATATCAGTATTTCACAGAAAATGTTAAATTAGTAGAAGATGCTAAAGTAGACAAAGAAGGACAACCTACTTCCAATACCTTCTAAAATTATAGAATGGCAAAACTGTTGCAAAATCTTCTCCTTGACAGTGGAGAAGCATTTGTTTAACTGATGATTAATGAATAAAAACTCAATTTGTTCTTTAATCTAATTTTCAGAAAGGTGCCCTGATATTTTCATTTTAAGATATTCACCAGTTACCTTCTTAAATTAAGAAGGCTTTTTCACATCTCTACTAGGAATGTTATTTTGCTAAATCAATTTTCATCTGAATGTCCATACAATAATTAGTTATCTATATGGAGTTAGTGAATCATATAAATATGACAATTTTGATTTATGGATTTGGAATTATATATATATATATATATATATATATATATATATATATATATATATATATATATATATATAAAAAAAATTTATAAATCTCAGTTTTTCTA